>OW028581.1:607500-1207500 GCA_932294295.1 Alitta virens
TTTTCCTGGCAAGAAATTGGAAAAACATTTCAAATAAGATCAAGATAGATAGGTTGTATACAATTGTATATCTGCCTGAGGGGAGGATGTGTAGCTGTGCAGGCTGAGGCTTGGCATAAGAACAGCTGAAGGCATATAGACACTGACAGACTTACAAACAAAGAGATAGATGGACAGACAGCACGGCAGACAGACATGCCTTTAAAAAGAATAGGTTGAAGGAAAGGGAGTTGAGAAGAGATGTGGATGTAGAAGTGAGATGCGGAGGCAGGAGGGAAAGATGGAATGATGGAGTTGATTAAAACAACACGGCAGACCTTAAGAATCTCCCGAGTATAAAAATAAGACGCGACGAGAAAGAAGTGAGAAGACAGTCACAAAGGGAGGTAAGGAGGAGGCTGCAGGTGATGATGTAATATTGTGACGTCATAGATGGTCACGCGATGTTCCAATAGAAGTGCCTGCAATTTGTCAGAAGAGGGAGGGGGTTCCATGAGATGACGAGGGAGTGGGGGCTTCCATTTCACCAGTCCCTGCTTTCTCATCTGCCAAGATCTGAGGAGGTTGTAAGGTCAAAAGAGTCACTCTGCTCATTCATCATTGACCAGCATTGAGTTCAGTTACAGGCATGCCATGTACATAATTTATCGGGTGTGTTGCAAGGGGATGCACTGGCCCCATGCATTTCTCATGTTCTTTTCCAATTGACAAACATTTGCCTCAAAGTGTCACTGTCAAGTGTCAGGCTGGATCAAGTGTCTTTATTTATCCCTGGCATTTATTGACACACTGCATTAACCTTAATAAGGGATTACTGAAGGCTTAATAAAGGATTAGGGGGATTAAGGCATGGCTTTAATTGAATAAGCCATTGGGAAGGTACAAGAAAGGCAGCAGGGGTGAGGTTTAACTCTTAAGAAGATTCCCTTGAAGATTAAATCACCTCAAAAGTTCAGAAATAACTCATCTCTACATCATATATACATGGCCCAGGTGCAGTGTCACTCTATCTTATGATGTGTGGGTTAAGGGTGCATGACTAAAATACTGATACATGGCCATCCAGTTTCAAATGTAGCGTGCCTTTTAGTGTCCCTATGAGGATATACTTCTATTTGACAATGATGTGATTCACCAACTCAGTTGGTAAGACCATGGAGTCACTATACAAACACCTGTGGCCATTCTCCCAGCCCTGGTATATATATATATATGTATATTGACTCCATGGTAAGACCTTCGTGTTAGTATGTCATGGGGTTCAGGTCTACTTTAACATGGCTTAAAGGTAATGAGTAGCATAACTTTAGATGCGGATCAACACTTCTTTGCAATACGGTGAATCGGACTGTTTTTATCGAGCGCAGTGCAGTGCACTTTGACGAAAGTGTAGTTGGAATGAAGTTGTTTTCCATGAACAGAGTCTTGCATATCGACATTTTAACTAGGCCCACAGTTGTAACTAGCACACGTTTACTGACAGTTCAGCCAAAGCTACTAATAGTAATCAGGGTTGGCAAATTTAACCCACCCACCAGGTTTAACCCGGGTTAAACCCGTATTAAACCCGGGTTGGGCTAAATAGACATTGTGCCCAAAGTGGGTTAAACCTGGGTTAAAATCCATCATTTTACTTATAATCAGTATAAAAGGTGCAGGAAAGACAAAACAATATTTAAACTATTGTATCTGAAACATTAAACTTTGCACAGATGATGCTACATGATGGTAGGACATAACCAAGATCAGTGGTTGTTACCCCCAATTTGCAATTGTGAAAAACACTAAATTACTTGATGATGTTAGCTTTAAAATTATAATCTTTGGAATTCCTATAATTAGAAGTCACTTGGTTCATTTCCCAGTCGAGCCTTATAAAGTTGGATGGCTGTTTCATCCATCATCTCATTGCCATGGTTCCTTATATGTATTTCTACTAATTTGGAATCACATTTGTGAGCTTGTAGGAGGGTTTTTTGTCAGGTTTAACCCACTTTTGGTGGATTAAACCCATTTTGCCCATTTTATACTCAGAGTATAAAGCTCAGTGATAGCCATTAAAGTAATTTAAGTAAGCAAATCTATTTCTCCTTATAGTCCCTGTTTTATGTATTTCTACTAATTTGGAATCCCATGCGTTAAGCTTGGAGGTTTTGGCCAGGTGTAGCCCACTTTTGTCCCCCGGGTTATACCCAGGTTTGTGCTGGGCAAAATTGATTTAACCCGGGTAAAAGTCCGACCCTGATAGTAATACATCAAGAATTAAAAGAAATACTATACTTTGTTATAACTTGTGTTGTGATTAAGTGCAGAAGCCTAGGTGATTAGCATTTGGGTGATTTCTAATCTCACTGAATCAACATGAAATTCGAAGACATTTTTCGCATATCTACAATACAGTTAGTTTCATAAAAAACGGTTGACTCTAGACAGCTGTAGCGACCTATACCTGACTGTGATCTAAACATGCTAAAGCCGTGCAGCTGCTTCTGTCCACTTCTATAGCTAATAGTCAGCTTACATTTATCACCACAAAAGTGTAAACATTGGCAAATGTAAGAAATTAATGTAATATATCATAAATATGTATTTTTAGATCTGGTTTTGAGTAGCCAGCAATGACAGCTTTGGCTAGGTTCAATTTGACGGCCCTTTTTACTTAAAATAACTGTATATGGGAGTAATCCTCTCATCTCTGCAGAACACTACCATGTTCAGCTTCTGTCATTTGGCATATTATGAATTACCATGCATGGTGTGTTCATTTGTTCATCAATCATTATGTCCCATACCTTATGCAATATGCTACATGTATTATGTATTATGTATTGTGTATTGTGAATTATGTATAGCAAGGTCATTAACTTCTGAGAATAAGCTCCATAGATAACTTAGAGACATGACCGTGGCAGATCTATCAACTTCCCATCTTTGGAGGTCAACTCTGAGAATCTCTGATCACTAAAATATCAGACGAGTTCTTCGGACAATGTGATTAAAACATTTCGAAAGAGCCATACTTTACACGGGTGAGTTGAAATAACAAGAAAAAATATCCTAACATCTCGATGATGTGGCTCGCTATGGTTTTATGTTTTTCTTCATGCTCTGTTAATTCAAAAAAGCATTGCTCTCTGGCCCCGGTGAATTATGGGAACACGTGACCTCTGAGCTTTCCTCTTTATTTCTAAAAGCCAAATGTTCCCCCGTAATTACGGGCAGGTTGACCTCATGTCTTAGGCTGTTATGTCTGGTGTCTGCCATTCAACTCACATAGCTAAATGTTTGTGAATATTGTTGTCATCCATATTCCACAATGTGCGTGAGTTTTGCTATGTTTTGTCATTTTAATAGATAGATCCTGTTTATACTACTAGAATCCTCAAGTGGTTTATAAAAAATATTCTAATGACAGAATAGAGTTGTGTTTACTTTAAGGAGCAATCTCAAGAGTTATGGAAAATCTCGACTTAATGCTGAAGTCACTATGGAACATGTAGTCTGTTGAGTGCAGCCTATTCATCATGTGGTCCTGAATTAACGTGTCATCCCTGTCTGATGATTTCCTGCCTCTTCATGTTACATATGTTTAATTTAGATTGTGTTTTTGTTGGTCCATGAGCTGTCAAATGCTCCATGAAGCATCCAATGAATATCTCAGACTCCAAGCAGCTGTCAAACTCCCTTCCTGCCTTGATGTTGGCTTCATTTTCAATGTGAAAAACTAGAAAAACTGAATTGATGAGGAAATTGACAACCCTCCCCCCCCCCCCCCACCAACCAGCCTTGTAGGCTGTTTGTCTTTCATTATTATTTGTGTGTTAGGGGGGGGGGGAGGGGGGTTAAAAAGTGCAAAAAGGGAAGAAAAACAAGAAAAAGAGGGGATTATTGGGTGTAACAGATTCGTGTGTGAAAACCCAGAATAATTCATGTAAATGCAATCGGAACAACCAGCGCCACAAGATTCTTTTTCATATCTTCTGCTTTTAATCATCCTCAGTGTTGTCTCTCATTAGTACAGCTGATTTAAGTGTCTACATCGTCTAGGATGGTGTGGACTCCAAACCATGTCATCTCATCATTACTATCGTCTAGCGGCTGATCGTGAATGCAGCTGCGCTTTAGTGCGGTATACTGTAACTGAGATGCTACAACACACAAAATCGTGTACAAATGTTGTCCGTTGATTTTAGGGATTTTGGCTTACAGATGCACTGATTGCAGGATATTATGCATATAAATCAACTCGCATCATTATATTGAATATATTCATAATATTAATATATGTTTGTGTTTAATTTCAGCCACATCAACAGAAGAACGACCTTCTACCACCCGATCACCAACCAGTCGGCCGCAGTCAACATCCCCCTCGACAACCAGTGAGTGTTTCTAATAATCCTAAAATTGATATAAAATGCTATTTCAATGTTATGCGATGAAAGTTTGTTCATGATGGATGTGCCTTTAATGTGATCAATGAGGCCAAAGATTGAACGGTTTGGAAAAACATCACGCGTGCAAATCTGGTGCATGCAGTTTGTGTTTATGTTTTTATTTTAGTTTAGCCTCAATAAATTTAGCAAATTTTGCTGAGTTGAGCATTTTGCCATCAATGATCGATGAAACCAAGTTTGCCACGTTAGCTTCTGTTTGATGGTTGCTCTGAAATGCAATGTGCATGATGAAGATCTCACTTTTTAAAATTCTGGAAACGTCTCAGAAAGCTGGCATGATAATAATCCCTCTATCCTCTGTGGGGAATCTCAATGGAAAAGTTCAACTCTTAAAAAGTCTCTATATTTGCAATTGTATGACTCATTGGTGTATAGTTTTATTAATGAGTGTTGCGCAAATGTTGCTTGATCTTTCATTCAGAACGACCTCTCACCAGAGATGAGTGGGTCATTCCTTCCTTCCTTCCTTCCTTCCTTTTTTCCTTCCTTGGTAAAATCTTGTCGGCCGCGTTCTGCCTCTGGTGCGTTTCCTCTCAGCTTTGTGCGTTAAGCGTGGAAGGAAGTTGAGCTAAGCATCCATTAATAAGGAATCAGTTGTGTGGGGCGAGCGAAGTCTTCCGAGGGAGATTGCAGTTTGAAACGCCAGACTCCGAGCAGAGATGGATGGTTTGATTGAGTTTACGCCGTTCGCTCGGCTAAATTGTTGGCGAAACAAATTGAAAGAAAAGATGAGGCGGAGTTGCAAGCGAGTTCCTAAGAGCTGCTGAAGATGTTTAATGAAAGCAGCTGGTTCCATCGTCTTCATAACGACTTGCAGATTTGCCCCGTAGTCACTTAATCCTGAAAAGAAATTACAGCCTCCCACAGCTCACTATCTCTGCTGCTCCTGTTAAGTGCTCAAGTTTGGTTACAGTTTGCCTCTGTGGTTTCACCTGCGACGTCCTTACGACATTCTTATGACATCCTTACGACATTTGTACGACATCGTGATCAGCTGCCATTTACAAACATATCGAATTCCGCAGAGAAGTAAGAGCTCAAGTTTCTAATGCTCTTTTATTATCCCACGAGTTTTGCTATTGTCAGGTAATGATTGTAGATTTAGATCAAGGAAACCTCTATGGTACATGGCCAAATGACCCACGTTCGTATTCCATGCGTTTGGATAAACGCATGGTTTTAACCTCATTATAATTAGGCAAAAACCATGAGTTTCCATGCGTTTATCCTTCTCATGGAAAACGCACGTGGCACATTTGGCCGTGTAGTTACTGTAAAAATCTTGACAGATATATATATAGAAGATAGTGATTCATATTTAGATGCAATGGAAGTAGAGTCCTCTTGACACACTGTTTTGACACATTGTGGCAGCTTGCTATGATTTCCACACATTGCTTATGGTGTTATTTTTCACAGCCTCATGTCGAGTCATGCGGAAATCCATTTCTGGCTGATATGACTAATTTTAAATAGATGTCATATGCAACATATGTATGATTTTAGAGAGATATATCATGATGTAGCTGTGACTTTTCCTAGAATTGTGCGGGATATAATTAAATCTGCTACAAATATGTACAAGTATATAACGAGCAGGAGTTGCCTATTGAATGAGTGATAGTTGAGCGAGTTATGAGAATGAGTCATATTTGGTGGCTGAAGGAGTGAGATTTAATTTCGAACAGCAATCCGCCTCCGTTTATCTCATTCTTCATTTTTCTTGTTAGTGAAATTCTTTAAATTGGAGATACTTTATGGATGATATTTATTCCAGTTGTGAATGTTGGCCCATTGTTTGATAAGCTTTTTAATGGCCCTAATTGCATTGTTAGCTCTTTCTTTGCCTAATATTTAGCTAATTTATGAGTCAGTCTCCATGGAAACGGATTGTAGAAGGCAAGGAGAAGTCCCGTTTCTTAGGTCCTACTTGTCAGGTTTTTTTTGTTAGTTTTTTTGCCATTATTGCGCTTATTATTTGATGATATTCCAGCTCTAGTTGCATGTTCTTTGTAATTCCTGGTAATTGGTGATAATTGGGGACAGATGGTGAAATCTAAGTGAAGGAGTCTAGTAGTAGACTGTTTACAACTAATCCTGCTGAATAATCCTGCTGAATAGTGATTAGTTTAATGGGAAATGTTCTGAGTAGACAAGCGTGGAAGTTGACCAGACTTGAGACTTTTGGCTTATTACTCCCAATATATCTCAGTAATGTACATATATCTTGACTCTTGGCAAGGTGTCTCGGCCGTTTGGAACTACACTAAGCTATTGATCTCTATTAATACATGGCCAATTGTGGCATGTGCGTTTTCCGTACATTTGGATGAACGCATGGTTTTTGCCTCATTATAATTAGCTAAAAACCATGCGTTTATCCTTCTCATGGAAAACGCACGTGGCACATTTGGCCATGTACCCTGTGCTGCCTTATGCTTCACTATTCCAATTATATTTAGTAACAAAGAGCGTCGAAAGAATATTGGGAGGATGGAATGGATAGGTATGGGTAGTTATGACTTAATTTATAGATGGTTATAAAGTGAGCCACTTTCATTAAGTTGAACTGTAGGTAGAGAGCATCTTCCAACCACTGGGTCCCGGGTTCGATTCCCGGTTGAGCCTAAGTTGGATGGCTGTTTCATCTTTCATCTCATTGCCATGGTCTCTGCCTGTCCTAATTAGCCCAACTGGTGCAGAAATACAGGACGTAAAGCCCTAATCACACACACACACACAGGTAGAGAGCATCTGAGATAACTGACTGGTCTGGCGGTTGACATGTCAAGCTGTTCTCTGAAGGGTCATGGGTTGGAAGACTGCTCTGGTCACTCTATATTTCTTTATGTTTGAACAGATTGGACACTTTTTGGATCAGTGCTGTATTTAAGGGCCGGTGATTACATGGCAGTAGTTCGTTAAGGCGAAGACCCCATTCAGCCAGTATGCATTGCCATGTCAATGTGAGACATTTAATCCGCTACCCAAAGTGGCTCATTAGGGATAGAAGCTAAGGTCACTGAAAAATGGCCTCCCATCCACTCAGAGTGACTATATAACCACTGATAGAAGCAAACAGTCTTGTAGACAACTTTTAGCATCCCATTTAGTTATTCATAAACACAGCTATATATTTACTCCAGTCTTCCCGAAGTTCAACTGTCCTTCGACGGACCGAATGTCAAAATGAGCCCGTGTCTTTATGAAATATCATTATAAAATATGATGTCTTTGGCCGGACCGAATGAAATTTGGCCGGTCAGGTCCGTGGGTCCGGCAGACTTCGGGAAGACTGAACTCCAGTATATTTATTGCTCGATATATCACGCATATTGGCAGTCTAAAACAGGATTTTACTCTCTTTCGCATGACACTTTAGCCGTAACAGAAAGTGCCATTGTGAGAGAGTTGTATTATGCATATAATGTTATAGGTATTTGCAAGCATCCATCCTTCTGTCCCTTATCAATACTTTAGACCAGACAGACAGAACCTACCTCTTCATGAGACATCGATATATTTGAATGGGGTGGGTGGGTACACTGGGTAGGGAAGGGGAAAGTTTTGCTCTAAGAAGATTGTTTATTCCACCCTCTGGACTTTCCTATTATCAGTGATAATGGCCCATATATGGGATGAGGGTTGGGTCCAGTCTCTCCTCAAGGCAAGTGTGGAATTTAGAGAAGAATCAATTTCTGCATTTGTTTCAGTGAGGACTGCTGGCTTGGTCAGTTGTTTATTTGTTTGTCACATTTACTTCTGGCGATGATGTTGTGATGTACATTGTTGAACAAGCGACGGTCTGACTCAAAAACTGGTGGGGTGGGGGCCTAGCTCAGAGGTAGCGCTCTGGGCTTCCAACCGCTGGGTCCCGGGTTTAATTCCCTGTCGAGCCTAAGTTGGATGGCTGTTTCATCCTACGTCTCATTGCCATGGTCCCTACCTGTCCTAATTAGCCCATCAGGTGCAGAAATACAGGACGTAAAGTCCTAATCCACCACCACCACGACTCAAAAACTGCCAAGTTGCTTTGTTTTGAAATGAATATCTATCCGTTGGGCTGTCTAGCTGTGTGTGACTGTCTGTGTGACTGTCTGTGTGTGACTGTCTGTCTATTTCAGTAGCATAATCATCTTCATTACCAGTCCCATCCCAGCATTCTCTCCTCATCCCGTCATTTTCTTTTCCTCCCCATTAGTGTATGTGTCTGTGATTTGTCTTAGATTTTCTGTGATGTGTCTGTTGTTTGTGTGTGAATAATGTCTGATTAGTTCCCCGTATCAGCTGCATATAGTCGTGGCCAGCCAGTAATCTCTCTCTTTCTTCTTTAGCTTTCTTTCTGGGATGAGGATTCTTCCCTCAATGAGACCACGGTGAGTCACTGTGTGTAGTCACTGTGTGTGGTCACTGTGTGTAGTCACTGTGTGTAGTCACTGTGTGTGGTCACTATGTGTAGTCACTATGTGTAGTCACTGTGTGTGGTCACTGTGTGTAGTCACTGTGTGTAGTCACTGTGTGTGGTCACTATGTGTAGTCACTGTGTGTGGTCACTGTGTGGTCACTGTGTGTGGGCACTGTGTATGGTCACTATGTGTGGTCACTATGTGTGGTCACTGTGTGTGGTTACTGTGTGTAGTCACTGTGTGTAGTCACTGTGTGTAGTCACTGTGTGTGGTCACTGTGTGTGGTTACTGTGTGTAGTCACTGTGTGTAGTCACTGTGTGTAGTCACTGTGTGTGGTCACTGTGTGTGGTCACTGTGTGTAGTCACTGTGTGTGGTCACTGTGTGTGGTCACTGTGTGTAGTCACTGTGTGTGGTCACTATGTGTAGTCACTGTGTGTGGTCACTGTGTGTGGTTACTGTGTGTAGTCACTGTGTGTGGTCACTATGTGTAGTCAGTGTGTGTGGTCACTGTGTGTGGTTACTGTGTGTAGTCACTGTGTGTGGTCACTATGTGTAGTCACTGTGTGTGGTCACTGTGTGTGGTCACTGTGTGTAGTCACTGTGTGTGGTCACTATGTGTAGTCACTGTGTGTGGTCACTGTGTGTAGTCACTGTGTGTGGTCACTGTGTGTAGTCACTGTGTGTGGTCACTATGTGTAGTCACTGTGTGTAGTCACTGTGTGTGGTCACTATGTGTAGTCACTGTGTGTAGTCGCTGTGTGTAGTCACTGTGTGGTCACTGTGTGTGGTCACTGTGTGGAGTCGCTGTGTGTAGTCACTGTGTGTGGTCACTGTGTGGTCACTGTGTGTAGTCACTGTGTGTGGTCACTGTGTGTGGTCTATGTGTGGTCACTGTGTGCAGTCAATCAGTGTAGTCAGTCTGTAGTCATTATTGGTCATTATTGGTCATTCTTAGTCATTCTTAGTCATTGTGTTAATGGTAGTCATTAGGAGCTGAGACAAATGTGAAAGAGTCACTGTTGTCATGACTTAGCTCTGTTGTCTGGCAGTATGTTTTCTTTTTCTTTTCTTTTCTTTGTCTTGCAATTCTTGTCTATATTTAGATGACTGGATGTTGTGAATGTTGATTAGGCTGTCATACGTTTATCACCAGCCCCAGAAAAAAGGGAATGATTTATATTTCCAGCCAGTTCTTCCTCGTGTTTACTCATACAGATTTCAGCACTTTCCCGAGTTAACTTTTCTACTTTATCTTCATAATATATGTTCTATCTTTATCAAATTTGCTGTCTATAATCATCATGTTATGCCTCTCAATATGTCAGATATGTGGGATTTATATAAAAAGACTTAATATAAAGGAAATGGCGTGCAGATATTTGATAACATGAGGAAGAATTCTGTAATAGAAGTGGAAAGTATTTGCACCTGGCCAGTCTCCAGCAAAACTATCGAGAAAGGAGCTGAGACAAATGTGAAAGGTCGGGTGTCTTAAGAGAGGAATCTTGTATATGACGTCATCTTGGAATTTACCACTTCCAGTGACGTCATAATGACCCTGTGGTTCTTCAGTGGAATGTAGTTGAAATGCTTTCGTTATAATTCAATACTTTTTTTGCAAATGGAAGATCCCACACTAGGTCTGCAAAACTTGTTTATTTTAGAGATTAAAATTCTCACAAAAAGTTCTAGAGTTGTATTAGAAGTATTATGTCAACATGTCTCTTTGTCTTATCTCTTATCAAGCTTATCAATCAGGAAAGCCCCATGTTGTTTATTTTGTCGTATTTAGATAGATTATATGATTAATGGTCTTGAGCAATTTCACTTTGTCTTCGTTTATTATAAAGAGTGGATAAACGGCTAAACTAATGTTAACTTCTATGTAAATACTTAAATGTGATGGCTGGAACCATCTGTAACTATAGTCTTTGTTGTATTCCCTATTTTTGATTATTTTCTGATTGCTTTTATTTCTTTTTATCTTTTGTACTTGTGACATCGTCCGTCAGTAAAATTATATATATATATTATATTATTAATAATATATAAACCGATTAAATGGGTATATGTAAGTAATATGAGCAATATAAACAGTAATTATTACATGATGCTAAATCTGTTGTTTATTTATGGACATAATTTAAAGCCTCTTTCTTTGGCAAGTCATAAATTCAATGCTATACATAGAGCAATGGCAAACATACATGACTTCATCACAAGTGTTGACATTGTCATAACTCTCAAGTGTTCAGATATTTCATGATGTTGTGACTGTTAATGAAGTGCGATGTTGCAATGGGGTCATTGTTTCATTTTCCCCTGTATCTCCTAATAAATCTTGTGTTTATCGAGTGTTCTATCGGAGTGTTCTATAGGAGTGTTCTGACTATTTGAAAGTGTTCTATCTGAGTGTTCTATCTATCTGAGTGTTCTATCCGAGTGTTCTATTTGAAAGTGTTCTATCAGAGTGTTCTATCTGAGTGTTCAGTGAGTGTTCTATCCGAGTGTTCTATCCGAGTTTTCTATCCGAGTTTTCTATCTATTTGAAAGTGTTCTGAGTGTCTATCTATCTGAGTGTTCTATCCGAGTGTTCTATCTGAGTGTTCTATGTGAGTGTTCTATCCGAGTGCTCTATCCGAGTGTTCTATCTGAGTGTTCTATCTATCGGAGTGTTCTATCGGAGTTTTCTATCTATTTGAAAGTGTTCTATCTATCTGAGTGTTCTATCAAAGTTTTCTATCCGAGTGTTCAGTGATTGTTTACCGAGTGTGCAGCGAGTGTGCAGCGAGTGTTCAGCGAGTGTTCAGGGCAACTGGAGCAATTGATGAGAGAGGGCCTCCCCCCTGACCTGCGGGGGATGGGGCTGTAATTGATGGATGCACAGTGACTTCTACAGACTCATAGTCTCTCGTTTTGTTCTCTCTAACCAGTCTCTAATGTAACCGAATAGAAAGACCACAAGCCCGTGCTATGATCAATTCCTTTATTTAGGACATTCCGAAACAACACCCTATAAATAAATAAAATAACCAGACTTAGAATCGTCATGATTCACATACATGTGGTAGGACCCAAATACAAAATATAATTCATTCTGTGCACACAACATACCCCAAAAGGGTGTTTGAAGCAATAGGTTCAATAATGAAACGCAGAGGTACAACTCTGGGACAGCATCTTAATAATCATGGTACATCAAGCCAATGAAATAGTGCACATTTAAAGGCAACCTTAGCCCTTGGTGCCAATGCGTTAAATGCACCAAATACAAATAGCAGGGAGGCAATATAGGGCCACCTGGTGGTTAACAGGAGCCACCTTGTGATAGAACACTGAGGTGAGAATCTCAAAACTAACAGTGAGGTGCTGACCTCTGTTACACTAAAACTATATTATAGTCTGTCTGTCTTGCTCTTCTGTCTGTCCTATCTCTCTGTGTCATGGCATCTATATTGCAAAATGACCCCTCGAGTCCATCATGTGATCATCATGTGATCATATTCTCATAGCATCGTGACTTCCTTTGTAGCTTGTACTTTTTGCATCATCAAATTAACGTTTTTTGCCATGCAATGAATGATTGATGGGTTATGAGTCCATAGGACACTTAATGTCCTCTGATTACAGAACTAAAATAAGTTGATAAGGTGCAATGTCAACATTTGCCGCATCAGATGCTGCTGAGCACTGTAGTTTTCTTAATCCATCATACCTGGTGATGAGACCAGAGAATTATACTATGCAGTGCTATGAGACGTTGCTGTGGATGAAGTATGGATTATGGATGATGCATGGATGAAGTGGATGAAGTATGGATTATGGATGATGCATGGATGAAGTGGATGATGGATGTATGGATAGATGTATGTTGGAATATTTGTATGCTGCTGCCCCCTTGCTTTGCTAAGAGGCAATTAGAGTGTCATTGATAGGGAATTATGACAGGAATTATGACAGGAATTATGACAGAATCCCAGGAATTATGACAGGAGTTATGACAGGGCCCAGGTGGGAGATGGAAGCCAGATTTATGTGAAGGACAGAAGGGTTGGATAGCAAGGGATAGTTTCATCCTGTGGCTGACAGCTAAGCCCCCTCTCCCACTTCCCCCACCAGGCAAATGGAGGCTGCCCACCCCCCCCCCCCCCCTCATCATGCTCATATCCCATGCTGATATCCTTGTTGTATGAAGAACTTGGCTCTCTCCATCTCTCATTATATATATTATCATTGTTTATAGGAGGATGCTGTGCACTAGGCTACCGTGAACAGTGGCGAATACCCAAGTGGGTGTCACTCTGTCAGTTGTACAAGCTGAGCTATGCGCTTCATTGTAAAGCCTTTGCAAACATGCCACTATAGCTTATCTGCTCAGTACAAGCATCATGACCAAGTGGGCTTTGTACTCTCTGAGACCTCTCCAAGCATGAGGCTCTCTCATCAGTTATGGGTTGTAATTACCAGTCAACATTTATGCATGGTGCAATGTTCTAGCATTCTTCGTGAGCTACATCCCAGGGCTCTGAAGGTGCCTTGTACTCGGGTGTCTATGCTAGGGCAAGTTAAACACCCCACCCATGGGGTGAATGTGTACATGGTGTGGACTCCAAGCCTATCATCTCATCATTACGTCTGCCTCTAGCAGCTGGTCATAAAGAATGACGATTAAAGCTTCAGACCCAGTGGCATTAGGAAACTGACATTGATTTTTCTTCCCATTGTTTAAATGAGAAGTTTAATATAGGTGAAGCCCTTAACCACCAACCAGAGTGACAAGGCCACCTATCCTCTCCCATTTAAGAACAGCTGTCAGCATTGTGTAAATTGCATTGCGCTTGTATCCCTTGCATCCTATATTTTGCTTTACAGCATATACCTCAGAGACGTCCTTCCTAATGTTGTGGGGCATTCAATTCTTGCAGCTGAATCTTCTCTGCACACAATAAACTGCAGAAGGACATTAAGAATTCATGGAGCTGCCTCTCTGGCCTCCTCGGCACGTATTTCTATTGTACATGTTATATGTAGCGCTTGCAGCGTTGAATAAACTTCCGCTTATTATTCACATTCATACTTCATCTTGTCTTGGCTCATTTTTCAATTCACTTATTTATGGCAATGTCTCTTACTGTAAATTGCACATTTGTTATGAGCCTATTTCCCATATCAATTAGAACTAGGTCCTTAAACTTAATAGTATGACTCCACTGTGGATAATGAGTCATTAATGAACTCTTACTGCATACGTTTCTCTGTGTGACCGTTATTTTGATGCTCCGACAACGAATGGGTCTGAAAATACTTTGGCGGCTCGTTTGAGAAGTGTTTATTATAATAACCATATCCGTGTATAAGAACACGGGTCAGAATCTAACTGTCAGATCCCTCGATAACATCATGTAAAGTGTTATTGAATGAGAGCGTCCTCATGAATCTGTGTTGAAAAACCTCTTAAGTAACCTTGATAAAGTCTTTAAGTTTGACAACGCATGTCCGGAAGGTCTTGCGAAGTTGTTTCAGCGACATGTTCTACGACTAAATCTGGCAAAGAGATGGCCATGGAGCCCTTGGCAGGGCAATGGAAAAGCAATGGATGGGGCTGACCTGGTCATGATGGGCCTAGCCCCCAGGGGGATGACAAGCCTCTTTTGATTACATCCTAAATAACACTTTTAGAACAGCTTATCCGGCTGACCCATCTTGCTGGCTGACCATGCTGACCATGCTGACCATGCTGACCATGCTGACCATGCTGACCATGCTGACCATGCTGACAGGGATATTGTCTCCCATGAATCTCCAGCAGTGGGATTTTCACCTGGCAGAGGCCTTGGTCAGAGAGATGAGAAGCACAGAGTCCTTTGGATTGCTCAATTTATGGCCCTGGCTCAGTTACACAAGTATCATATATAGAAGTTTGCCTTGAAATCAATGACATGTACTAACAATGAACCAATAACACACTGTGTGCTCAACAGTGAGGCATCTTTCCTCTTAGCAATGGTTAATATAGGTTAGGACTGCATTTTATCTCTGGCCAATTCTTTGACATGCCACTTAGATCCCTCTGATTGTATATACATGGCAAATTTTACCAAATGATGGTTTTGCCTCATTATAATTAGCTAAAAACCATGCGTTTTCCATGCATTTATCCTTCTCATGGAAAACGCACGTGGCACATTTGGCCATGTAGTTGTCAGATTTGGCCCCTTGTGGTACCCCTCGTGGCCCAGTGGCAGAGACAATCTGCTGCCTAACATTGTGAACAATTGATGCAGAAGAGAGGCCCTCAAATCAAGTCATGGTTATTATGGTAACCATTGCCATGACATGATTACCACGTGATTTTGATGCGATTGTGACGTGCGACTACTTGTAATTCAATCCTGTGTAACATTACAAAAAACGTATCTGCTACAAATGCCAGCTTCCTGGCAATTTAATTAATGGAAATTGGAGTAATAGATACCTGTATTGACAGGCAGGGAGGAGAGACAGACAAGGATTCACAGAGAGACAGACACAGGGACAGACAGCAAAGCTCAGAGGGTGACACTGACAAGACACACCATGACATACAGTCCGGGCAAACTGCCTTGAAGACTTAATTCTTGAAAAGCAAAGGCAGAAATTAGTTTACTCCAACCCAGGTATTTACACCCACTCTGTAGTGTCAGGGGAGTGTATAAAGTGTGTTGCAAATTGGAGGAATTGACCCCGATGCAATGGAGAGATTAGCTGCAGTTTGCTCACGTCACTATGTGCTGAGTGTGTAGATCTGATTTTAATTAAGGATATGGCGATAATGAGGGTGACTGGAGCCAGGGATCAACTTGTGATCAACTTGTGTTCAACTTGTGATCAAGAGGGATGAGGCAGCTGGGATGATAAAGGATGCTGTTCTTCATGGTGGCTACTACTTAGTACTAGTGGTGGATGTAGGAATTGTGATGTCTCTAAGGTTGTCCTAATGCCGCGTGTAATGGGAGGAACGAGGGCATAAAGTGGGTCCATCTTGAGGGCATCTTGAAGGCATCTTGAAGGCATCTTCCCCTTAATTGGGGCTCATTGAAAAGCTCCAGGAGTGAGTAGAGACTGAGTATACGTGTATAGAGACAGAAAGAGACTGAGTGAAACCAAGACATTCTGAGTGAGGCTGAGGGATTCTTAGCGAGAATGAGTGATGCCAAGAGATGCTGAGTGAGACTGAGTGAAACTGAGCAAGACTGAGTGAGACCAAGAAATTCTAAGTGAGGCTGAGTGATGAGGCTGAGAGATTCTTAGCGAGAATGAGTGAGGCAAAGAGATGCTGAGTGAGACTGAGTGAAACTGAGCAAGACTGAGTGAGACCAAGAAATTCTTAGTGAGTTTGAGTGAGACCAAGATTTTTCTTCACGAGACTGAGTAAGGCGAAGACAGTCTCGCATAACCTTTGGAAACTCCAACAACCACAGCGAAAGACCAAGAGATGGAGACAGAGGGCAGAAAAAGACTTGATGTGAAGGAAGCCATGGGCATGGGAAGTTTTAATAACAATGTAATAATGGTTATCTGGATGAGTTGCTCTTTTGACGGGATGTCTCCAAATTTGACACTCGGTACAACGTTGCACATCGAGCGCGTAATTGATTTGATGTTCAGGTGGATACGGTTGTCATTGGCTGCTCATCGTATTTTTAACAAGAGAAAGAAGTGCCTGGGAAGGAGGGATACCTGTTGGCCTTGGTTGTTGCTGCATGTGGAGTCTTGGGGGAGCATGACTTAATCTCCAGCAGCAGGTGCAGTCCACATGTGCCTCCCAGAGGTGCTCCCCAGAGGTGCTTTCCAGAGGTGGGTTGGTTGGTGAAGTGCCCTAGCAAAACACCAAACAAACAACTACACAAGTCCACCTGGGGCCACCTTCATATATATAAAAGAGCAAGCTTGCACTTGTTTGCTCTTTTATGCTCGTTTCTGCAAGTTTTCTACAATATATGTAGCAATTAAGAACTGTGTTAGTAGTTGTGATCTGAATCTGGAAATATATTGATTCTTTCATATGTTTATAAGTCAATTTCTGCAGAAATGCAATATAAATGTCGTGACTTCATATAACTTTCACGATATGTCTCACATGAACAGGTTTCATAGAGAAGTTGTCTTGTTTATAATCATAAAGTTCCTGGTGGTATGTATTACTATGTAATATGTACACATCTTTCACATCTGTCTCTTTTATGTCATAATTGCATTTATGGCTCTTTTCCAAAATATAGAGAGATTCTTGAGGTGTAATTTTCTGCTGTCTGAATACCTTGACTCCAGTGACTCCTGTGACTCGCCTTGGCGTGACTCTTTGTATTGACCGACAGTTCAGTGTGCACTGAAGCCTCTAATGGAGCAAGCGCAATACGAGTCTGACTGAATTAGCAACTGACTTACAAAGTGACTTACAAAGCAACTGACTTAGCAGCTTACATGACAACTGAAACACCAACTGACTTAGCGAATGACTTGGCGGCTTACATGGCAACTGAGGCAGTAACTGACTTAGCGAATGACTTCGCGAGTGAACTTGGATCGATACGTCGCCTGGATGAGCTTTTAAAATAACAGACTTGTCTCATCTTAGGCTGTTCTACAATGCATTACATGAAAGGTCTTTCTGCTTAATGGCTAATGTCTCACCAGAAGGGCCATCCCATGTCCCATGTTCATCTGTATTGAAGGCTGAATGCACTGATCTATTCGGTCAGTTCAATACTTTTAAGTTGGAAAGCAATCTTATGTTCTCTCAGGATTAGGGACAAGTTTGGTCACTTCTCACCTTGAGAACACTGAAAGCCAGAATGTCATCTTCATCCTATATATATATCAGTTGGTAGGGCAGTCCTTATGCTTCCTACCAGCCTTCCAAACTTCTTGTCTGCAGTATCATGAATAAAGCTGATCTGTCTCAGAACCATGATTACAATATTCTATGCTGGTCTTAATTTACCAGGATTATCTATGCTATCCCCTGCATCTAGCCACTGGTTTGTTGAGGCAAATGATGGTGCAGGGAGGTAGCTAGTGGTTGAGCAAGGCAACTAGTGGTTTAACAAGGCAACTAGTGGGTTTGGCAAGGCAATTGGTGGTTAGCGAGTTGCTTACAGACTAAGTTCTTTGGGTGAATGGAGGGAGAGGCCCCAGGCCCTTGGCTTGCCAGCTCTAAATTGTCTATCAAAGCTCAATCAGGGGTTTCTTAGTCAGGGTGGCCCCAGTCAGGCTGTCCTCGGGTGCCTAGAATCATGTGAGGCTGCTGTGTGTCTTGGAAGAGTGTCACAGTTGTGTGTCTAAGTAGAGTGTCATGGCAGTGTGACATGGTGCAGTTGTGTGTCTTGGTGGTGTTTCATAGCTGTGTTTTAGCTGTGTGTCTTAGCAGCTGCTTAGCTGTCTTGACTGTCTTGGCTATTTGTGATGACTTTGGTGAGCTGTAGTCGTTATGTCAGTTGTGTCGCGGTGTACTGTCATGACATTTTGCTCAGCATTATGACTTTGTTTTGGTAGTGAGTCGCTGTGGCTTGTCCTTATGTCCTGATTGTATTCCTTAACATTATCCTATTAATTCATGGGAAAAAGTGCAGTATAGCGGACCCAGATTTATGACCATATTTAACAAGCCTCATTGCCAGGCCTATGACGTAAAAATGCTTGAAATGTAAATATGACGTCACAAACTAATGTAATTATGACGGCGGTTTCATCTTCACGGTAAAGACAGCGTTTATTTTTGCTTATCCACACCAAATGTTATTGTAATTGTGCTAGAACTTTAAACTAGTGAAATATTTGATAAAATTTAATTTTTAATGGCCGCCAAATATGGGCATAAATTTGGGTCCGCTATACTGCACTAAACCCAATTCATGCCTTGAAAGTGGTTCTTGGTGTATATTGTGTGGTGTTTAAAGCCTTGGAGGGAGTGACCCTGGGCCATCCTGTCTCTCTTCACTTGTTGATGGCAGATTGATACTCAGTGCATACAAGGGCAGATTGGGCTCTGTTATTAGCTTGGCAAATGTTGACCGTGTACCTAATACTATCTGTCATGTCAGGGATAATCAATGACATGTCATAGCTTGATGAACAGATGTAGTTACAGCATGTAGCGGGGTCCATGGTCTCTGGCAACATCATCAGCTGATCATACAATCTGGCTGTCATTCAAGGGAGGACAGGTAATTTCCTCTCCTTTCAATCTGCCCCTAATGCCAATCAAGATTTATGGCCTATCAATTTGCTGTTGGGGCTGCTTCATTGAATGCTGATATTTAAGCTAGAGTTGGACAGAGAGACTCGCTGAGACTGAGGTACAGTGGATGAACAGTCCACCCATTTATAATGAAAGTCCTAATAACAAGGTCAGCTTATAGCAAAGCCTCAATATAACAAACACCTTTTGGCAGTCCCAAACGCCATGGTTCATTTTCAGGTCTTGAGTTCACAGTTCCCCGCTTTTACCTTAGGAAATCATATGGGCAGATACTTAAAATGTTTCTGAATCGGTGTATTTGACAAGGACATGTTTCGACCCAACGCACCTCGAGTTGCTAGCTGGTATAAAATGGCAGACCTTCAGAACTGCTCACGTGGCAGTCTCTCATGAAGTGTGGTTTATAGTGTGTAGTGAGACGGTTGATGCTGTCAGCCAGTCCTCCTCTCATAGACTTGACCCTAATACACTGTAATGCAGTTGAATGACTGCTGAGTGACATCAACTGCTGATCTGGCTGCAAAGGGACATGACTGGTTCTGCCAAGTGTCTGCTGATGTCACAAACTCCTGGCTCCAAATCACACACCCCTGGCCCGAGTGGCCTCTAATGCCATGACACAGCCTCAGCCATGGCTTTGCTTCTGCCAGTTCTCGAGGTTTGTGAAAGTACATCGAAGTGTCGGGGTATAACAAGGCTGCTTATTTGCATGAGTGGGATTACAAATACCCTTGAATATCAGTCCCACAAAAAAACTGCTCTAAGTAGTTGAGATGATAGTCTACACTAGACAGAAACCCTCTGTTATTTGCTGGCAAAAGAACCTAATATTAATTCGATAGCCTTAGATTTCTTCGTATGGTTGCTAATCTGACATTCAGCCTCAAGCCTCAAGGGCATGAAGTGTCAAAAGACAGAAAGAAAGCCTTCCAGGGAGTTAAACTGAGAAACGAAGCGCAAACGGTGAAACGCGAGAGGTGAGAAAGTCACAGGATCGGCCATCGGGGACTTTTCGCCTGCCAGCCACTGTAACCGATCACCCAGTGCAAATAAGGGAAGTCGGACAGGGCTGTGTCACCATCGGGGCCATCTGTCCGCTTGTTTGACTCTCCTTCTATTAATTGCATTTTTTTGCCTCCCGTTGTAGCGGGTTGTCGCTGGGGTGCCCTGTGGGACTGCTGAGGTATGGCTGACCAGTGAGTGACCACTGTTGTCTGATGAGATTATGTCCTCCGTACAAAATTGGTGAACGGTCAAGTGATCCGATTGTCAAACTAAACATTTGCTAAATACTTAAAAAGAAAAGCAATGGATTTGTATACTGTGTGTGTCCTACTGTTGATGAGGACAAGGCAGGATTCAAGCCCTGATTGTTGCATCTCTTGCATCTCCCATCACCTCCTGTATCTTCATCTCCCATCACCTGCATCCTCATCCCCCATCACTTGATCCCTCTCCTCAGGCGCTTCCTACTCCCACCTTGTTGCTTTATTCTCTCACCTTACTCCCAACCTTTACATCTTGTATATTTTGTATCCTTTAGCGTGTGTAGAAGCTCTTTGCTCATGGCCATGGTGGCACGACGGTGCTCTATCATCAAAAGATATTTATGCCTCAAACACTTCTTAGATTATCAGGCAAGGTGGCTTAGTCCCTGGGATTTAGTTACACCATCACCTGTCTGTGTAACTAACTTAAGTCATCAGTCTCTGTTTTTGCTCATTCAGCCAGTTTTCTTTCTATCAGTTTCTTTCTTAGTCGCTTGCTCTGTCATAGTCTCTGTCTTGGTCTGTCTCTCTGTCTTGGTCTGTCTCTCTGTCTTGGTCTGTCTCTCTGTCTTGGTCTGTCTCTCTGTCTTGTACTGCCTCTCAATCTCTGCTTCTATCTCGAAGTATGTGTCTGTCAGACTCTTTCTGTGTGTCAGTATGTGTCAGTCTATCTCTCGGTCCTTTTATTGTCTCAGCCTGTCTGTCTCAGTCTGTCTGTCAGTTACTCTGTCTCCAGTGACTCTTGCTCTTGTTTGTTTCTACATCTCAATCTCTCAGTCTCAGTGTTCATTGTCAGTCTGTCTTTTTCTTGTGCATCAGTCTGAGTTTCTTTGTCTCAGACGCAGATTCTGTCTCAGTTTCTGTCTGTGTCTCTCTCATTCTTTGTCTGTGTCTCATTCTTTGTCTCTGTCTCAGTCATTATCTCTGTCTCCGTCTCTGTCTCCATCCACATCCTTCTTCTCCTGTGCGATGTGCTTCGCTAGCCATTTTGTCTCACGTCTTTCACGCAATTTGTTATCCAACGTTTCTCTGCGCCGCTCCCACTAGATCCTCCCACTATTTCCTTATTTTACCCCTCCTTACATTCTCTTTTGTCACTCTTTTATCACTCTTGTCACTATAATTGTCACTTTATCACTCTGGGAGTCACTTTTCGCTTTTTGTCCCTCGTTGTGCCACAGTTTTTGTCTTATATCTTGTGATACACTGTGGCTATGTGCTGAGCAGGCCATCCATCAAAGTGCAGCCATTGCATCTGCAGTGTACAGCACAAGGTCATCCATCACTTAGCAATTCTTAGGCTGAGCTGAATGGAACTGAATGAAAGGCATATTTGTAGGGCTGTACACCGGTTCTCGATATACCGTTTGCACCGGTACAAGGATAACGATACGGGTATTGATAACCGTTATGTAATAATAACGATACAATTAAATGGTATGCGGAGCGGCGTTTTTGAGCAAATAGGACACCCGCTACCTAGATTTTCCAGTGTTTGTGAAGAAAAATAACAGCGACTCTTAATACAATTAATAGTTTGCAGTTATTCAATGAAGATTTGTTCATTAAATTTGATTGTATCTTTTGATTATTTTAGGTTTATAATAAACTTTTATATATATGTACTAAATTAATTGACAAAATTTAACTATGCGTATCATGATACGTATCGTATCGGTTGTACTGTATCGTGATACGTATCGTATCGTTTAAAAGATAAAGGTGTGTGTGTGTGTGATTAGGGCTTTATGTCCTGTATTTCTGCACCTGGTGGGCTAATTAGGACAGGCAGAGACCATGGCAATGAGATGAAGGATGAAACAGCCATCCAACATAAGCTCAACCGGGAATTGAACCCGGGACCCAGCGGTTGGAAGCCCAGAGCGCTACCTCTGAGCTAGGCCCCCCGCTGATAAAGATAAAGGTGTACAGCCCTACACATTTGTCTTTGGCTCCTTAACACCAACCACTGCCACCAACCACTGACATCTGGCATGGGCTGCCTGGCTGTATCTCTTTGTTCTGTAAACACAGTTCTTTCATGTTCTACATTGAAGGATTTACACCAGTTATATGTGTGGAGAAACAGAAATAAAAGATGCCCTAATCATTTGTCAGCTCACCTTTTTATGATCTCATAGAAGATTTATTAATTGTCACCTCAAACCATCATCTGTCATCTGGGTGGGGAGATCTGTTTCACTCATTGTCTTTAAATTTTTTGGGATGATCACTAACAGTTTTTGCTGTATTGTTCCGTTGCGGTATCTTAGGGATGTTAATATAGCATGTATTACACGAAATGAAAGTAAATTGAACCCAAAAATAGCCGTTACATCCCTTAGACAGTCGATTGCGTGAGTCAGTGATGTAGTTATCAGGGCGATACACTCGGAGGCAAGAGCTTTATCGTGTTCAACACAAATCGAGTTATGTTAGACAAATAGGAAATGATGGCAAATATTACCATGGCAACTGGCCATGATCGTGTAACAATCGAGTATTGTCATGAGCGTTTATGTGAAGATTGGTCGGGTCATGACGCCGATGCATTTGACGTGTTCCGTACTCGAGTGATCTTGTGTGGTGGTTATTACCATGTTATTACTGTCATAAGGCAGGGTATTGTACTTGACAAATGTCCTTGATGTCTTTTCTCAATGTTTCATTTTCTTTGTTTGCAGGGAGGTCGACCATTATCACCAAGACAGTCCGGACAGCAATAAGGTAAGTCTTTGGATGAGAAAGATTTGCATGAAGGGTTCCAAGTGGTACAGTTAGTTTCAATAAACACGGCCTGTCAAATTGAACCTAGACAGAGCTAGACAACTTTTGCCATATGATGCTACCTGCCACTAAATGAAACTGTCTGGCTATAGCTGGTACTCAGAGCCAAATCTAAAAGTACATTTGGTGCATAAATTGAGAGTTATGCATATTTGTAATCTTTTGTTGAAAAGATGCATGTCGATTGCACATCCATACATATTTATGATATATGAGATAAATTTCTTACATTTAGCAAGGTTTATATTTTTTCAGTTGTGGTAGTTTAGGCTGACTATAAGGTAGAAGTAGACAGAAGCGGGTTGCTTTAGCCAGTTACAGTTACAGCCAGGAATAGGTTGCTACAGCTGACTCGAGTCGACCATATTTTATGAAACTAGTTTTAGGGTGATGCAAGATTTCTTAATGGTTGCGCAGCGTTCTGATCAATACTGTATCTAAATGCTTATTCTCTGGCATCTGGGAGTAATGAGTGCCATTTGTGCTCATTAAGGCAACACTTAAGTGGTTGGTGGTGCCTGAAAGCTCCTTGCATTGACTTAGCACATCTTGGAAGCAAAGTCTTGCAGTCTAGGAACCTTGTTGTACACGCAGCACTTTTGCAAGTTTTCCTTAGTCTTTTCATCGATGGGGTAATGCCGGTGAAACTCCTAAAAACGATTTTCGAAAAACTGCTCTGCAAAATTCATGGCAGTATATCCGTCTGGATGTCTCTGCGTTACACATGGCATTTGTGAAAGAACTTTAAACTGATGCAAAAAACTGTCGTCTTATTGAGAGAGTTCTGCAAATTCCATTTGATGCTTTGTGTCAAACTCGGTAAAGACCTTTTGGTGTGGGCGTTGTATTGTGGGCGTTGTATTGTGGGCGTTGTATTGGATTGCTTTGGCTGCTCGGCTTCTTACTTGCCGTGTGAGGTCGAAGTTGTGTCATGAATGTAGAAGAGGCTTCTTAATATCTTTTCAATACATGTTTTTATATTGAAATGCTTGAAATGGGGTGCAATATTTATAGTACCCATTCACTCTGTGCTAATGTGGATCTAGACCGTAAGTTGAATTGAAGAACGAATTGATTTTTTCATATACTTCATGGAATATGTTAGCGTATATTCCTTAGTGTTCTGAATGAGACTTAGCTGTTTAAGGTATCCGTATTTTCTCCAGTATCCGTATTTTCTCCAGCAGTTTTCTCCGAATATTTCAGCCTTTTATAAACATTCACCTACCGCTGTGAGTTGGCGTTTCTGAAATTGCTTCATCGCTGTCATCAGACTTATGAATGCCATATCTCCTTTCTGATTATTCCATTAAAAACATCTGATTGAGCGAGTTATCTTTCAGCATGAATGAAATACGAGGACTTTTTGACAAAGTTTATGCAAAAAAATCTTTTTGGAAAGAAAACTTGGTTAATGGAATAATCATACCATAGAAAATTGAACATTGGCGTTTAAGTAGATTTCATAATGCGGCGTGCTTATTGTATCGGATGTAATTGAATATAATCAAATGTAAGGATGTAGTCTATTGCAGTGTCATGCGAATCGCTCGCTCGGATTGCTCTATGAAGTTCGGAAATTAGACTTGCTTCAAAATTCAAGTAGCTGTTCGGTTTGATGGATGGCTTTAATTTTTCTTGCTCTTGTGATTTTGATGAATTTTTCTCGTCATAGACTTTGTATAGAAGAAAATGATGAAGCTGAATGAACTGCACTCGGATAAACCCAGCCTAAAGGAATCGACTTGGACCTGGTATTAGTCAGAAGGGCGTTGAAATTGGCTGCGTCAAATGTATCTAGATGGGGCGCAGTGTAGACCTTATACTACTCATTCATATTTCGCTGTCCGTTCAATCTTTCTCCACAACACACGATTGTAGTTTTGCAACCAACTCTATTGTGTCAGTACTGCATGCCTCAACTTAGCTTATCAAGGGCAAGATTATAGGTCTAGATGATAGGTCTAGAGAGTCTATGTAATACATAAGGCCATGGGTGGTGTCTGTCACTTGTCTCAGCATTGATAGAAGTCTCGAGTTGCCTCCATTTTGACTTCTTGTCCAAATTTCAATCTGAGAAGAAGTCATGAAGATGGCTTGGCCAGAAATACAGCCTCTGTCACACACTACCGGCTGTTCGAGCTATTCAAGCACAGTGACTCTTGAGGGAATGCGAGGTACATCCATTTTATTCTACAAAAAAGGCTACCAAACATGCAAGCCTTGCTTGGGAAATGCCTTGATCTGCGCATTAGGTTTTTTAGATAAGGAAGCAGAGCAACTTCAACAACTTTTAGCTACTTGGCTTCTCATGCAATGGGAGGACCATGGGTTTGTCTGTGAGTTTTATAAAAGTTTTTCAAGACTGCCAAAGTCTCTTCAAAGTTGTTGGAATTGTGTGAGGCATGGGCAAGTACTTCCAATAGGCAAGGTGCATTCAGAATGGCCTTGAGGATGGCAGGCGTGGAAATGTCTATTGGAACAGCTCACAATACATGGAGAGATTCTTGGGAGTGCTTCTTGTCAGTGCTGGATAAACACAATTAGGAAAAACCCCATCTTGAAATTGAAAGATATGTAAGATACCTCTGTTGAACTGGGCCCAATTGAATCCTTGACATTAAACAATGGAGAGCATTCAGCAGAAGTTCATTCGAGAAGCAAACTCTAAACTCCGAGCATCCTCTCTCGAACGTTTGCAGAAGATTGTTGGAAATGTGTCGTAAGAGATTTCTAAACCATTATCATCTTATGATCTTGTAAGATGGTGAAGATTGGATGTGACAGATCATCCTCGAGGACTAATTAAAACGGCTATGCGTTGATGGGGAGGAAGATGTAGTCGTTTTGATATTTGATTACGCGGATGGCAGAACTCCGACAGTCCGTGCATGAAATTGTTCTGTAGTCTGTTGTCTCCAGGACAGCATCCTTAAATGGGAGACACTGACCATTGGTCATGGCTGGTCAAGCCCTGAATGCATGTTCTTATCAAAATGAAACTCGTAAGCAGCTGGACATAGAATACAGGCATACAAGGCCCTGGAATGATTTTGATGCAAGTGTGGGATGAGGATTGGAGTGATATTAGACATGTCTTTACTGACTTTAATGTCAGCATTATAATGATATTATTATTGTAATTGTATCGCTAGAACAAAAACATCATCTGTCTTTTCATTTTCCAAATGCATTTGTCGTCTCTACATTTTAATTCCCCTGGAAGTGCGAAAACGGAGTAATTGAAAAGTAGCGGAAAATGAAGAGATTGGCGGCTGTACATTTGCACGCTTCCTGTCACAGGAACGGCGTGTAATTGTTTGAATGAAAATCTCCTCTGTCTCTCTTTCCTGGCTTTCTTTTCTTTCAATAATTTGCTTAGAGCTTCCTATTGTCATGTCGGGTTAATGCATTGAGGAAGAAAGGCGTGGGGACACAACACCTCCCTGTGGAACATAATTGCACCTGCTGAAAGCTGTTGGAAATCTATGAGCTTGGAAACTTCTGTGATCTTAATGTGATCTTGTGTTATTAGCAGCGTATGTGTGGGCACAGTGTGGCAAATTGATCTTCATAGTGGAGTGCAGACCTCCCAGTTTGACACTTTTGGCTATCATGGATGGTGCTCTGCAGATGTTTTTCAATTTAGTTATGGATGCCATAAATCAATATGTAGTTGGGTAGTCAATAGAACTATTGGCTTGTAGACATTTAATGTATCTTATCATGCAATTGCCTTACAGATGTGATGCATTGTCTGCTTAGGACCCAGGCAATTGTCTGCTTACCCCAGAAGGTGCTATTAATTGGCTGTCTTGTCTTCATATGATATCATTGTATTGCATGATAATAGCTTCCCCCTTTGGTAATGCAGATCTAACACTAATCTAATGTCATTGTGATGTTGTGACAATGTTGTGGCAATGTTAGCCAATGGCATCTGATGGCTGTATCCCTTGCCTCAGGAATTGTGTTTCATGGAACGTGATATGATGAAATGAGATGACCGAATGAGATGACCGAAGGGGCGCCTTGTTTTGTCTGTGTCTGGTCACTATAGAAATCACTTTGGAAATTGGATGTCTATATGCCCCCCTTTTATTTTTGGGCTTTTTCATTTCTCACAGCATTTCTCAGCATTGGTGTCTCCGCTGGCCGATATGATAGTCTAGCACTATGAGATCAGTTCAATACTATAACGCCACAATTTCAAGACTACACTTACTATGATTGTACAATGTGGCAAATTCAAACAATGGCAATGGGTTCATATAAAATAGTACTGTAGGAAGTAGATAGAATTATTTTGTGAATCATCACCTTAGTTCAGGATTCCCATGTTATATTCAATGTAGATATCCAGGATTTTTTGGGACATGAAACAATGCCACACCTCGTTACCCGACCTGAAAACATCAACTTGTGTGTGAATGAATATGATATTGCTGAAGAATTGATGGTATTATTGTTGCATTCATCCTACATGGTGGCTGCTGCAATAACTCCCAGGAATATAGATACACATTAAATATGCATTTAAGTTAAAATTGCTGGAAAATCTAATTGTTAATTCCATATTTATGAAATTCTATTCACGTTTGAATTGCTATTGAAATGAACGAAATTGATTTGTGAAATTTAATTAAAACCGTACAATCACGTACCGTTGGTTTAATATTTGGCGTAAAAATCAACAATGGCTGAGAAAGAGCAAACTGAAACTAAGCGTAAACGAATGACAGGGTCACGCGTCAGACTTCCAGGAGGTTTTGAGAAAATGTGGCGAAAATAAGCCCTTTGAGGTCTTTGAATGAAGGAAATGAATGAAAAAAGGAAAGGAAATGAATGAAGGAAAGAATTGTTGGAAAGCAGGAGCTGATAGCTTTGATGAGAGTCAGATGGAGGGGCTATTTGGATGTTAGCCTGGAAACCATTTGGTCCCAGAAGGTGACAGATCAATAGGTGAGGTGGCATGGGGTCCCCCTGCCACGATGAACTGAATGCGAAGTAGTTTTTATCTGACTCTGAGGTGGCTGTGTGGTGCTTGTAAGGCAGCCATGTGGTGGTCATGTGGTGGTCATGTGGTGGTCATGTGGTGATCATGTGGTGATCATGTGGTGCCTGTGTGGTGCCTGTGAAGTCTCTTGGACATTATCACCTATTCCCCAATGGCCAGTCTTCATGGTTATTGGCTGCTGTGAACCTATTGAGTTGCTGGTCACCCAAGTTGAATGGGATCAACAGGCCATGAGATTCTTGGCCCTTTGCACTGAATTGATAATAACTATTAGACATTCCATGCAATGGGTGGGCGTTTAAGGGTGGTTTGGTGAACCGAGTCAACATCGGTCAATACAGTCCGATTGGAAAGTGTCGTAATTGTTTCATTTGAAATAAAAGCCGATTTACTTCGTCTTAAAAACTGCAACCCCAGCTGGCTGGACCTCGCCTAAAGACCATTTCTGAATGAAGATGACTAAATACAGTGTTCCTATTATACAAATGTATAATTGCAATGCGAAATGTTAGATTATTGCACTTTGTTGCCATCAGAGTTCTTGCATTGCAATCCCTGGAGCAGATTTATCTCATGGATTGCCTAATGCACTGGCACAGGACAGTGGCCCAGGACTTGCAATGTACATAACAAATCACGAGAGCCTTTACAAGTGGACAAATAAGGAGGGAGGTTCACAGCAAGTGCAGTCATAACTCTTGTCTCCAGTGATCTATGCGCAATAACAGCCCCAACATGTGACCCTTTTAGCAATTTACCCCAGGAATAATCAAGTCCTGCTGGGCTACCCTTATTGCAGGGCCACCAGTGCCACCAATGGCAGCATGCTCAGTGACTCGAGGTTACTGACTCCTCCTTGGTAGACGGGCAGGGGCCTAGCTCAGAGGTAGCGCTCTGGGCTTCCAACCACTGGGTCCCGGGTTCGATTCCCAGTCGAGCCTAAGTTGGATGGCTGTTTCATCCTTCATCTCATTGCCATGGTCGCTACCTGTCCTAATTAGCCCAACAGGTGCAAAAATACAAGACGTAAAGCCCTAATCACCCACCCACCCACCTCCTTGGTCGACAGTGACTCCTGGGTGTGTTGGTACTTCTTGTAAAATATGACTCGTGGTTGGTGATTCTTGGCAAGACGGTTGTGACTCCTCATCGTGACTCCTGGTTGCGTACACTTTATTATTGACTCGTTCATTGAATTTGCTAAACTGAATTGATTTTCACTTGCTATCTCTGACTTTGCAGATAATTTACCTGAAAAGGGACTCAAAAAAGCAAAAAACATCTTATTCATATGAATGTAACTCACAAAAGGCAAGGCGACAGATGGTCGGTCAATTGAACGAATCGATTTGATGTCTTCACCTTCGAATTCTTTAAAAGCATTTCTCTGAAAAATAGTTACCAGTTGTATGGCCATTAAAATTACTCTAATCGATTTAATGTAGTTGTAAACTATGAGCTATCCTTTCAATTACTAAATGGAATGGATGAATTGCTTGAAAGTCTCATTTACTGATCAGCCTTACTCAGAAGTTGTGTATTTTTCATTTGTAATTGTGAATTCTCAATATCCTTAATGATATCTACTTTCTTTGGACCAGTCTTGTCAAGGATTCCTAGAGAGTTGGCGACTGTTTTTTTTTGGTCTGCCAAGTAAGCATTTGTCTGGTGTGGAGGAGTTTCTATCAAACTAAGAAGAAGAAAAAAAGGCACTAAAGCTTGGCTAAGCACCTGTTAAAAGAGTGTTGAAAACGAGGCAAAAATCTGTGACGAAGTACAGAAAGACCTCTTATTATCCTGAAACGAGTATATCCAGACATTTTGTGGTCTTTGGAATGGTAGGGTGACATTTAGTGACATTATGGCTGGGTTAGAATCCTTACAGCAAAATTGATGCTAAATTGCTGATGACGTCATGTGAATGTAGGACTCTCATTGGCTGAGGGACTGCCTACTTTTGGTATCCAACTCTATGAATTTGGCTGTCATGTAAATGAAGTCAATTGAAAAGAGTTTTATCAGAATTCTTAATCTGGCTGATTGCTCTTTATAGTAATAGTGAAAGCATCTTTATTGTTTAACATGAGTCATTAAATGTGAGAATTTGCAGTCATCCTTTATGAGAATGATGCTCTCTTTAGTGACTTCAATTACAACATCGATGATTAGACAGACAGATACATCGATAAACTTTATTTTCTGAGGGTTAAACTTGTTAAGCATTGCTTATCTTCCACTGGGCCCTCTGTGATTATAATTCATCACCAGTCCTTATAATGATTTGGTTGTTAATACTTACAAGTGTGTTCTGAGGCATTTTGAATTATAGAGAGCAGAGTTCAAGGTAGATGACCAAGTGGTCAGTCTGACTGGTCATTTGTGTGGTCAGATGAAGACCCTCTGCTCAAATAGACCTCCATGACTCATTAAATGGGGCTAATTAGGCAAGGTACTGACCACTGACCACAACTGACCAATGCAATCCACCGCTGGACACAAGTGGACACGGGTCAGCCTAGTGGCATTGCCTTGTAGCATCAGTGGTCAGTAGCACTGGTCAGTAGCTTTGGCTGGGAGATGGTCAGTAATTGCTACAAGGCTCGGTGAACATGCCATGGCCAATTACTGGCATTTGGTCAATTACTGGGTATTTTGTCAATTACTGGGTATTTTGTCAATTACTGGGTATTATCAGCCTCCTTACTGGATAATCACTGGGCTTTGCTTAAGCATAGTCTTTCAGTCTCAGCCTATACAAGTTCTTCGAATAGACTGTCGATCTATCTCACTAGAAACTCCAATGGATAGGTTGTGATATAGAGGACTGACCCAAAAAGGTCTGCGAGTCATTTATGGAATCCAATAAATCAAAACCGTCCTGTGTTATATGTAAAATGCTTACCATGGCTCACCGCTTTCACCAATTCTTCCGAAAGAAACCTTCCAAAGAAACCTTCCAAAGAAAGCAAGCATCGTTAGGCGAAAGATCCTCTCGTGCAAGAGTTAATCGTTAACAATTTGTGTCTCGGCAGTTAATCGGCCCGTCTTCCTTCTTCTCTTGTTCTCGCTTTCTTTTTCTCTCGATTCACACGAGTCTTTGCTTTGTGGTAACCGATTTATTTCAGTCTTCTCACGTTCCCAAATGTGGCAAGTCATCGCGAAGTGTCAGTCACGCCTTTTCTTTGTACTGCAGATGCGGTGTCCACTATGATTACATCTGGAGCTGATAGTGTAGACGTCTATTGGATTTTTGTGTTAGGGATACTTTGCCAAAATATCACTTCCAGAGGCATTCGCAATACTGCCATGATAGCAGTGCAATTTCCCACTGTATTTCCCATTTCCTCACTGTATTTCCCATTCATCCAGTATTTCCCATTCATCCAGTATTTCCCATTCATCCCATATTTCCCATTCATCCAGTATTTCCCATTCATCCTGTATTTCCCATTTATCCAGTATTTCCCATTCATCCTGTATTTCCCATTTCCCCACTATTTCCCATTCATCCAGTATTTCCCATTCAGCCAGCATTTCCCATTTCCCCAGTATTTCCCACTCATCCAGTATTATCCAGTATTTCCCATTCAGCCAGTATTTCCCATTTATCCAGTGTTTCCCATTTTCCACTATTTCCCATTCATCCAGTATTTCCATTTATCCCGTATTTCCAATTTCCCCAGTATTTCCTATTGATCCAGTATTCCCCATTTATCTAGTAGAAGATTTAAAGTCTTTAAGCAAACACACCGTGCTTTGAATTGGCAGTGACGCGTCAGACAAAAGTTATCATTTGCAGTGATGCTTGTTTTATAATATTAGCTTTTTTTAAAGAGCCCCATGCAATAACCTGTTTATAGTTTGCCTGACAGAACAGTCATGTAACAACTTAGAGCCACAAATGACATATTTCTTGTGAGCTACACGGTTTCCTCGGAGTGATTCTGTGTTTTTTCTGTTTTCCCCCATCCGTCTGACATGAACATCTGTCTGCAATGGACTAATGGAGCCAGTGTGTGCCTTATGCAATAAGGCCTGCTCTGTTGATGTAGTCAGCATTGGCCCTGTATTGTAATGGCATTTGCTGCTTTTGTAATGGAATTTGTGGCCATTGTATTTTTGTCACTGTTGCGAAGCAATTTGCGACTTATTTGTCAAGGCATTAGTGACTGTTTTGTTCCATTTGTGGCCATAAAGTCAGTTGTTGCTATTGTAAATACATCACTTGCTATTGTAAATGACTTACATGCTGTTGTAAAGGCTCCACTTCCTAATGTAAATGCTTCACTGGCTAACGTAAGAGCTACACGGTATGTTGTAGGAACTTCTGGTTGTAGTAAATGCATCTCTTATAATTTTAACTGTTGAACTTAGTCATTGTTTACTATGCTGATGGTCCTACTTGCTATTGTAAAGCATTTGGATTCTATTGTAAAGCATTTGGATGCTATTGTAAAGCATTTGGATTCTATTGTAAAGCATTTGATTCTATTGTAAAGCATTTGATTCTATTGTAAAGCATTTGGGTGCTATTGTAAAGCATTTCATTCTATTGTAAAGCATGTGGGTGCTATCGTAAAGCATTTGGATTCTATTGTAAAGCATTTGGATGCTATTGTAAAGCATTTGGATTCTATTGTAAAGCATTTGATTCTATTGTAAAGCATTTGGGTGCTATTGTAAAGCATTTGATTCTATTGTAAAGCATGTGGGTGCTATCGTAAAGCATTTGGATTCTATTGTAAAGCATTTGATTCTATTGTAAAGCATTTGGGTGCTATTGTAAAGCATTTGATTCTATTGTAAAGCATGTGGGTGCTATCGTAAAGCATTTGGATTCTATTGTAAAGCATTTGGATGCTATTGTAAAGCATTTGGATTCTATTGTAAAGCATTTGATTCTATTGTAAAGCATTTGGGTGCTATTGTAAAGCATTTGATTCTATTGTAAAGCATGTGGGTGCTATCGTAAAGCATTTGGATTCTATTGTAAAGCATTTGGATGCTATTGTAAAGCATTTGGATTCTATTGTAAAGCATTTGATTCTATTGTAAAGCATTTGGGTGCTATTGTAAAGCATTTGATTCTATTGTAAAGCATGTGGGTGCTATCGTAAAGCATTTGGATTCTATTGTAAAGCATTTGATTCTATTGTAAAGCATGTGGGTGCTATCGTAAAGCATTTGGATTCTATTGTAAAGCATTTGGATGCTATTGTAAAGCATTTGGATTCTATTGTAAAGCATTTGATTCTATTGTAAAGCATTTGGGTGCTATTGTAAAGCATTTGATTCTATTGTAAAGCATGTGGGTGCTATCGTAAAGCATTTGGATTCTATTGTAAAGCATTTGGATGCTATTGTAAAGCATTTGGATTCTATTGTAAAGCATTTGATTCTATTGTAAAGCATTTGGGTGCTATTGTAAAGCATTTGATTCTATTGTAAAGCATGTGGGTGCTATCGTAAAGCATTTGGATTCTATTGTAAAGCATTTGGATGCTATTGTAAAGCATTTGGATTCTATTGTAAAGCATTTGATTCTATTGTAAAGCATTTGGGTGCTATTGTAAAGCATTTGATTCTATTGTAAAGCATGTGGGTGCTATCGTAAAGCATTTGGATTCTATTGTAAAGCATTTGGATTCTATTGTAAAGCATTTGGATTCTATTGTAAAGCATTTGGATGCTATTGTTAAGCATGTTTTGCTGTTGTAAAGGCATCCCTTGGGATGGAGTATACATAATGTGTTATTTTGAAATGCATCAGTTGCTATTGTAAGCGCTACTGTTGCTAATGTAAATGCATCAATTGCTGATGTTAATGCCTTTCTTGTCATTGTAAAGACATCACTGGCTATTGTAAAGGCATCACTGGCTATTGTAAAGGCATCACTGGCTATTGTAAAGGCATCATGGTAGCGTTGTCCCATTGTAGAAGGATGAATCCGTCTGATGTAATGCTATAGTGTAATTCTATGGCGGTCTGTGGTGTTAATACACGGGATGGTCTTTGTGTCTGGACGGGCATTAAGCAATGTGAGCAGCTGGAGGTTGAGGCAGATCCTCCCACATGAGGCATAGCATGATGGCAACAAAGTCCTGCATCATCCTCTCTTATCTTCTCTTTTCCTTCTTCTTTTTGCTTCCCCGCTTCTGCTTGCTCAGCTGTAAAAGTCCATCATGTCCTTTTTGAAGAACACAACTGTGAAAAGTGCTCTCTGTCTTCCTCTTAAAAGTCCCTCTGTTTGTCCACCAAGCTGTGTTAATGGGTTTGATGCCCGCTTGTTTTTGCTCAATTGCATGCGTTGGCGTTTCCGTCCGTACTTTGATCTCTCGGTCTTTTTTCTCCGCTGCGGCATTTAGCGTGAGCAAGATTTGTCCAGCATTCTCTGTGGTATCATCTTCGGACGTGTGTTTTATTCCTTACAATTGTAGGGGAGATGTCATAATGAAACTGCATTCTATTCCTCATTTCATATGTGGTACGATCTTTCGGTTGCCTCTGCGGCAAAGTCTGCACCATTGTAAATGGTTTTAAAAGCCACTTTTGCCTTCAAAAGTAATCGCTCTTGATATGGATGGACTTAGTGACCAAAGCATTAGGGCAGGTTGAGGTAAAGAGGGGTGCTTTACCCCAGGGTTAGGGTTACCCCACTTGAAACAAAGGCATTTTAGGGCATCAATCTCCAGGGCTATGAATCTAGCGATAGTGATATTAATGCGATTAGGGTAAGTGGCGAGTTCTTTGAGCTTATATGCGCTGTAGTTTCTTATCCATCATGCTAGAAACTGTCTGAAACTATTTGAAGGGTATGAAGAAGCATAGAGAAGGAGAGATGTGATTCTGTGGGACAGATTTAATCAGGGTGGCCCACGAATGACCCGCGGAGGTCATCATCCTTGCAATTGAATCCATCATATCGTATATCGCGGTGATATCTCGGTGATCGAGGGTGAAAATAGATTGGTCCCCTTGGGATCACACTTCCAGCAGCTCATTCATCAAGCCTCTGCCAAACTTATCTTAATTTACAAGCCGTCCAATGAAACCTCTAGGTTGCAAGTTCACAAAGTGCTCCAGTCGACAACCGCATGCTATTGAGACTAATTAAGCCAAGGGAGAAGTGGCCTGTAGTGAATTGAAATGCAATTAGTTATTTTATGTGATTATGAAACTCTCTTGCCACTCTTCATGCTCACTAATAATTCATTGTATGTGGGTGCCACTTCAACCGTTCTGTTTCATTAGAGTTTTTCACTCAAATTCTTAAATTGTTGGTTGATGACTTTTAAAACTTGCAAATTTCATTCGAGTTTTTCGCTCGAATATTGCTTTATATTTTTTAGTAATGCTTTTTGTCTGACCACAATGTTCATACATAATATGTTTTTGAATAATGTACATAAGAATTAAACAATTGCATCCAATATTCTTTATTTTGTAAGAGTGGTCCGGAAGCCAAAATTAGCACTATCATGAGGCTGAACCCGTTGCAAGACCTTGTGTTGGATGGAGGTATGCAACTGGCTTAGCTAAACATTGACATGCACACTCTAAATAGCAAAGAACTCGGCCAGCACAGCGAGGTGCATAAAAGAGTCAATTGAGGAGGCTTACAAGGTGCTCCTGTGTGACCTGTTGTTCTGCAATGCTAATTGTGCATTTGGCTCTCTAGTCTTTTTGTGACACCGCACCTGAGCTGCTCAGCCAACGTTGCCCAACAACTTCCTGAATGTTCACTGAGGGTTAACACACAATGTGACAAAAGCCTTAAATCTCCTTGGAAACCGTTGGAAAGTCTCATTAGTTGAGTTAACCCCCTTTAATGGTCTCTTGGTCAGCTGGGAGTCTCCTGTAATGACGCAATGTATCAATTGCAATTGTCAACGATGATTGTGCTCTCTGATTGATTGCGATGGCGGGAGACTGCCGTGGTGACTAGAGTTTGCCTGGGTTGCTGTGTGTCGGTTAAATGTTGGAAGCCGTTCTCTTAAGTCTTCTTGGGTTGTCCTGCATGTCGGGCCATTTCCTGTAGCGGAAGGGATTCAGTGTCTCTTTGTGATTGATTAATGAGAATGCGTTGATCTGGATTTCGCTAGTCTTCTCTTAGAATGTAAAACGTTCCATATAGATTGCGATGGAATGGATGTAGGGATTGAAGTTGGAAATTTTTTACTTGCCTCTTTAATATGGACTGAGATGCCAACTCACAAGTGTCAAGCGTCTCCATCCGATTTGACCATCTGACCTACATATGACATTGACCTCTGACCTTTGACCCAGATATGCCAATGACCTCTGACCCAGATATGCCAAGGGAAGCTGGTGCAACTGAGTGGAGTGCATCAGGGGGCAATTGATGCTGATCAGCAAGATGACACTTCTCCATTGCCACTCTATTGGCCCTGCATATTGCATATTTGCCCTGCATATTGCCTGGCATATTCTGACATATCAGCATTTGATCTACTAATTAGGAGCACTGTGAGCTGCTAATCTGGTGTGAAGGGTCTAATTATGCGCTGGAATAACCATGGTGACTCCGAACAATATCCTCCGAGGTTTCAGTTAATGTGTGTTGAAGCAAGATCCACGGCAGAGCAGTTTGACAAAAACGTGTAATACTAACATTACATTAAACTAACTATAACGTAAACCAGCTAAACCAACTGTAGAGCTAGCGCAAAGAGCTAATTAGGTAAACGAGCTTTTTTCCCCCGAGTGTTCGTTTCTTTCATGAATGAAATTGATTCATTTCTGACCAGATTTTTTTGCCCTTACCTTGAATTCATTGCTTACTTGCACCTTAAGAAATGACCAATGACCTGCTGTCCATCTAGTGGTCATTTAGTGCCCTCTCTGACCCCAATTTCCCCTGCCTTGACCTTCCTTGGCCTCTATGACCTTGTGGGCCCACCTGACATTCACGTGACCTCTACCTGACCTTGGGCTGTGAAAATGTAGTTATTGTTGAAGCTTCCTTTTTTTTATGAATAGAGTTTTCTTTTCTTGGGAACTAATATTGACCATTGTTGCAGTTGCAGACAGTTCATATGTTCCATTTATGGCTTATCCGTTTAACTGTCATTGCTCGTTGTGCAATTTTTACTTCTTATTACAAGATGGGAATTCACGTGAAGTTCCGGGAAAACAATTGAATGCTTTTAATGTACTTGGTAGATAGAGCAGATACAACATTCATACAATACACAATAAGATTTAAACAATTTAATTCTCCGTTAGGACTCACTTACGTACATTTCCAATAGACATTTTAAGCAGCTTAACGTAATAACGGATGGTGCTGGCACTCTACAAATATGAATGTATCCGTTTACCAGAGGGCTCAGTTTCACCGTTGAAGCGTATTCTCTACACGGTAGCTTTTCGTATTATACTTAATGGGGGAGGGACCATCTTGTATATCCGGCAATATAAATGATGCCTGTGTTAGCGAAAGTGCTCTAAGGAGTTTGTCTCTAACGTAAATGTTAAGCGTAGAGTGGAAATTTATCATAAGCGCTGCAACCTCTTAAATCGAAGTGGTTGACATCTAAATGTGGAAGTCAGTCGGCAGTGACACAGGATCAAAAGGGCCTTAGCAATTACTGCCTGCTGGTTTGGTGGTTTTGCTAGGCTGTGGGAGGTTGGTATTAATTCAGGACATGTAAAATGATGCCTTTTAAAGTCAGCCACTCTCGCTGCAATGCTGCATGTGGGGAGGCAGTTGCTATGAATTATGGAAGCCATGGCTGTGCTGTGAATGATGTTGTGAATGACTGCCTGATTGGCCTCCCTCATGGTTTACCTTACAGACCTGAATGATCGTCATGGCTCTAGCGACTCTCGTAGAAAGCTGCTCTGGTCCGGCGGATTTGTCGCGGCTTATCGTCGTGGCAAATTGTTGCGCGGCAGCTGAGTTTGTGAAGTGCAGTTCATAGAGACGAAGTTTACCCATGAAATGTATTTCCTGTGTACAATTGATGGCACAGCGTATCCGTCCTACTTCATCATAATCTTTTTCCTGTTTTGCCTCATTTTCCTGTCATACACCAACTCAGTATATATGCCTTGCTTTGTACATTTCCTAAGTTAAGATGATTGATGCAGTAGTCTTCTATTCCTAGTGTCTGCTGTACACTGCTGACTTTTGCCCACTGGTTGACTGGATGTTTCTCATAACTTGTCTCATTTTGGTTCATGAAGGTACCCCACTTAGGAAGCCAGTTAAGTCATTATGGGTTGGAGATTGTTCATCTAAAAGACATTGATCCACTTCATGATGAAAATCACCAAAGAGCATCTCCAGACATTGAACGGACAATCAATAGTGATGATATGGCCAATATCAGTCAATGACAGTCGTAATACTCACACGAATGCTCACTCAAAGACCTTTTTAAACACTATTTTATGCCATATTTAAATAGTCGCTATTAAACTTTTGCTGAGATATTAATTAACTATCTTGTAATGTTGTAACCTTATATGCCTAGCCCCTGTATGATGGGCTGTATACTCCCCAGGAAGTTGAGAAAGGCTCATGCGTGAACAGGTCCGCCGGTGGATTCAGTGTAGTTAAATTCATCTCAAGTGACAGGCTGCCGTGACGGTGATCGAGTGAACACCACCTACCTTTACCTATATAAACTGTAGCTTGTGTTCAGTACTCTGTAAGACATAAATACTATACAGAAGTATGTCGTCTTAAAGGCTGCCAATTACAGGTGTGAATCTAATGCCTGGCTCAGCTGGCAATTGTTAGTGCAAGACAACCTGAAGTGAGATGAAAAGTGCTTGTCCAGGCTGCCTTTGATACAATCAGTCTCCCTCTTGTCTGCTTTTAATTGCATTGTCCTGTGGAGAAGGATCAATCTACAATCATTGCATGCACCCGAAATGTGTCATTGATTAGTTAGGGCCAAAAACACCATTGTCTCTGTCTAAGTAGAGAAAAAGACCTAACGGGAAGAACTACAGACATATAGACTGCGTTTCACTCTTAAGAATATAAATTATACTACAATGGGTTGAAGTGTCACGGTTGTGGCATTGCTCTCATTCTTCTGCTAAAGTATTTCATCATTTGTAACTTGAGCTGTGAACAGAACTTTACTGCACTGCAGTTTATAGATTTTTTTCTGTGCTATGTGATGAAGAACACCAGGTTTTAGATTTTGTTTTTTTGTTAAAAAGTATGCGACTTCTCTCTTGTCTGTGACTTCTAGTGATCTTGTGGAAACGGATGACTAGTAGATGTACTCAGATTTTATATTTCGTATGTCGTTGATCACGTCCGCAATTGACCAATTTCTCTGGAATACTTTGCGGTCCTGATGAGAAACTAAGAGGAAGTCTCTTTTTTCTTTGGTCCTCATTTCTTGCCAGTTATATTAATGCGTCACAGACCACCTCCTTGCCTAACTCTAAGTCTAGCTCATTGGCGAACTCCTGGCCAGACGAGAGGTGCTCTTCTGCACTTTAATGCCGCGTGAGGTCCTCCCCGGGTCTCCGTCGGGTCCTCTGCTTTCCTTCTGAAGTGAAACAGATCAGACGCAAGGTCAGGAAAGTCCTCTCCAGGCTCTTGTGGGGACCGTCCTCATTAGGTTACGATCAGAAACACCCGGCAGATGCTCTGATGTCATCCGCTTCGAGGCGTTCCTGTTTTTTGATGATCGAGTTAACTTCTTTTTTGCTGCAGTTTCACTTTTAGTCTGATGATCTTATATATATATTTGAGAATATTTATTTGGATTCCGTCAGGTTTTGATGATCGCCATATAATTTATTGCCTCATTACTAACAGTAAGAAGTTGAATCAGCCGATATGGCCTGCTGCCAGAAGCGAACGTGTGATGAGATGATTAAGTTTGGAGTTCATCTATTTTAGACTCTTAGCTGTGGGTGGGGTCCTTTCCTTACCTCGGCAAAAACGTTGCAATGTGTCATTTACACTAACCCTCAGCTGAAGGTATGCTCATTAGGTGTTGGAAACTCATTGACCACAAGACTACTTGTTAGATATTTTCTACTTGTTAGATATTCTCTACTTTTTATAGATATTCTCTACTTGTTAGATATTCTCTACTTGTTAGATATTCTCTACTTGTTAGATATTATCTACTTGTTAGATATTCTTATGAATTAATTACTTTTGGCATTGCCATTTTAACTTGAAAATCATCTTGGCAGGAGAAGTTAAAATTGCACACAGCTTTGCTGTACATGTAAAGTTCTTCTCGCGAGTTTTATTACAAATGACTAAAAGCTAATGTACCAGGCCCCTGGGGTTGTTTGGTTAGTAACATGATCTGGAGAAAGTTTAAATGTTAAGTCAAAGTGATGTTGAAAGACTAGCGTCGCCTACATTTAGTATGATTTAATTTCGTGCTGACAATTACGTGCTTCATCCTGGATTGTTGGGTTTTACAATTATGTGAATATGATATTCTGTCGCAAATTGTCAGCGCCATGTTGATAAGGTTTTGTTATTAAACTGTGTTTTTCTGTTTTCTCCTTGCAGGTTTCACGAAGAGTTATCCCTGTCAACAAGTAAGTCTTCATATTCTGATCGTAGTCTGTTTAAAAATATATTCAATCTACTTGGTTATGTTGTGACTTGTGGTGGTTTATTGTTTCTTATTCTTTGAAAAATGATGTCTTTTTCGCAGAGTACTAGACAGCACACCGTCATCACCCAAAGTGCCACAGTCTGAGGTCACTCTCCGAGGCTGGTTGTATAAGCAGGTAAAGTGTAGTATTTTCCCTTCATTTAGTTGTTGCATTGCCTCAGATTTGCTGGTCTTCAGCTTTCGAAGCAACTGAAGGGACGTCCAGGCAGATGTTGTGATGAGATGATATGTAACTGAATCCAAGTCGTGTATTTGTGACATGGAGGGGATGTCTATTTTTGACTCACTTCAGCATATCTGGTAAAACGTGTAAATAGTGCCTCCAGTTAGACGGTTAATGTGGCTGCCTTCTATCTACTTCTATCTACAATTTTGACCATCAGGATGACCAGTCCTGGGAAATAACCTGGTTCTTCAGATGTGTGGACCATTGTCATATCTTGTAAGCCGCTGGACTCCTGTAGTGTATCTAATGGTCTGTAATTCGTGTCTGTTGCAGGAGCGTGGCCCTTTGAAGTCGTGGAAACGGCGATGGGTTGTACTTTCAGATTACTGTCTTTTTTATTACAAAGGTAAGGACTAATTCAATTCGCTTATTCGATATTGCAAAAACGTGTTTTCATTTAATGCTATGAGAACTAATACTTACGTTCTGCCGCAGTATTTTAGTTTTGGTTAAGTCGGTGTTCTGATTCTTTTTCCATAATCAGATCGGGCTCAAGAGCAGGGCCAGGCCAATGGGTCCATCCTTCTTCCGAGTTACAAAGTTTCTCCTTGCATGAAGGAGGATAACATCAGCCGCAAATATGCTTTCAAGGTAAGAGATGAGAATTGTGTTCGATTTCAATACAAGGACTCTTTCCATAATTGCCATGAAATGTCTAATGTAAAGAATGAGAGCATTTCATCAATGTGGGAAATGACGAGTAACACTTTAATGGACTCGCTTTGAAAGATACGAATGCCTGGCAAAGTAATGCATTACCTAATTGAGATATAGTCTGTTATACTTTAACGATGTAAACTGAAAGATCCTCTAATGTTGTTGCATCGAGACCTGAATGAACTGTAATGATCGGCTTCCCGCATCTTACTAATGTTTGTCTCTCATTTCTTTCACACTGTAGTTCGCCCCTTGCTATTCACACGGTGCACCAGTAGGTCTTTAACTTGTGTTTTCATCATACGCGTCATGCAGTGATATAATAAGAAATATGAGCAGTAGGGCTTAATGCTTTGGACCACTGGCTTTCTATGAATGCTGCCGTAGTGTGCTTGGCTGCTAATTCATAAATATTGTACCGAAAATTTTAAAGCTGGACCCAGATTTATTTTGTTTAAAATAAAAGAAGTTATAGTCCTGGGACAGTATATTGGGCAGACTAATTTGACATGAAAAATGTTGGAAAATACTGGTTATTTTGGCTGCATTAAGTAACGTTCCATTCAGCCTAGACTTATTTATGAAGCAGAGAATGACCTAAACATTTATTTACCTTTGGAAAAGATGCAAATTCATAGCTTGCCGATCATTGCAAAGTTGCTTATTTTTTGGAATTGGCATTGTTAGCCTTGTGGTCTCCGGTATTAAGCCAACTGCTGCTCATAGCTTCAGCTATACTGACATACGGTGCATGCTAATATTATCTCTTAGCCGTCTGAATGTCAGTATGTAAGAAAATGCAACCGATTTGGGTGTAGAATAAGTATTTATACGCATGCTGCATGATATCTGTAGAGTTATGACCTCAGCAAGAGAGTAATTACATCAAGCGCATCATTAGCTAAAAGTCCCGTGCATTCGCTTGCTTTTATAATACATAACATGAAGCTTGATTTGCATGCAGTGCCTTGAACATTGTTGCCTGTGGAAATAACAAATTTTTGCTTCATTAACACTCAAGGATGATGAATAATATGGCATATAAGGAGACGAGAAACGCGTTCGAACCTCTCTAGAGGCAACCGTATACTGTGGGCTGTATCATTTACCTCTCAGACCTTGTAGTCAATGAGTAATCGATGAGTAATCGAAGAAAACGAGACTGTCAATGTTGGACTGGAATAATTAGTCCGACGTGTCAAAAATGCTATTGAAGCTATGGGGAGAAAAACTACCATAATTAGATGACATCGTCATTTAATGTACACAAGATGACGTCATCATTTAACGTACACATGATGACATCATTTAACGTACACATGATGACATCATCATTTAATGTACACAAGAATGACATCACTGAACAGATGACGTCATCAAACAGTATCTGCTTCGGGGCACTGACCTCTATTACTTTTCCACCCCATTGATGATAGTGATAGTACATTGCATCATTGATTTGTGGTCTTCATAAAGACAGCCCCATTAATGAGGTAACCTTAAGATGAGGTCTGAGTGTATATTATACATTGCTTTTTGCATACTAATGGTTTGACGCTTGTAATATGTAGTAATTGTAGTCTGTGCTGCTGAGTGTTCCTTATATAAATAAACACCGCTGTGACGTCACTTCCGATTACTGTCATTTCGTATTGTACGCTTGAGGAAAATTATAGATTTTTACGAGCATTATGAACATCGGATCTCTTGTGGTTCTAGATGCCATATTGCAAATGAACACCACATTCGTTTTTATTACGAGGCACCTTGAAATCTGAAGCAGAGGTTTTTAGGAATAAGATATAAGATTCATCCTCGATAGCATTTATTTTTTTTTACCTGGTCTTGCTTCTAGTATTGCCTCTTAGCGTATCAAGTTAAGCTTTTAACGAGTGCGAAATATTGGTAAGGTAATCGTCAGAAAATGTGTAATGCATGAATTGGTGTTGATGGGATGTAGTTATAGAAAATTGTCGTTTAGTAAAGATTTTTTAAGTAGCTTAGTTGAAATTGTGTATCAAAATGATATTAGAAAATTGCTTGAAATGTCACACTTAATGCTTCGAATCATTTACGATGATTTTTTAAATGTTACTTTACGGTCTTCAGACTGTTAGCAGTTCCTAACTGTGCATTAGTTTTAAAAATAGTGAACTAATACATTTTGTAGAATATTTGCTTTGTACAGAAGATGCCTTTAATCATAGAAAAGTTAACAGTGTTCGGATGCTTTTACATTAATGCATTTGGTCGTAATACAATACGTACTCTTGTTAGTCTCTTGTATCATCTGATAAGTCATAAATTAGTCATTTCTGGGACTAAAAGCTAATTGCACCGGAGAAGATTCTCCGAAAAAGTAGTAAACTTACACTCGCTTGTGATTTTTGTCTGCAGGCGGAACACACAAACATGAGAACGTATTACTTCGCCGCGGAAAATGAGAGCGAGATGTCCCAGTGGATTTATCACATTTCTCTGGCGACCAACTTGCAGCGAGACCCCAGGTAGGTTGACAGCATCCGGGGATCGTATTACTTGCTTTGGGGGTTTATGTGTTACTTGTGTTGGGAGCAATCATACTATCCGCAATATATCAGTGCATTTGTTTTGCTACTGATGTACTAGACATATATTATGGCCTGTACAGTATTACTTGGGTTTAGTGCAGTATAGCGGACCCAAATTTCTGCCCATATTTGGCGCCCATTAAAAATTAAATTTTATCAAATATTTCACAAGTTTGAAGTTCTAGCACAATTAAAATAACAAACGCTGACTTTACCGTGATAATGAAAACCGCCGTCATAAATACATTAGTTTGTGACGTCATACATAGATTTCAAGCATTTTTACGTCATAGGCCTGGCAATGAGGCTTGTTACAGAAGTTCATAAATCTGGGTCCGCTATACTGCACTTTTTCCTATTACTTTATTTGTATTATGTCATAATTTCACCTAGAATATTGAATTTCTAATGGCGATGCATTCAAATGTCAAAATGGCTCTTAGTGACTCATACGAGTGATACGTGATATGTAATATGTGATGCGTAATATGGAATGTGTAATATCCGATACAGTTACCAACCTGCAGAGGAGTTGATTCAAGCATTGATCTCAAGGTAATCGCAAAATAAGGACTTGAATCGTATTACGTGTGACCGTCATGGCGTCTTCTATATTCTACAAAGTCATCTCTGACATCATCTCTAGTTTGTGTCCTTTCCTAGGCATAAATTTGACTCTGGAATTTTGACTCTTTCTTTTTTTTTGTTTCATTTCGGTGTGTCCTTCTGAATAAGACTATTTATATGGTTCACGATTGCTCAGAAGGTTTTTACAAAAAAACTCCATCTGAAATTCATCCTACGCATGTCAGCAGAATCGTGACGCTCATTGCAGATTAGATTTCTTACTTTCTATATATTTCGAAACGCAATATAATGTCCTAATCCGGTGTCTTATTCCTGTCCAAATCTAAATGCATATAAACTGAAATTTGACACTTTAATCGCAATTCTGCTGACTGGTGCACCTATCTCATGAAATTCAAATCCTCTCGTGTGCAGAGCACTTTTTTAAGTCAGCTGTCTCGTACGTTTTGGTGTTAAATCTTGATTGCATTTCACACGTTGTGACTCAGTTTTGGTCTATACTGATCTGTCAAAGCGCTCATTTGGTTGACTAGCAGCTTACTGCAGAACTTGGAAGCTGAAATCAACATGTGAATCAAGGATTCCCATTGGCTCAGGGACTGCATCAGCCAATATGAGTCCTTAATTCACATTGTGTCCTCTGGAATATGATTTCCAAGTCAATGAAATCTGCTGTAATGCTTGTCACTAAAAATGTTGACATTTACCTACTGGAAAACAGAAGCTGTCGGACTCACCGGTATTCTTTGGCATTGAGAATTATTATGAAATGTTCTAAACCTCAATTTTGGCTGGGCAAGTGGTGCTAGTTATTGAAGATTTGACCTTCGAGCATTCACTGTTTTATGAAGGTCATTTGGATCAAAGTGTTTTCTTCTGTGTTTTCAGCATTTTGGCCAAGAACGAACACTTAAGAGAACAGAACAACAACAACGTTGCGCTGTCGGAAGGAGGTTTCGAAGACAGGTCCTGGATGTCTCCGAAGGACAGACACACACCAGGCGCAGACAGCGACTCAAACAGTTTTATCGAACACCCAGATGCTGTTCATCAACTACCTCCCGGTTTGGCTGATCATCATTCTCCTTATGGTAAAATTAACGTCAGATTCATCAGACACACCTGACTGTTGCATTGTTCTAGCCATTTTAGAGTTTTTGTTCTATTATCATCTTGGTGATATCGGTTATATTGAGGCTGAGGATCATAAGTATTGAAGCGTAGTCTTACTGCATTGATTTAGATTCATCATAATACATCCAGACCTTCTTGCCTGACTCGTACTTCCTTTAGGGTATTGAATATTGAGTTGCTAAAGAATCTTTCTTGTCCGTTTTATTTCAGGACACGAACGCCAAACGTCGGATCTTTCAGAAGACGTTCCTTGGTACACATCACCCCACGACCGCTCCAAGAACCCTTATAATGAACCACCGAACCACAACCCATACCCACCACCGTATGACGACCGCCATGACGAGTATCCCCAATCTGGAGATCCTAATAGCTTCAAACAAGCAGCATATCATGACTCTTTCTATTCCGATAGACCTCCTCATATGGACTCAAGTTATAATGCCCAACAGATGTCTAATGACAGCATGCCACAGGATGACCAACGGAACGGTCAGTTTGACCCACAGAGTCAATACAGGTCTCCGAATGAACAGCAGTATGCCCCGCAAGATTACAGGTCGCCACAGGACAGTTTCAGGTCCCCAGAGGACAGTTACAGGTCCCCAGAGGATCAATACAGGTCCCCAGAGGATCCGTACAGGTCCCCAGAGGATCCGTACAGGTCCCCACAGGACAGCCTCAGATCTCCTGAATACGCCCACCTGCAATCGCCACCCGGCCAGTATCAATCTCCCCACGACTCTTACAGGTCAGACCATGAGGACCACCATGACCAACACCCTCCCCAAGATGAACCCTTCAGATCCTACCAGATGCCAGACAGGTCGCCCATGTCCAGTAGGCATTCCAACCAACAGCATTATCAATCCCCAGAGTATTTGAGACCGGACCAGAACATGCTTCAGCCGCCTCATAGTCGCCAGTCTTCCAACGCCTCCTCTCAACCACCTTGGACCAATCCTGCTGACTCTCCTTACAAGTAAGTGTTAGGGCTACTATAAATGTAGCTATTGAGATCACCTTTGGTGCAAAATCTGCAGATCTTATCAGTTGGGTGGTCTTAATTTTTAATGAATATACACTTGCCAAGGTTCAGTCCTAAAGGGTAGCAAAAGTATCACCCAGTAGAAGTCACTGGCACCAAAGCAGATAAGCATCGTTGATGTCATCTATTCAGTGATAATGTATCATTCTTATTACATTTAATGATGATGTCATCTAATTGTGCTTTATCCGCTTCAATGAGAGTGACCTCTTGTAGTTTTTCTCTCCATTGCAATAATATTAATATGATGAGGTTGTCGAATGGTAGATTACACCTAGTATAAGAAGTTGCACTCGTAGAAGTAAAGTTAGCCATCCTACTATAGATATTATTGTGTTTTATCCGAAGGTTCAACAGTGAGAAAGTGGCCGTGTTGGACACGTCTTTACCTCGATCAGCACAAAATCACTCACTTGATTCCAGCGATGGTGGAAATCAGTCCATGGTGAGTGCTTTTCAAATTACAGAAAAATAGTCTGGATGCCGTTAAGCACATTGGAACACAAGGGTGTACATTATAGATCCAAATTATGTGTCTTAATAATGAAGTGCTTCAAGAAAAGAGACATCACAAAAAGTCATTTCTCACTCAACAATTATTTGTATTTTCATGCATGATTTGACTCATCTGATTGATCCATTGGTTAACTTAGTCAGGTCCTAGATTAAATATAGTATACCGATTAATTGTAATACTCTCATTACTGAATGTGTCACTCAGCTATGAATCAATGGTCATTAATGACAACTTCAGGTTGAGGCCAAAAACCAGAGGAACATCCGCAACAGCATGGAGAGAGGAGACCACCTCCCAGCGGCCCTCCCAGCACCCCTCCCTGCGCCCCTGCCAGGTATGCGCCCTGTCAAGAGACCGGGATCGGTCAGTTCTATTGACTCCGTTCAGAGACTCCGAGAACTGCAGGAGAGAATGAGGAACAGTCCTAGACCCCCTGGTCCTCCCAGCGACAGACAGAGCTTCCAGGTTTGTATGTTTTGTTATACTGCTGACATGGTTAATTATTTGCTAGTTTGTTCACACTGGGTCAGATTCAACACGAATCCAGTGATCCTATTGATATCATTTTACATAAAGCCATGTGAAGTCAGTATGTTGCAGTTCCGCAATATAATTTCTAATCTTGCATGCTTTCTCATTAGTAATTACAAAATATGATGTTCTCATCTGTCAATATTTGAGTGAAACTTTGGGCTCATTTTAGTGTCTTGTTGTAACTTGTGAAATTTATGCTTCATTAATACATTTACTGACAATTGTATCCACAGGACCCTAACTACCACAGCCAAACTCCAATCTACGAGAATCTAGTTGCATCTCAAGGATTGACGCCAGAAGACGGCCCCACCCGACCGCCCCTCCCTGCTCAATACCGTGACCAAATAGCGCGAGATATCGCCCAGTCCAAGACGCCCACCAGCAGAGATGACATGTTGATCGCAGTGGACAGGGAGAGGATGAGAGTGACCGACCCTCCTGTGTTCCAGTACCCTGAACCTCAAGTGCCGAGCAATGCTCATCAGGTATGGCCGTTTGTTCAATGGTTAGGGTTGTTGTCACTTGTGAAATGAAGTGAAAATAGGGGACAAACTAATCCTTATACATTTTGAGGTCAATTGAATCACTTTTATGAGAGACAGCCTTGGTTCCTGGCCAAAGGGCCTTTAATAACAAAATGGCCTGGTCATTGATATTGGGAAGTATATTGATGGGACTATGAAACTTTTACAAAGAATATGCCTTAATGTGTGGTCTAGGCACACAACTAAAGATATTGGTATGTGCTTATAAAATTATCATTTACCCGTGAATGGAATTTTTTTATTTCCTATCCATATCTAAATGTGCTTAGACATGAATTTAAAAGCTTCCAAAATTAAATCTTTTATAAAATCCATGTCAACCTGATAGGGGATTCTCTAAATGATCCTTTCATAAGCCATATGTATTTCGGAAACAGCTATGTGATTTCCTGTTAATGTTTGGGTCTTAAGCTTGGTAATCTGATATTTTCTTTTTGTCTTTTTCTACAAGTTATTTGCAATCCCGTGCTGTGTAACTCTACCCTTCACCGTTTCTTGTCTCGTTTAATTGCAGATGGACGACCTGGGCCCTGACGGAATCGAGTCTGACGTGCAACAAAAAATAGGACAGCAGCAAAGATACCACCCAGGTATATTACAAACACACCTGTCCGGTAACATAATAAACGTCTGTAATCTCTGGATAGTGTGATTATATAGCGTGTTAGTCTGTTGATGTCAGCAGTTTTCTAACAGCAACGAAGCAATATTCTTTTGAGATATGTGATCTAGCGTATCTGTCATAGCTTCGGTGTTGCCTTGTATGACAGGTATTAGGCTAATTACAGCAGCCCACAGAACCACAAAAGCTAGTGCGGTGATATTTGCCATATCAGTTCACTCTGTGGTTTTAGATTAGTAGTCTGATGGTGAGGTAGTCATAATATTTGTTTAATGAGGTCAGTAATGGTAACAATATTGTTGGGGCTAATATTTAGGGGTTGTTATGAAAGATTCATATATTGAGGTGGTCTTATTAAATGGTTCTGCTGTGTTCGAGTCATGAACATCTGGGCTAAAAACATTAAGTCATGTGCTCTTAAATTTAGAAAATAAAATCATCAACGAGAGCAGTTAATTTATGAATTTGGAGGGAGCTATGGAGGAAAAAAAGGGGATAAGAAGTATTGATTGCGTGAAAAGGGCTTAAAAAAATGGTGCTCGGGTCTAATAGGCAAGAGCTAAAGATATATAACACTTTTTATGACAGTCTAGTCAGCAACTACTGCTACAAGACGGATCTTATACCAATAGAAATACATCAACTGAAATACACCAGGAGTGCAATGAGTTTTCTGGCTATTCGTAGTACGACACTTACCCCGTGCAATGCATTTAAATGGCTTGTTTTGTGTTTGTTTTACTCAGATGGCGAAGATGCAGAAAAGACTGATAATGGTTTCCGAGGAGGACCGCAGAGTCAGAGACTGGACCCGTACTACACCAGACCAGGTAAATTACTTCTACCGTAATATGAAATTAATTGCACTGAGCATAGGAAATCTGCACCCTGTCCTAGATTAATTTCAGCCTCATTTAATGTAGTTAGCTTCAATTAAATGATGGGGAGGTTATTCAGTCTAACCAGCTGAGCGCAAGTTATTTAATGAAGTCCGTTGCACGGCCTAACCACAGATGCTGAGTGATATGTGTCCTAATAAAATGTGCTGCATATTGGGAATCAAATGTTTTTGACTTTGTTACCCTGGATGTATTACAGGATTCATAATGCTCCATTGTTTCGATCCTCGATTGATTTAAAAGTCCTGTACCGAGTGTTTGTGTGACTCGTTGGAATTTGTCATGTAAACTCTGTTGAACAATGTAACGAGTGAATTGTGACAATTGTCAAATTTGTAAATGTATTTGTAAATAACTCAGCAGTCAGCTTAAAATAAGCACTAGTTTGTCTTAAAATTTTTGTTGTAAATAGAAGGTAAAGGTGTTATGGCGGAATTAAGCTAAAAATACAACATTTCAAGGCTACATACCGCGAGTTACTAAACAATTTCCTTGTATATATATTCTTTTGTTCAAGTGTTTTGTTAATTTTCATCATTATCACTGGATTCTGCTGGTCACCTTGCCAACACGCGCTTACAGCATCAACAACATAACATAGTCGTTTCTAACACCGCTTCGGAGAGACTAATTAGTCAACTCGGGTGTTGAATTGCACTGTTTTTTAACTTCTGCTTTAACTAATCCTGACTCACTTCTTTAGCTTGTGATTGCTTCGGAATTAGATTCTTTAGTAGATAGCCGAATCTCGTCTCCTAACTTTGCATGTAAATATCACTTATTTGTCTTCTTCTGAATTGAAATTAAATATTTTGTACCCGTAACAATATTTCATGACATTTCAAAATACAATTGAATGACATAAATGATTTTGCTAAATTAATCGCGGAGTGAAGAATTTAAAGTAATACTTTGAAAAAATTCGATAAAAAACTCGAAGAGAAATATTCTTTGTGAAGACGTAATCTGGTTTGGATTCTTTCTGGTTTGGAGTGGAGTAACTTTTTGAAGTGAGTAACAGATTTGAAATTGAAATGACATAATGCATGTTGTTGCTGTAGGTCAGCAGAGTTCGGTGGTGACCAGCAGACTTCACCCGTCAGTGCCTCAAACCACCCTATACCCATCAGGTCCTCCCATGTACCCCTCTGCCCATGCCGTCCCTAGTTCCGAACCAGAGCTTCCAAATAGACGTAGTGGCGATGCTACTTTTGCGAGTCAGAACACTCCATTGAAGAGAATGCCCCCTACAGGTGGTCAAGATAAGGATACGCAGCCAGAGTCGCCTTTCATCCCGATATTCGCTCGCAATCAAAATCGGACGAAACCCACCACAGGACCTATGCTGCTGACTTCTGAAGAGGCTCCGTTGCAACACCCCAAAGCTCAGTTTGCCAAACCTCTCGGCCGAGCGGATGGGAGCAAACCAAACCAGCAGCCGCAGATTGATGAGAAAAGGTCTTCATTGGCCAACAGTGGTGATGAGCTGTACGCCACTGTCACCAAAGATGTAATGTTGGATAGAAAACCTGGCGTAGTGGAGATACCGGGACACAGCCAGTCCAAGTCAGCTTTTCAGCAAGTTGGTAATCAAACGAATGCCAAAGGCCAGCAGCAGGCGAGCAAGCAGAAAGTGATCCTCATGAAATCAGAGTCACCCAAATCAGCTCGTAGGCGTTTGGAAGATGAGTATCCTAACATTGACGTTGAACCGCAGGTCAAGGCTGGTTACTCGGTTGCTGAGATCAAAGGACCAGACATCAGGTCACTCACGCGTCAACGGCCTAAGTCTATGCCTGGGCCTGATTACGATCTTTCTGATGAAAGTATTTTAAGAAAGGAGACGACAAGAGAAAGGAGAAGGCCACGTTCCATGGAAGGACTGCTCGGTCAAGAATTCACAGGAATTCTAGCTGATTTTAAGAAAGATGATTCAACTGATCAGAAGGTTTCACCGCAGAGGCAGTCAAGGTTGCAGCAGAAAATTCAGTCACCCGCAAAACAGAGGTCTAGATCTTTAGAGAGGGGAATGGAGGATATGAGAAGACGCTTTTATGCGAATGACGGAGCAGTTAGCGACAGTGAAGCAATCAGATCGAGCCGCAGACGTGGAAATGTCATCGATGATTTGCCGCTTTCTTACAGACCCAGTATGTCTGATGGATCTGGTCTGCAACCGCTACATATCAACACCCAGTTTGAAGGTCACGACACTTCTCCAGCTGTTCTGCCAGGGCCACGGCCAAGACCAAAATCCATGCCTTACAGCATCGACACGAACCCTGTGCATCAGCCACAGCGGCCATTCTCTCTAGCAGGAGCTGGATATAAGTCATCCATCACAGCAAGATGGGGCAACTCTTCTCTATTCGAAAATAAAGCCAATTGGGGTAACACCCCACCCTGGAGAGAGGAGGCTTACAACAAAGCATACATCAGTTCCGTCTTTGAGGAAACCCCCAAATCAAGGGGCCATCGCAAGACCAAGTCATGGGACTCAATCCTCGATACGCCAAACAGGACAGCGCCACTGACACCAGGGGGCTCTGGCGAGGGGCGAGGGGTGCAGGGAAATGAGTGGGGCGATTACTTGAGGAAAAAGAAGCAAGATGCTAATGATGGTGAAAATATCTTGCCATCTAATCAACTATACCCCGGATTCGAGGGCTCGCCCAGAAGTACAGGTGGGGAGGGAACAAACACAAGTTTACTTTAATATTGCATTCTGTCAATAACCTGGTAGATTTTTAAGATGTTTTAAGTCTGTATGTCTTTAGCACTAATTTAATCTCATTGATAGCCCGAAGTTTATATCTTAATGTTTGGTAATGAGGCCTCGTAGTAATTTCATTGTGATAGGACTTGTTCGGTGTCACCAATATCCTGATAATTAAGTTCATTTAACGTCACTGAAATCTCACTGTGTCATTCAAGATGTGTCATTTAACACCGCTTAGTATGTTCCGTTTGGCGTTTCAGTGAATGACACGAGAGGGCAGGATGCAGGTGCTCAGCAGCACATGGGGGCGCCACTGAGTCCTTCTCTGTCTTCCAAGATGCAGCACGGACAACCAGAACCAGAAAGACATAATATTAGCACTATCAAGGAGGACCCCGACATGCCTGATGAAGATATTCTTGTAAGTAATATTAACAGGAAATTTCATGAAAAATTGTGTCCGGTGTGATATCGGTGAAATAAGTATCTTTTGTATGTAATATAACCTCCCTCAGTTTCAGGGATTTAATATGATGTAGTCTTAATGGAATGGATAATTCAATTACACTTGCATTAACTTCATACTTGTAGGACACCAAAACTCTACAAGAACTACAAAGTCACTTGAAAGACCCTCGGATGCGACTCAGTATATCGGCAGCTGATCTCGTCGGAAAATCTGTAAGTTGAGCAGCAGGCCAAATCTTGCGAATACATTCAACATGACATATGCATTAGTTTTTTTTAAGGTTTTATATAAATGGTAATGTTCGAAGATTCTACCTCGTAAGTTTTAAATGTTTCAGCATGAGGAACTGGTGCTTCTCCTCATCCAACTTCGAAGGAGTCAAACTCGGTTGCAAGACGTTCGTAACTGGTACAAGTCGCAACTTGATGTCAGCCGAGAGTATGAAAAGGAGTACAAGAAACAGTGCGTAGTAGTTTGAGCTTATCTTTAGTGATTCTGCACACGTAATGTATGCTCTGTGTGTTGTGGTGTTGTGGATAATGGTAATCTTGAGTCACTTAAGCTTTGTTAGTGCTAAATCCTGGCATTTGATAATTTCAGGAGACACGAATCCATAGGACGACTGAACGAGGCTTTAGAAGAGGAACATGAGCATTTCCAGACACTGAGGAAACACAACAGCCAATTAGAGAAACAGGTCTGAAGGAATTAATCAATTAATCGGCTTATTGCATCAATTTATAATTGTAGACTCAGCTCGATTCTAGTTGAGCTCCATTTAGCAAGGGTTGTTACTGTCAAGTTATGTGCATATTTGATGCTTGAAATTATTTCAATCACCACTAATGGCAACAAGTTGCTGGGAAACATGCACTGATCTAATAACGTCTGAATTTTGTAGATGGACGTCAACAAGCCACTGGTCAACCTGGTGGACAATCTGGTGACCATGGGCAGCCTTTACGGTGGAGAAAATTTACTTTACGCTGCTGAGTATAAACAGGTATGGTGATTTAAATTTGTCGTGACGTTAATTATAACCCAAATTTAATCACTTTTGATAATGTTGGAAGTTAAAGACATTAATATAATGGCGTATTTACAGATTCAGGAAGAACTAGTAAGCTCCAATTTCAAACTTGCTTGGTACATTAGAGATAAATGTGTTCATGCCTTCAATGCCTTCATTTGGCACGTTATGAGCAAGCCTGTGCTATGCTGTATTTAATCATTTGCAGTAATTAAGTGAGTTTTCTAGTCTTAAGTTATTTTCATGTGAATCTTGCTTTCGTCTCATGCACTTAAGTAACCTAAGATGATTGCTGCGATCTTGCATATTTCTTTGTCATATTCTTACTGGTATTCATTGTTATCCTAGAACGTCACCGTGATAACAGCTGACAATTAGGAGATTTCGACACTGATTCCTGTGTTATATGTCTTTAGTATAAGGCCAGGCCTGGTGAGATTCAACCCAAACGGCTGATTGAATTTTCTCGACAACATCAAGAAGACAAACTGCAGCGAGAACAAGAAGAGGGAATAAGACAGTTGACGGAAGATGAGGCTAATTTGGAGGTAAATGATGGGAAATAAGTAATCGGAGACATTCTAGCTTACACGTAAGATTAGTGTAAAACTATTAATAATATGGAAGGTCTTTTATAACAGTATTAGAGCTTTTTCCCTTCAATGGTAATTTAGTTGTGACTTTTAATGGTGCAACGGGGCTAGTGAAGCATCGTCAGTCTTTTGTTTTCACTGCTCAGATTAAAATCATCATATATTGTGTCATTTTATCTTCAGGAGAAACTTCAGCAGCTTTTTGAACTTGACAGAGAATTACAAGATCAGTCGTTCACCGTCACATCGCTGCAGGAAGACAGGGTAATTGCCGTATTAGTTTGTACACTCAACTTGTCAGGCACAATTCAGAAGCATTTTATGCAAATACAACTATGTTTGGGAATGGCCGTCTAAGGCATTACATCTGCGGTCGTCAAGGCCACACATGCCTTTCATGCCCAATTGCTATATTTCCAGACTAATGGTTTAAAAGTAATTTTTTATGTGATTACGTGTAAAGTTGATAATGTCAGGACTTCGTATCAAGTATCTTGTCCAATGAATAGGTTTCCTGACATTACTTTCGTATCATATTTTGTCCCAATTTTTTCAGTCAAATAAACTATTTTCTGTATGTGTGTTTCATTCAGGAACTGCTAGAAAAAGCGTTATCTGGGATTCGGAGCCAGGAAGACAGGGAGGACAATGGTCAAGTGCTGAGAAGTCTCCATCACCAGAGACAAACATTGCAGAGCGAACTGTCCAAGGTCAGGCAGCAGTTGGCAGATGCTTTCAAGGTGGGTTCAATGAAAAATATAGAACGTGAGAACTTTGTCATGTTGTATTGTTTTAAGTAAAGAACAATATAAGTTAAGCATTTTGTCTAAAACTGTGCAATTATAATTTATTCCAAGTAATTTTATTGTCAATTTTATTCAAGTAATTTTATGTATTTACGTGGTGAAACTGTTACATGGTTTGGTTTAAACTTATATATTTTACTAAGTTTTTCATTTCATAACTTATAATTGAGGAGTGATTTTGTCATGAAGGGAATTAATCCTTTGAATAATATATTGCATTTCAGTTACTCGAGGAGAAGAGTGCAGAAAATGCCCGGGTTGAACAGGAGGTTGTTCTTCTTCGGAAGAAAATCGCCCAAGGGCTGGCACGTAATGCTTCGTCTACAGCTAATATGGTATGATTCTCTTTAATCCTAATAAATACATTCAAGTATTAGTGGTCATTTTCTCGATCTGTTAATGCTAATTTTTGTGCAATGTAAATTGTAATTGATGACCTCATGTGTACAGGTGAACCACTTCATTTTGTACTAGAACTTTCTGTAACATTGTACCGCCTCCGAAGCTTATCATCTCATGATTATGTTTGTCCCTAACCATCAGTCTTGTTGTTAGACTATGCTGCTTTTCTCAACCTGTGTTCCAATACTGTTTGTGTCCATATATCGGTGTCAATTTCTGTGACTTATATTAATACAATGGTCGTCTTCCTCATAGGAACCAGACACGAGGCGTGCCCGACAGCAACTAGAGAAGGAAGTGACGAACATTCAGAGTTTAATGGAAGGACTTTCCGAACAAGGAGCAAAAATATCGCAAGCCATGAGGACCATACGACACACAGGCCCTGATGTTCCCGAGCAGAAGGTTCCTTCTCATTATGGTGAGCTATTCCTCTTTTGTCTTGTGAAGTGTGTGTTGTAATTGCTAATTTAAAATATTACTGTCACTGTAGAAGATATGTGAAAAGTCTGCAAGTCCCAATTAGTGAAATAGGAAGAAGGATTGCAAGAGCTCTTTGATGTGCAATATCTTTGCAACCCTAGCTAACTTTGAACTCAAAATAATTTCATTTTTGTCTTAGAGAGGAATTTTTTATCTCAGTGTAAGTATCATATCCCTGGAACTGTGAAAGCTTATTGAATTATGGGGCCGTATCCCACTTTCCTAAGCAGTCATGGTGTTTATTCGATCAATGTATTGGATACTATGGTTGGGCCAAATGTTTTGTTATACTGGAAAGTTTTGATGTAAATGGCCATGGCACTCCCTCACTATCCAAATTGAACTTTGTTTGGTCCATTCATAAGTTTTGCTTTCATTCTTGAAATCAGTTTTGGTCACTGGAAGGACTTACGCCGAGACAGACTTGGACAACATGGAGACGCTTGATCTTGCCAATAACCAAAAAATCGATCTCTACAAGAAATCAGCTCCCACGGAGGTCAGACCTAATCCTCAAGTGGTGTACGACCCGACCATCTCTCCCTGGACACCTGACAGTTATGTCGTGAGGACCTCTCTTGGATTGCAACAGCACATAGCTACGAGGCTGCCCCCTACTGGAGCCGAACACCTGCAGCCTTATGGGGACAGCGGTGTGCCCAATGGTCAGGGTGGACAGGATTTGACGTATCAGAAGCAGTACATCGGTCAAGACGCTGCTGTAAGAAGTTCGCCAAACGTGTCCGGATCCTCAGTGAATCAAGGGTCTTATGGTGATAGAAATCAACAGCAGCAATATGGGTCCTTCTCTTCTCAATCCCAGTCGCCTTCCGCCCTCTATGAGAATTTGGTTGACACGGTATGCAAATTCTTTTTTTGCAATATTTTACAAATGATTTGTCAAGACATTATAGTATGGTGGTGAGAGTATAGTTGAAACGAAGGTGTATAAATGAAGATGTATAAAGGGATGCACGCAGCATCCCCACTTAAAAGTAGTTTTTGCAAACTCATGTCACAATGGACTGTTGCTGAGATCTGAAACATGTGTGCTGGTGTTAAATTATAATCCAGTTAGGGTTAGTTATTACATGACACTATGCATTCAGGAAACACTTGCTGGTTTCAGGAGAGGTATGACGCGAGCCCATCGAGAGACACCATGTCTGATCAGTACAGCCAGCAAGACATCCAAGAAGCTGATGAGAACACGAAAAGATTTTATGGTTTGTGGCAATATTTTTGTGTAATGTTTAAAATGCCTAGTCCACAAGCATTTCAGATACTTACACGAGTCAGGATGTTAAACTTGAGATTTCTGTAATTCAGGGATAATCCCGAGAGAGAACAAGCCAAAATACACAGTTCGGGACGTCAAGAAGAGAGAGTCTGAGAGGAAAGGTCGTGACAAGGTCAAGCGATTGAGTAACGGAGACACAGGGTCAGATTCGGAGTACCCTGACTACAAAAACATTCCTCCTGCTGGTAAGTAATGGTCTATCCCATGTTTACAAGTAAAGGAACTGAGCAGATCATCCTTAAACCACTGCTTCACTCCACGCAGGTGCAAGTGGGTACCTGGCTATAGGCATTGATGGCAATTGTAGAGTGCTCAGCCTGATGCGCTGACTACAGCTGCTTAGGTGTATACTCCCCAGGGAGTTGAGAAAGCCTCATGCATGAACAGCCCTGCTCAGGGTGTAATTGTGAAGTTTGTCGAGACTCTGTTGAGTGATAAAACCGTAACTATATATTTAAAATTAACATACTTATTACTAAACCGATTTGTGGGTTGTTTAAAATGTGGAGTCTTCATGCAAGTAGGTCTTACCAATTCAAGCTATAGATGCTAATGTGGTCTTACTCATGAATTACTTACTAATCATTAGATAATATTACAGTATGAGTTCATGAATACACTGTCATATTTCTTTTCAGTTTCCTGGAACATGGAGAGGTCTCAGTCATTTCCTCATGGCATAGGTTTATACGAGGAGCCCCCTCCGCCACGCAGCCACAGTTCGGACTTCAAGACCAACACTCCTCCTCACATGCATGCCGCACAGAGACGCCAGGTTCCCAAGGTACGTTACTCTGCTAATATGACATGGCTTAACATTATGAAAAGTTGAAATTGCTTAGCTGGTTAAAATAGTTAGAGAAATGGGGAGATCGGTGGAGCTCGTAACTGTTAACTTAAAAGTTAGCGTTCATCTTTGTATTATTAAAGAATGTAATACAGTGGTGTTAAGGTTACCTATGTCACAGCAATACTGAGGCGTCTTCTGACCTGTGTGTATATATATATATTTATATACCGTTAAAATGTGTAGCTTTGTAATAAGTTTGCTTGAAAGGTCAAATAAAATATCTTCCCTCTACTAAAAAAAGTGCCATCTGGTAGGTCCTTAATCTCCAGTATTTCAGTTATTAATATTTTGCTACATAATATTAAGTTGTACTTCACTGTTCATTTGATTTTCATACAGGCAAAACAAGAAGAAAAACGTCTGTCTGCCACCGAACGCCTTTTCCCTAAGAAAACCTTGAGTCAAGATGGGTCGGACAGAATTCAGCGCATGTCTGACATTTACAGCCCCAAACCTTACTCCGGTTCATCATCTTCTCTGAATCAATCCTCTGGAAACAGAAGCAACACTCAATCGCCTAGAGATTACGGCCGTGTGAGATCTGGTCCCGACTTCTATCGAGGTTCCCCTGCCACCGTTGCGACAGTGCGACCTGTGCAGAACTCCCAGTTCAGTGCCAGCGAGAGTGCTAAAGGTAAATAAATGAGCTACTCTCTGTGTCTCTATCCCTTTTCAGAGCTGACTTATCGATATTATGGCTGTAGAAATTGGTGTAGACAGGTCTCGAGAGCTCTTGAAAAGCTGCAATCGAATTATCTGTATTTAGAAAATTGTTTCATTTCTATGTAGAATTGTGTAAACTGATCTATGAATAATACCAAATCTTTCTATGGTATGTCTGTATTTAACAGTTATTTTCCCATAATCTCATGATTTCAAAGTGCTTATTTAATCAATAAATATATTTCCACAGGATACGGTGACCAGAAATTGCCGAACTGGGGCATTCCCATGTTGAGCACAAAAGAACGGAAACCAAGAAGGCACCAAACCATCTCGTCCAGCGAACCGGTCAAGATGGAACAGCTCGGAAGATATTCACGATCCAACCGTGGCGATCTACTCTCCTCTGTGAGTTGAAAAAGATTTGTTTCATGGTAGTGAAAATGGTTCAATGTATTGAATACAGCCACTCTGATGGTGGTCTGACTAAATTATGGCTGTATGGTGTGGGCGGCTGTTGAAGTTCCTATGTCTCTAGATTTAGCATAGGCAAATAATTATATATGTAAACAAACCTAGTGATAATGTCACAATACTGAACAACGGGTGATGATGCCATTTCCATTGTGTGTCCAATGTTTTGATCTGAATTTTCTTTCAATTTATTAATTTTTCATAATTAACACTGATAGACTGACTAGCTGATATAAATTTAGTGTCTTAATTTATTAAGGCAATTTTAAACTATTTCATGAAGTCTTAGAAACTCGCAATTTTGATAGGCAGTGCTAATCACCCAATGGGTTATAACTCCTTTTACATAAATGAGTACAAATGCATGAATACAATTGGTGTAACTGCTGATCAGTCTTTACAGACATTAACTTTGTATGACTACCAATTGTACTGAAATATATTATTGTTATTGTATTACTAAGTAATTAATAAAATATATCTGACTTTCATTTGTGTCATCTTAATCGTTTTACAGAGACTTGGTAGCATGGCACCGGAAATAGTTCGCTCGGACACGGCTCTTGACAAGGAATTTGATGACTTCAATTTCGAGAGAGATGTTGTGAGTAACAACCAATAACTGACGATATATCATTGCTGCTTTAGTTATAGATTATTAGGCAGTTTTATACTGGTATAAATATACAATAAATGTTATAATAAATAAAAATATTTATGTGTTATTTCCTTCAGCTCTACATGCCGCAAAAAGTCGACATTCCAGAACGATACGTCCCAGAAGATGATGAACTTTTGACAGAAGAAGAAAAATTTGAAAGAGCCGGAAAAGCAGATAGGATACGCAAAATGCTGGCTGCTCATAGGTATTAAATTAGCATTTTATCATACTCTAATGGGATAAAACTTCTGAATGATAATAAGCCCTGTTGGTTCTGCAATGAAACGCTAGGTGGCACCCTCACTTTCATCTTGTAATAGACCTAATCAACCTGACATTTCTTATCGTATAGGTTCTTCGTTTCTGCTGTGCTAATAAAATATTTTCTTCCAGTTTGCAAGAATGGGCGAAAGATGAACTCAATGAAGCCTCAACAGACGTTCACCACAAAGTCGAATATGAGAAACGACAACGAGAAACGATTCTCGACATCCGAGGAGCTCTTGCCAAAGAGGTGACCAGGAAATCGCGCCAGATTGCCGGTGAGTCTCTTTGATCCGTCTTAGATATTAATGACGGTGTTTACATTAGATTTAGATAGCTCATGATTTATTACATTAACTTTTTCTTGGGATAATGAATCCTAACCTTATTTTGCTCTCAAGCGTGGGTGTGAGGAACTGTAAGTTTAAGTGTTAACAGTATAACGACATTATAACGTGAAAATTGGTTATGTATGTATGGTGTAATGTATGGTGTAATGTATGGTATATTCAGTCAAACTCTTATATAACTATTTTGGGACCACGTAAATGTTTAGTGTAAGAGGTTTTGGTATGTTACTGCTAAACTTGTAGATTTTAGAAACTAAATTCCAGAGGACGTCATGTAAATGCTGGACTCTCATTGGCGGAAGGATTGCTTTAACCAATGGGAGTCCTGAATTCAGATGACATCATCTGGAATTTAGTTTGTAAGTTAGTGAATCTGCTGTAATATAAGTAGTCTTTTGGGTTGACTACTTCAGTGTGACTAGATATTTGTTATAAATGAGTTTGACTTATATTGTGGACTTGTGGTAGTAGTGAAAGTAATCAGATGATGTGTAGTAGGGTATTGATTGTTGTGAGAGGGTAATTACGACTGCGCATTAGGGTGTAGTATGGTTAAGAATTGTGTACTATCAGGCAGCCGTGTCTTGTCAAGTTGTGGTCGGTGTTATCGTGAATTGGATGCAAAACGGTAATCGAGATCCATCATCAGGCTTCTAACAAATGAGCGTGTTATTGAATAATATGAATGTGTAATGTAGTAACGTTCACTGACTTAGTTATTTGTCGTTTTGCTCTGTCGCCCGTCCTGAAGGAGCCCAAGTATGTTTGTTCAACAATGACGTCTTTCGTATTGTACCCGTGCTAAGGCTTATGTAACCGCTGGCTTGAAATGCTGAGTATAATCGTCTGAAATTAACATCGGAATATTCTTGGATGAAATGAAACATGGCGCTATTTGTACTTTCATCAAGAATAGGACAACTTAAGCATGCATAATGTTAATTTAGTGTCATGATGAACCAAAAATATGCATTGCAGAAGAGCATTGACATTATAGTATACCTTAGAACAACCATAACTATTTACAACTGTATCATCATAAAAAAAGGCCCAATTGTGTTGTAAATGTGCTTGTGTATCCAAAATATCATTGCTACTTCTTATCAAATGTAATTATACTAATACCTATGTAAGGCTACCCAGTATGACTGCAGTGGGATGGCTTTAGTAGTGCGCAGTTGTCTTTTTCAATTGAAAGAGGTTTTCCTATATGTAAATACATTATAACCACACCGTAGTACTAGCTCACTATAACAAGTTTCCAAGAATACGTAGTAATTAAAACCATGTTTATCCTCATATCCTCATTATATGACTGTAAGATGCATCCTCGCTCGTAGCTGTGCTCCCTTTTAATTAGATCAAATCCTCTAGCATACTAACCCGCTTTTACTAACCTTTTCCCGGGCAGACCGCGGCTCATCATTTAGCAAGCAACGAGACTTTGATACTAACCTGGAAATGGACTTTCCCTTAAACAACTACGACCCTGCCAGTCATTTCATTCCCATTGCATGAAGGGGTTTGAAACAGCCAATCCCCTTTGGGCGTTCGGTGAGTCTTTAGTTGGTCGGTGGTTTGTGTTTCGTTTGGTTTTATGCAAGTATGAGTTATCGCCTTTTTCAAGAAATTAGCTCCTTTAAATGTTGTACAGTGATCATAATATTTTATTTTTTAAAAATATGTATTTATATGTTGATATATATTGATATGTTGATATTGAGAATAGTGTTTTGGCTGTCAAGTAAAATGAACAGATATCATAAAATTTGGTAAGAAATACTTTCTGTATTCATGGTACACATAACTTTAAATTATATTAGGAAATCTCGTTTGTGTTTTGCACTTGCTTTGCTTTTGTCAATAGAGTGTGCACCCTTGTGTCTAATTGCAATCATTCTATAACTATTACTGTAATTCCTCTTTTAAATTTATTCTTGCAGAACAGTGTCGGTTAGCCAAGAGTATGGAGAATCTGCGCAGTTGAAGAGAAAATGATGTCTGGTGGGACAATAATTAACAAAGCACTCCTTCTTGATGCCAAATCGAATTTAATTGACACCATGGATCTTTACATGATACTGATTTTTGACAATGTTCAGCGGAATTTAATTTACTTTCTTTTATTTTTGGTGCTCATCTTACTTATCGCCAAGTGTTAACATCTGTTTAGATATTCCTGTTTTTTATTTGCGAATCTGCAAAACTGCTGTCATGTGTATATTCAGTAACATTGTAAATACGAGTGCAATAATTCTGTGTTAGTTTACTAATCTGATAAGTGTAAAGCGTTTTAATCTTTAACAATTTCTTATAATTCAATTCCCATGACTTACAATGTACTTAGCAATATTCCTTGTGCCTTCTCTTTATCTCTACCTAAAGCAAAGAGTTTACGGCTGTGAGATTCAACTCAGGCTCAATAGGTAACTAGTGTTCCACTAGAGGGCACTCTCTGTCAATACCCTGAATCACAGATTAATGGGTCGGTCACCTCTGTTACGTCTCTATGTAATAATCTATGACTAATTGTTTTGTGTGATGTCATCTTCCAGAACAATAGACTGATTGTGATGCTGACAGAGACCTCTAGTGGTATGTGTTCCCTATTTCATGACAAACAATTGACTCCTTTGAACTTAGGCTAATTGTCGTTTTTTAAGCTGTTCGGGGGACCTAGATATTTTAGAGATGATTAAAGACAAATACAGGTCAATGTGAATTAAAATATTGGATAATTTGTTTCTTCATGTATAGGGAGATACATGTGAAATGAAACACATGCATTTTAATCAGCTTGAAGTTTGAGATTTACTTAACATACATTGTACTTAAAGAGAATTTATAGAAAGAGAACTGGCTGTAATGATGATCACAGAGTAATAATTCCACAAATTCTCGAGGGGTTTGTAACTGTTCATGTCGTAAATTTGATGTGTTGTCAATTTTGAAAGTAACATTCACTCGTTGATCAGTGGTAAATTTTCTCACAGCTTGATGCGATTTCAGTTGAATTTCTGACGGAATAATTCTGATATATATTCTCGATTCACTCATGACATTCCATTGTGCACTGGCGTCTATATCCTTAATTGCCGGTAATTAGTAAGACGTTGATTGACGTTAATTGATACTAGTATTCTTCTCTCGTTGTTATAATACTGCACCAGCATCATGGGCCCATTTTTACTGACGTAGGCAATTAGACTTACTGAACCTTTTGACATATCAAGCGCACCGTGTTTGACATTTTATAAGTATTTATTGTTGATACTTGATTCCAAGTAAGGCTAGTGTTGGTCTGTACATAGCCATGACGAATGAGGCCACTCATCTACTAATCAATTGTACATATTGTTGAGGAGTGTAAATGCTCAGTTGATGTTCTTTTGAATAAAATTGATTTTATATTTCCATTGGAGTTTTATTTATTACTTTAAACGCGGTCCCGGGTTCAATTCCCGGTCGAGCCTAAGTTGGATGGCTGTTCGAATTCCTCCTTCGTCTCATTGCCATGGTCCCTGCCTGTCCTTATTAGCCAAACTGGTGCAGAAATACAGGACGTAAAGCCCTAATCACACACACACACACACACACACACACACACACACACACACACACACACACACACACACACACACACACACACACACACACACACACACACATTACTTTAAACGCCATAAGAATATCCGCTTAATTCTGAGCTAGACGTGTGTAATGTTACATTAGCAAAGCAAAGCAGTAAACCCTGGTGAATGGCAAGTAACTGCTCCCGAGGACTGTATTACTTTTATTCATGCACACCTATTACACAAATTGAAAATGCTACTTTCATTAGAAGCTTCACCCTGCATCTCTAACTGATCGGCCACAAAGGATATCCCTCCTAGCCAAGTGCTAGGATTAGCTAGGAGATGGGGTTATTGTAGCTCGAGGAACACTTCCTGACCGTACGCTACTGTTGGCTCTTATTCATATTGTGACGTTTATAGTGAGCGGCCATAGTTCTTGTTTATACTATACAACACTACTCTCATATGTGATATTCATCGAATGAATTTTGCAATTGCTATCGAACAGCAATCAAACTTCTGCGAGTCTGCGACATTGGTCCAGTCTCAAATTCCTCAAAAATGCTAGTGGGCTGAAGAGTAATATCTGTGAATGCTGTCAGTTTATGAAATTTTTGGAGCATATATATCCTAGGCCCTGGTGTATGCTTATTGAACTACACAGACATCTGGTGAATTATTGCTGTCGTGAGATTTAGATTTATGTACATATGAAGCATGTGCAAGTGTTGTGCTCGGCTCAGTCTGGGAGAAATGTAGCAAAATGCAATCTATTGATACAACCAACTGGAGCGTGTGTTGAATAGTTGATCACTCAATATCCCATACTTCGGACATGTAAGCTGTGTGCATGGGTTCAGTCTCTGTCCCATCACTATTTTGATCACTCAGGATGTATACTCATCATCTCATCCTTCACTCTTGCACAGATAAACTGTGATGGTCTTGCAGACCAGTACCCTGGTATACCTGTGTTTACCTGACTAAAAGTTATCATCAGTTATCTAGCTTTTCATCAGTTATCTAGCTTTTCATCAGTTATCTAGCTTTAGTAAAACACGTGGAAGCTATCTTCGTCGAGTCAAATTCCTGAATCATTTAAACACCACTTGGGCAAAGTGCTGATGCTTTAATTAATTATAAGACATCTGTTACTGTTAACTTCACTGAAATAGCAAAATACATGGGCCTACATAATATTAATGGTAATTAAATATATGCACAACTGAACCTTCTAGATAAGAGCTCTTCAGTGGCCTTGATCTTTGGTGGTGATATTGAAGGGGGACATTATCTTCACTCCTGTGTCATGATGGTGAGATATTAGGAGCCTGTCTTTTTACAAGTTTGTGACTGAGTTTCATATAAACTCAGTGAGCAAGAGACCGGAGACCAGCAGCTATAGATACAAGCGAGATGGTTGTCGCAAAGAAGTATGTGTATGTGAAGCGGTTCGAGGGACCTCCGTTGGATGAGAACATCCAGGTACAAGAAGAACAACTGCCCGCTTTGAAGGTGTAAGAGTGTATGAAACTTTCAGAAAGTTGTAATTGAAATTGTGAATTGTTTATCTTTCCAACCCTATTTAGATGAGACCTTCAGATATGCTGTACAGTTTAAAATGAATCAAAAAGTCTATCTACTCGAGCTACATTAATCATTATTATTGTTAATTATGTATCAAAATTGTGAATTTTAAACGAAAGTAGATAATTTTTTGTCATTTGTGTGATAATAGTCGGAAGCGTTTCTAGCCAGGAACAGTATTTCAAAGTAAATTTCTAATTATCACAAATTATTCAATTCATTTGACTATTTGCAACCTGCAGCTGTTGGGAAGCTGGATTATTTGACGAAACTTTATTTTCTTCCCAGATGTACTTTTTGCTGCAGAATATCTCACTGTTGACCCCTACATGAGGCAATGGCTCCATTTGCTTGTTTATTGACCTTTTAAGGAACAAAACTGTAAATGTTGAGTATTGTCATTCAGTGCGAATGTGTTCTTTTAACAAGTTGCCAAGTAAATAAGTTTTCACTCATCTTTTTCAATATTCATGGTTTGTGGTTCTGCATTTCATTTACAATTGTCCAAGTATGATTAACAAACTTTTAAAAGTAAAAAGCAAACTTGTTGGATTAATATATAATACACTAGCTGTAACTAGTACTGGAAATTTGCATTTCAGAGTATTATAATCTTTTATTTCATTTTGTTGATCAGCTGAACTTCCGTACCAAGCGATCCTGATGAAATACTTGAATGTCCGTCATTTTGACGTTGGGGCTGATTTTATGCCAGAACAGTGGAGTGATGCATTTGACTAAATGGCAAAGTGGATTAGAGAGGTATGGTTAAAAAAAAGCAAAAAAAAAGAAGCACTTTTTAAAATTAATAAGGTCTAACTATAATGATGCTACTTTTTATGTGGTCAAAATACTGAAATTTCTTGCCTGATGTCTCAGAGCTTATTATCATGCTATAATACAGTCACCCTGAAGAAAATAAAGGAGATCTGATTGGACATTTCGACTTGTGGCTACACTTGTGGTCTATATTATTAAATAAATCAATGTTAAATCTCAATAAAACCAATCTCTTTTGATTTTTTCCAGGGTAAACTGCAATACTGAGAACATGTAACCGAGGGTTTTGTGAACATGAGGAAGGCTTTGTATGAACTGTTCACTGGAGATACTTTCGGAAAAGCTAGTCAAAGTATGAATTGAATAACTACCATTATGTGCACTTCTACATTTCTTTGCTTTTAATAAATAAATATTTTGTGAAACTAATCAAATATGTTATTGATGCATGGAGTTCAATCTATAAAACTTGCTCAATCCACTAACCCAATTTGTTATCTAATGTACAATGAAACGTATGGTTTCATGTTCGCAGAATGCCACACTCATGCTAATTTACTTTTACATCCTTTCTTTTTTTTTTGAGTCATTTATTGACATGGATTGCTACATGCTTTCCCCTCAGGTGTTTTAATTAATAATAAAAAATGCTGTTCCTATGAGGAATTGAATTTTTTCCCCATCTGTGCAAACATGCAGTTTTTGTGCTTGCATCAATGGTCGTATATCCTAGGGAGATGCATCCTCCCAACTAGGAATAACCAGCAAGAGACAATATTACCTAAATTGATGGTGCAGTAATGAACACTAATTTAGACAGAACTTGCTGTTTGAAGTGTTGAGGGTTCAGTGTATAATTCACCAATCCCAGACTTTTCCATGGATAACATATTACAGGCTTCCCTGCATACACTCAACCTGCAGCTGATGTACCATGGCTGGCAAGTGGACTTGGACGTAGGCCTGCATAACTAAACATAAGCAGATCCAGGGTGAGCACAGGGGCCATGAACCCCAACCCTTTTTCGGATCATCAAAATTAACTGGATATATGACCCCAAAACAGCTTCACCTTCAGTACCTAAATTGCACACCCTCAGAAAAATTCCTAGGTCCAGCCTCCGGCTGGCCCTAATTAGCCCATCAGGTGCAGAACTACAGGACGTAAAGACCTAAGGCATCCAACTAGAAAGTTAGTCCACTTGATGACACCAAATGATGCCACACATGCGAGTTCATTGTACAATACAATTCAGACCAATGTCCTATTTGATATTCAAATGCTGCGGAAGCGGAGCAATTTTAAATGGACTGAAGTGGATCACTTGGCCAATTGCTCAGTCCAGGAAGGGACTAATAATGATAAACGTGTAATCGCTGGACATAATAAAGGTGCCACTACACAGGCCATTTCTAGCTTGAGATCACCTTTAACACGAACAACCGAGTGACATTTTTTTTCCTTTATTTAATTTATACACATAACGCAATCACTGAGGATCTGGCCTTCTGCCACGACCAAAACCGCCACGCTGCATTCCACCACGCTGCAAAAGAAATAAGCGACACTTACAAAATAGAAAGACACGGAGCATTACAGAGCATTGTGCTGCTGTGTTTAATGAAATTGTGCATTTGTAGAACTGTTAACATTACAGAAGACAACTTACGAATTGGAAATCGGGATTAGCACCAGCACCAACGTCAGCTTTCTTGTCATCACCACCTGAAAACGCAGAAAAAGTTTAATTACACTTTTTACATATTCGAAAGAGAAATGGCAGCTTCAACATCTTGATGTCATGTACATGGAAACCTAGGATGGACTCGAGTTTGTCCAGAGGTATCACAATGATTTGCCTTTATTATATGTTGCATATATGTGTTAACTTTGATTTGCCATCACTAGTAAGCATTACAACAAAATCTTCAATCTCAAAACTGACATCGACTAATCGGTAAGCTGTTCGATGCGATAATCAATTTTTAAATCCATTTTATTTTTCCATGGACTGAGAACGAATGCAAAGAACATCAACTCCTCAACAGTCAAACTTTAATGACGTTCGATTGCTTCGCTTTTCTCATAGGTGGCAGCACAGACTAGCGATTTTGCAACACAAGCATTGATTATCAGCTGTTACTTTGTTTTGCCGATGATAATTGATTAAAATCGGCGAATCGTGCCATCACTAATGCTTACGTTACCCTTGTCAACCCTTACTTTTGTGGCATATTACCAGAATGAGGAGGGCATGCTCTGTTACAATTAAAAGCTTAAATATTTTGGAGCAGAAGACGCAAAATACTTACCAGGTCCACCTCGTCTGTAGGCAGCACGGTCCTCACCACCAGGAGTTCTGGGTGCTGAGTCACCGGGGCCTGAAATAAATGAAGTCACACTTGATAAGAAACAGAAAAGTGGTGCGCATAAGATACACAGCTGACGGCAATAAACTTGTACAAAAAGCTCAGTTGATTATCTTTCAGGTTCAGTGGCCCTGGCTATGACAGTACTTTGTGTGGCAAATTGTAATGTTTCTGGTGGCAAGCAATGTAGCATTTAAATCAATGTATATCAAATATCCCTTTGCCAGTTAAAAGAAAATAAATAATCGCAATGAATATATCAAGAATTAACATATTTCCGCGTGGGTGACATTAATACACATGCCAACTATAATTTCTTAAGATACAATTTCACAATGAGGGAACTGTCAAACCCATCCCCAACACAGCACACTTAACCAATATATATGAACAGCCCTTCCAATTTTAGCTTGCATAACTGGTGCATACCTTTGGGCCTGGGTCGTGCAGATTCAGGCCGCGTCTGTCTCTTGAGGGTGGAGGGGACGATCTCTGGGGGCAGATGAAGGAAATCCCTCAGGTACTGGATTCCCTCGTTGGTCAAGTACCAGTAATAATGGCGCCATGCGAACTGCTCCTTGACAAGGCCGCGAGATTTGAGTGACTGCAAAGCCTTGATGACGTGCAGGTTAGGGATGCTTTCCAATTCGGGGTGCTTGGGAGCGTGGAAATCCTTCTTGGCCACCATGACTCCCTCTCGGAAGAGGTGTTCATAGATGGCAATGCGGTTCTTCTTGGGCATCAACATCCTGTAATAAGAAAGGACATTGTTTACTACTGTGTCGTACTATCACAATCATAATGCATAATGCTGTGTTGTTAACAGAACTAATCAAGTAGTGATGTGTCAATACTGGAACGCTAAATCTCTGGAGCAACTCCAGTAGTCACTATGCCAACCCTTTTACAACTCAGAAACAACATTGGGCAATTGGTCATAGTTTTCTATACTGAGAGTTCTGACAGTTATTGGCATACACAATTTATCAAAGATGTGACAAATTTCATGGCACCACATGCAGCCGAGTTGAGAAACTTGTACTGCAGCTGGGAGAAAGGTTGTGACAGTTCCAAGTCATTGTTGCAATGTTGGCAGACTTCGGTCATAAATTAACAAATGCCCTGCTTACAATGACCCCATATGACAAGCATCTTCCTCGGTTTTACAGCTTATGTGGTCTGTTGGTAGTTTCAGTGACTGACAGTGACAACACAAGATCACAACTGGCCATCGCTGTCAAAATAAGCATGGATATCGGCTTCAAAACAACACCGCATAAAGTGTGTATATTTGCCATTTTATTGTCTTTCTGCCCATAAATGAAACCACCATATCCTTAACTAACACAGACTTGCAGTCTGGGGTGCAGATGATTACATTTAATTGAGATATAGACGGATTTTGCAAGGGCTACTCACTTGGCACCAAGTTTTCGATGGCTACCAACCGGAAAAGGAAGATCGCTCGGACTAAAAAGCCCAACATCAACTTGCGCTGTAGGCTTAAAACGCGGGCTCACCGGACTCTCCGCAAATGTCGGTCGAGCACCACTGATTCACCTTGCAGTATAATGAAGTACCAAAAAGTTTATTTTTATTCAGCATGTCAGTTAAAACTCGTCAATGAAAAAGTCCTTTCGGCATCCTGCCTTTGGTCCATTCGGCATTGGCGACTGGTCCCGATACATGTAATTGCAATTTGCTGCAACTGCAATGATATTATGTACAGAAATCTGTCATTATATCGTCAGATGCCAAACCAGTGAACTCTAAATAGACTATTTAGAGTTCACTGTGCCAAACAACTAGTTTGGCCTAGGAGGTACCACATTGCATTATAGCCAGCTGAGGGCAATTTTTTCGATTTTTCACAAAAAAAAAAGTATCTATAATTGGTCTCTTTCCAACACACACACATAAATAATATTAAATGTATTCCCCCTTTCTTCCACTTTTGCTAGGAACCACTTTTCACCTGTAATCCTACAATGGGCGTTCCGGTAGCCCACTTTTTATGTTGAAGATTACTAGAGTTACCACCTAGTGGAAGTTGTGGATACTATGATGCAAGATGAGGAGTGATGTAGTCAGAGTGTTTATTCTGTGTTTGTGTGTTCCCGTGGCCCTCAACAGAGATTTCACAGAACAAGATCTCAACTATTACAGGTAAATACTTTTGCAAAATTAGATTTTTGAAGTGTAGGGCTTCCTTTACTCTGTAAATCTGCCTGGATCAAGTGAGTTCCTTTCTGCCATATACCTACAGAATAGAAGTTTATAGAGGCACTGATATTTGATTGTTATCACACTTAAGGCATTTATCATAATAAGGCATAGTGAAATATCTGAGGATTTCACAGACAGTCTGTGACACCGCTTACTTGTGACATATCGGGCAATTTTATTGAAGCTGAGGTGGCAGCCTTACACTGGCAGACATTGAGCTGGACTAAAACACCTTTCCTGCTCCATGTATTTTTGTGAACTGAGACTGCTAATTTTAAAGGTTTAATTAAACAAATTCCAATTTATTATTTTTTTCAGAGACCGTGTGGTGCAGATGTTCCAGCATGCCTACAATGGCTACCTCAAATACGCTTATCCTTACGATGAATTGAGGCCGCTGACATGTGATGGCCATGACACTTGGGGAAGGTAAATTTAAAAACTTTTAATAGAAAAAAAAGGAAGGCATTTCAATTTTTTTAATTTAAATACAGCCAACATTGTTTACAGAATGTATGATATACTATAATCAATTTATTGTTTAATTACCAAAATTATGTTAATTACTTTCTAGCTATTCGCTGACCCTGGTAGACGCCCTAGACACCCTAGCAATCATGGGCAACCACACAGAGTTTCGAAGAGTTGCCAAACTGCTTGAGAGCACATTGAATTTTGACAAGGATATAAATGTCTCTGTCTTCGAGACAAATATAAGAGGTATGTAGCAAACAAATCTTTGTGCTGCAGGCATTTATTATTCATACAAATCTGAACAGTGAACAAGCAAGTTTGACCTGTTCTTCATGTTTTCAGAAGTACTTGTACGAAATAGAAACTTTCTTTTTAATGTTTTAAGTTGTTGGTGGACTTCTGTCAGCTCACTTGATGTCTAAGAGGGCAGGATCTGAACTTGAACCAGGCTGGCCATGTACGGGACCTTTGCTACGACTTGCTGAGAAAGTTGCAAGGAAATTGCTGCCTGGTAAGGGACATTAAAATGTCTGTGAATCATTAGCAAATGTAAAATACCTGCAATTACAACTCCACTGGCATGTTATTTTATAGCATTTATCACAAAAGATTCATGGGAGCTAACAAGTTTCAGATAAACAGATAAAAATCTGGCTTCGTGTAAATTTTAACGAGTACTCGCAGTTTATGAGGTTTAGATCAGTTTGTCTATTTATCAGCCTTGCGTAACTATTGTAATACCTTTGTTACAGCATTCAACACGACCACAGGGATGCCATATGGCACAGTCAACCTGCTCCATGGTGTCCCAACAGCTGAGACGACCATCACTTGCACAGCGGGAGTTGGGACTTTCTTGGTGGAGTTTGGTGCTCTGAGTAAACTCACGGGAGACCCAATATTTGAACAGGTGGCCATGAAAGCTATGGATGCATTGTGGGAATCCAGGTCTTCTATTGGACTGGTAAGTGCTGTGGTTATTCGAATGAGGTTTTAATGTGAAAATTTTGTAAACGGGGCACACTGATGAAATTGATGTCTAAAAAAACCCTATTGAAAAATTATAAAACTTCATACCTTTTTGGTAATACTCTTTAGATGATTTGCAATAGATTTTCATGTGACTATATGTATGGGGTAGACAAAATTAACACGTTTTGAGGCAATACTGAATTCTGTGTGCAAATTATGAACAATTGTTGGCTGAAATGGAGCTACTTGTCTTGACTTGTTACTTTTGTTGGCAGCTTGGCAATCACATAAACATCGCCACTGGGAAATGGACTGCCTTGGACTCTGGCATCGGGGCTGGTGTGGACTCCTACTTTGAATATCTGGTCAAGGGATCCATGCTATTCCAGCTGCCGAAGCTAATGGACAGATTTTACAGTAAGTAAAGTGACAACTTCTGGTATATTTGAGGTGTTGATTTGATCATTGTTACAATGTCGACACATTATTTGATGCTTTAGGCTAATTATATTACTTTATCCTAAATCTTTCACTTTCAGCCCACGTTGATTCCATAGAACAATACATGAAGAGGGAGGACTGGTACATGTGGGCGCACATGACCAAAGGAACGATTACCCTTCCCGTCTTTCAGTCCCTGGAGGCATTCTGGCCTGGTTTACAGGTAAATATTAATTGTGGCAATTATCATTGTTACCTGTTGGCATAATCATCTGCTATAAATCCAACAAATTTCAGTTTTTAGAATGCAATACCTTGTTTCATTGAGAATACTTTGCACTTCAGAGTTTAGTTGGTGAGATTGACAAAGGAATGCGCACCATTCACAACTACCACCAAGTTTGGCGACAGTATGGATTCATGCCAGAATTTTACAACATACCAAAATTTGAGACGCAGAGCAACAGAGAGGGCTATCCCCTCAGACCAGGTAAGTTGACAACAATTTAGCAAAGTAAACATTACAATAAAGCTTGAGTCTATTTATAATTTTAATTTGGAGTGTATTTTGGACATCCACTAGGTGTGCGGTTGTCCTCGATCTATAATACTAAGTACTAAGTTTCTGGGTTTGAAACTAAGTGAATATATTGTATTGACATTTAATCACAGTTTACAGGTACATATTTTTTATTAAAAGTAATTTTTCATTGCCTTGCTAGGATTTAAAACTGAATTTCATTGCTGCCTGTTTTATTAGTTGTTTATCTCAATGCCTGGTTATTTCAGAGTTCATCGAGAGCACCATGTACTTGTACCAGGCAACAAGAGATCCATATCTTCTGGAAATCGGAGTGGACATTCTAGAATCAATTGAACATAGTGCCAGGACATCTTGTGGATATGCTACGGTAAGAGAGCTAAAATTGTGCATCTCTCTCCAATTATTTTGCCAGAAGGCTTACACAGACCTAAAATTTGTCAAATAATGTCTGCTATATTCAAAATGTTATGTTTTTTTGTTATTTCGACAGGTGAAAGATGTGCGAGATCACCGTCTTGAGAATCGCATGGAGTCCTTCTTTTTGGCCGAGACCACGAAGTACTTGTTCTTATTATTTGACACCAACAATTTCATCCACAATTCTGGAGGACACGGGACAGTCATCAATACACCAAACGGAGAGTGTGTCATCGATGCTGGTAAGTAGAAGATCTTAAAGATCATTTTGTAATATTTTGATCCCGAGTTGAGTCAGACTGGATCAGCGGTCGTGCTATGTACAAGTCCCCCTCCTGTGAACAGTGCTCCGTTATTTACTTCAAAGGAAATCATAAGACAGCTCTGAACAGGTCAACAGGTTAGACCTGTGGTCATAACTTGGGTTTAGTGCAGTATAGCAGACCCAAATTTATGCCCATATTTGGCGTCAATGACATATATTTTTTACAAGTAACATTTAGTGTAGTAGCGGGGGTTTGGGGGAAAATAAACTGCGCTCTTACCGTGAACAAGAAAACTGCCGTCGTTAGTTTGAGGTCATATATTGAATTCAAGGATTTGACGTCATATGCTGGCAATGAGGCTCGCTTAATATGTTCATAAATCTGGGTCCGCTATACTGCACTTTTTCCCAAAAACTTTTTCATATCTAAATTCCAAGTTCATGATGTAGATCTGATCATCTTATTAACTGATTTAACCATGTGACGACAGACATGAAAATTAATTGAAATTTTCACTTTATTTCTGTAGGTGGCTACGTTTTCAATACTGAAGCTCACCCAGTAGATGGCGCTGCGTTGTACTGCTGTAGTGCACAGAAGAAACAAGACGATATGCTCCTTCTTCAATTACACGAAAATATCGATCTCCTCTCACTGCTTGAGCTAGCAGACTCTAAAAGTGGAATATTTAGCAAAAGTTTGCACAAAAAAGGGACAAGGAGGCCGCCTGTGAGATTAAGAAGCATGCAACACGACAATAAAGTAGACATTTCACACATGGGACCGCCTCGGAGTCCTGGTGTGAATAAACCGCAGCCTTCACAACAGATTGTTGTAGACACTGCACCCGGGTATCCTATGCAGAATCAGGGTTCAACAGAAAAACCTGATACTCCTGACGCATCTTCAGAAAGTGAAAAATTATCTGAATCAAACAGAAAACTTGTTGAAGAATTAAGCAGAGCTCTTAAAGGCACTAGTTTTGAAAATTTAGATGGTGCTATGGGCGATATTTTAAAAGCAATAGATGAGAAAATTGCAACTCCAAAATCTGAGGAGTCTAATAAAAAAGGAATTAGCAGTGCTAACGTGGAACCACAAAGCGTGGGGACAACTTCAACTCAAACCAAAGAACCAGAAAATGACGAGAATAAAGATGCAGAATCAGAAGAAACAGAAGATAGCGAAGAAGCCGATGCAAATGTAGAAGATGAAGAGACATGCTCATCGAAGGATGAAGAAAGACTTTGGGAAATCGATCCATCGGAGGCAGCTCGTCAAATGTTCTTGCTGACATGTCCAGCCAGACCTTTCACTGCCAGATTTACAATTCAAGGGGAGTTCATGCCTACTTCATGATATATCACTGCCTCAGAATGACTGTTCGTGCTATAAGACTGCTGCCAAGCAATATTACGATCTGGAGACTTGCCATTTTCCCCAATATATTTCGCATCACAGTGACTCACAATTGTGATACGACTTAATATTCGTAAGGCACTGTCTGTGATTTAAGGTATCTGTTAATACTGTGTTCTTGAAATGTATAAAGTGAATGTTAACTTCAATAACCGCGATTATTGTGCTTGTACCCAGGACACATTTACATTATAAAGAAATGATATTGTGTCCTCTGCTTCCCAATATAATAATCAGGTCATTTGTATTCCGTGATGACTTCATACATTAGATGACACCACAAAACGATCATTGAGTCCCCGTCTTAGTTGGAGAAATCTACATTGAGACAAAAGACTGATTTACATTATGGTCACAACTGACCAGCGACTGAGAAGCAAAGCTGAAAAAACTAGGCCACCAACCTCCTATTTCTAGATCAACTTCGATTTTAATGTGAACTTAACAATTGGCCACTTCTGCTTTGAACAATCACTGAAGTGATCATCAAATGCAGATTGCTTAATCAGGCCATTTAAAGCCTAAAATTGTTATACATGGTGATCTTCGCTCCAGTTATCTCATGGTCTGGTGTAATCCAAATCGACCAAGTTTTTTTATAGCAATTTCACCGTCATAGATTTGTACGACATGCAGACTAAGTATAACAAGAAGTTTCACCATCAATGAATGGTAACATGTTAATATATTTATTATGGCAGATAATAACATATTATTATTAATGAATTTTATATAATTAGGAATATAACTTATTAGAGTTTTCAAGATTTGTGCTTTTCCAGCTGGCCTAAGAGTTCATCAGCATCTTGTGACGTTTTCACTCGAATAAGTAACGATGCAGGTTTATTGTCATCAGCTTTGGGGTCGATTGGTGGATTTGGGGTGCAGATTAACGAGACGTTATTCTTTCCTTGTCGTTTCGTAGGAATGGCAGATGAAAGAACTATGTTCAATAAGACTGTACCTGAAATGCGAATGAAAAACGTTTTTGTGAGAATTACGCTGCTATTTTTCCATTTAAGTAAAATCTATTTGCACAATTATACCAATAATGAACAGTTGAAGAGCTTACCTAATGTATTATCAGCTCTAATTAGCAGTTGAGTTTTATCATTCAAGGGTTTCAAGTAAATATTGCCCACGCCTCTTTCGGTCCACTTTCCTTCTTTTTGAAAAAACATCTTGCACCTGAAAATTAAATCCATCAATTTTAGCATGACATATATGGGAGATTATCTGATTTCAGGGAATTTAAGCATTTGATATTAAAATATGAAGCTACCTTTTTGTGTAGAATGCATCGTCTTCTTTTATTTCAACTGTTTCGGGTTTCGGAGGCACGTACTCTTCATCGCCACCTTATGAAATAAACATCGAGTTATCATCTGTTATGAAACTTAAATTGCTGACATTACTAAACCTAATTTCAATTGTCATGTACGCTAACAGTTAATAGTGTCATATAGTAAAGATCCCTACAGCAACCACCTCGCCTACTAGTCACCCGGCTAGAGGGAAATTCCTTTTAGCTCAGTTGGTTAGAGCCATGGTTTCTAGGTTGCTACATGACAATAGAGTAAGGAATGAGGAAATGTCATCACTAAATGGCATCATACGCACCTGTTTCGGCAGCAGCGGCAGCAGCAGGTGCAGGTGCAGCAGCAGGAGCGCTGGTGGCAAAGGTGAAGGGGGTGGCCGTACTTCCACTAGTGGAATCACTCGCTTTGAAGCTGAAGGGGGTGGCCGTACTTCCACTAGTGGAATCACTCGCTTTGAAGCTGAAGGGGGTGGCCATACTTCCACTAGTGGAATCACTTGCTTTGAAGCTGAATCCTGATGCAGTTGAGGTGGTATTGGCTGGCTTGAAGGAAAATCCTGATGCTGAAAGTGCAAGGAAATAATATGAGCACAACTACAGACCATAATATGAGCGCAGCTCACTTCCCGTAGAGAGAGGTTCCAAAATGAGGCTACACAGTGATCAAGCTGAACCGGAAGTGTCCCAAAGTGTCCCAAAATTTCTAAAATACATGTAATCCTATGGAAGATCACCTTAATATCGCTTTTTGACCAATGGTCCAGAACGAGACTACGTCATCATGTCATAACAACGTCGTCGGTTCAAAAGTTGCGATGTCCATAATTTCGTAACGAATACACATCCAGCTTGAAACTTGTTTCTCTAACTGTAACAATTCTAACAGTGACTAGAAATAGGGTTTATTTAGAAGGGGACCCACCAGATATGAATAACAAATCATCTTGAATCGATCACGCTCGCGCCAATGACATTTTCGCGATGACGTTTATCACACCAGGGGGCAGTTGTAAGCTATCGCAGCGCCCCTTGCGGCTGAGAAACGCATTACAATTATCTGACATCTTTTGCCTCTAAAATTGTTATCTATTGTCCGATTTTGAAAATTTAAAAACCTACATGAAGTCTAATTAATAGTTGAGATTTAAAGCTGCACTGTCTGTCAAATTTGCAATTTGCTAAAACTCATCAAATAGTTGAAAATAACTAATGGGCCAATATTTCTGTTGGATGCAAAATTCCCCGCCAGAAATATTCAGGGCATACTAAATTTGTGTGTTAACTAATGATTTCATCAGACATTATTACTAAAAATAAATCTTACATTGAAAATCCAGACTAAAACATTGGAAACACACTGGGTATGATGGCATGAAAAACTAATACTTAAATTATTTATTGTAAATTAAGATTAAATTGTTGTGCAAAAGTGGCCATGTGTAATGGTAAAAAATATCATAAGACAAGAAAGCAGCATTTGTATATATATATATATAATTACTTGAATGTGCTAAATCTGGAGACACAGTAACTTTAAGTTGACATAAATATACATATAATATAGCTTCGCTCACTCCTGTCATTGACAGCTACATATTATAGCTCAATCAAGCACATACTTTGTGTAATACTTCATAAACATACTTAGGGCAGTGGATCCAGTGGATCCAGTGCTCGTCCCAAACGCAATGGGACTTGCTTTTGTAGAATTGTCCTCTTTTGGCTTGTCTGAAGAATCTGGGCTCTTAGCTTTGCTGGCACCAAAGGAAAAATCTGTTGACACTATTTCTGTGCCTGAAAGTGAAAAGGACAGTACATGCAATTATTTAGAAACAAGATGGAATGCATGTGTTTCGATTCATCTTTAAATGAACATAAGAGTGTAGTTACTTGGTGATGTGGATTTTTTATCATCACTGCTTTTCTCTGGGTTTTCTTTCTCAATCTGTTCAAGGTATTTTTCATAGTCTTTGAAAATGGGGGTTAAGAGGATGTAAGGATTCTCATCCACATGATTTTTAATCCACTTGGCCACTGCTTCATTCAAGCCCTTCAACTGAGCTAAATACTTAGGATTGCTACTGCTTCCATTCTTTTTGGGACTCGTTTCTAACTTTGGTTCAGATGCACCCGTTGATTTCACTGAACTGCCGAATACAACCGTGCTCGCGAGTGGTTTGGTCGCTTCTTTGGACTCTGAAGACTTGACGCCAAAGCCGAAGAGTGGTTTGGAGTTAGTTTCTGACGAACCAAAACTGAACCCGGACGTGCTGGTCGTCTTGGTGACGGCTGACGTTGAGGACGATGTGAACTTGAATCCAGCAGCTGTCTTTGGAGCATCAGACTCTGTTTTTGCTGGATCTTTACTCGCAGCAGACCCAAATATGAACCCCCCGGCTGCTGGCTTTTCTCCGTTACTGGAGGCGCCCAACCCTGGAAGACCTTTGGTGCCAAAACTGAATGCAGGAGCCGCAGCAGACGGTGAAGTTTTGGCCCCAAAACCCACGAAGCCCTTGAAGGCCCCTGAACTGCCACCCTGTCAAAGAATAACAAAATGTGATGAAAAGATAAAAGAAATTTTCCTATAAAATATTCTTGATGCAAAAAAAATTAAAAATCTAGTTACTGGTCAGCGTTTCTGACCTTGTCCGTGATAAAATTAGGCACTTAGGACAAACTGTTAAAAAAGTATAATGTTAACCAGTAAACCTGGCCGTCTACTTACTTCTCCACTGGCCGGACCTCTCCTCTTGGCTGTCTTGATTTGTCTTTTCTTCAGCGCATCTTCATCCGCTGCTTTGAATACTCCAGCCTGCCAAAAATTTCTCATTAGAAACATTTCACAAAATATTGGTTGATAAAAACTATGAGATAGCCTCATTGTAACTCACATCCTCGGACTCCTCTTCATTGTTCCAGTTCTGGTCAGTTAGTTGATAACTGGCACCTCGCTTGGCCATCGTGAAAGACTAAGCACTAAGGGTACACGGCTGCACTGCTGGAAGTCAGCTGCAATGGAATGAAAAGCAATTGTATTAGCAATAAATACATTAACTTTTAAATAAATCATAAACATAAAGACCACATTTTCTGGAACTTCACAGAAATATACCACTGGTCCATCAATGAAACATTTTTGTCAGTTGCAGAAGTGCATAGCATATATATTAGGCCTACAAGTTGTGTTGGATTAAATATGTCATTGCCTTGAATCTTTAATTGCATTCCACCCGTCTAACCTACTGATTGCAATTATCAACCAATTGAAAAAAAGCCAACATCAGATGTTTATTTAAGTCTTAGGCTGCAAATTTCGTGGCTGCTCGATTGCAATCATAAAGTCTTAATATAAAAAAAAAATACCACTTCACATGGCTGACCTTGTACCATTCAATGGTCAATCATTGACCAGTCACTTCTCAAACTGCTGGACATTTTCAGTATATATACAGGGCAACCAAGATGCGACAGAAGACGTTAACACAACTTAGAAATTACAACACAAGCCAGAAAACTTCTAAAGCAAATTAACAGCATGGCCATTGCCACTGGCATTGGAATCAGAACAATAATAAACACAGGTTCCTACGGCATTGTGCGACATTCTTTGAACTTGAGAATTTCAAACATTGAAGTTGACAAGTACAACTAGAGCAAAACGACATACACATACATTGACTTGTTGACAGTGAGGAGATATTCCTGCTTCTGACTTGGAACAACCGGCGGGAGTTCATTCACAGGAGGCCGCCATCTTGATACACCAGAACTATTTGCAAAAGAGTGTTCATCCGCTGACAGGTGGAATTCACCTCCGAAAGTAGCAACTGTTTTAATGTCTTCAGACTGAACAAAGGTTTAGCAAAAATTAACCGTAAATTTATTGAGATATTTAAAATGTTTTGATGCCGTCTTAGTCAATCTTAAAGCAACTGTACTGGCAAAAATAAAATTGCAAAACAATCTTAAGAAAAATCAAGCTGAACATCCGGGCACTGTTCTGGCTAGAGGACGCAGCACGAATATGTCTAACTGCGCCAACACACAAAGTGCGTCATGTAGAGCAGAAAATTTTGAACAAACAAAGTAGGATGAAGCTAAAATGCAATTAAATATGATGTCCAGTGTTTGTTTAAATTGTCTGCCTTGAATAAAACCAGCAGTATGGTTTGTTTACACAAACTTGAACTTTCTAAACAGAGTAAGGAGTCCAGTGGCCCACAGCTTGTTTTTGTATCCCTTTACACAAGTTCATGGCAGTCTGGTGAATTCTTTTACTAAGAGGTTTCCAAAGTCCTCGGATTCTCCTAAACTTGATGCACATTGGAAGATGTCTCGGTCGGATTTAGACAGGATCCAGGCGCAGCTGAAAGTTGCCATTCAAAGCCATCAGGTTGTATTTCGTAAACTTCTTTCTACACCCTTGCCAATCAATGTTTCTCCATCGTTTATTTTGCACTTGCCATGTCGAGTTTGCTGGTCTTTCCTGGCCTTCTCTCTCTTTATTTGAGCATTAGGGGGTTCTAGGCTTGTTTTAGAGTAACTTATAGTTGTTCTTGAGGGTCTTTGAGGGGTTAAATGTCTAGTGTAGAGGAGGGGGTGTGATGATGTTATGGTAATGTCCGAGGACATCTCCAATATTTGCAGAGTTCCTCATCACCATTACTCTCTTCATCAAACTTCTAATTTCTAGTTGGAGGCTTTTTTAACATTCTTCTTTGCTTTCTGTTTCAGATTGTTGTGACTAAAATGAAAAGTGACCCCCAGGTGAGACTTATGCATTTAAGTTATTAGTTGAGATTCCTGCACTCTTTTGGTTGTAAGCCAACAACAGGAGCATGCAGGTCTACCTTTCCAACTCCTCTGGTTTAATTCATGTCATACTAAGTAATATTTGGTCATTAATGGACTGTGCTGGGTTTATTTTTAGAACGGTGGGCTGCAGAAACAACTTCACGACCTGCAAGCAGAAATTACATCTCTCAGTGAACGACAAGTAAGTAGCTGGCCGGCAAGCTCCTTGCTCTTCACTCCCCACTTATTGATTTTCTGAGTACAACTGCTTTTGCCTTACTTTGCCAGAGCTCACTAATTTATGCGAGTTCTCGGCTCTGGATGGCACTGTTGCTGCGGCCTTCTTGCAAAATAAGTTTTTGGGGTGGGTCTCTGATGCTTGTGTGTGTAATAAACCACGACAAATAGGTCTATAATGGTCTATAGACTGTGCTGTGGCTTGACTCTAGTCTAAGAAACTCGACCACCATGGGTCAAAAAAGTCACTGACGGCAGCTGTCAGTTGTTAGTTCCTCAATGCTACAACAGGGGACTCTGGGGAGTACTAGAGAATGGCAGTTGCTTATTGAACTAACGTCTTCAAATGAATTGAACCAACGGCATAAACAAGGTTATTGATGTCATGTCAAGGCTGATCACTCCTGTAAACAAAGCGTTTGCGGTGAAGTGCACAAAAAACAGAGCTCATTATATAAGGCGACAAGAGTCTAGTCTTGTCAGGTGGAAGACTTGGCCTGCATCAACAAGTTCACTTGATCTGATCAATTAGTCTGATCGTTGTCGATGGCTGGTGGCGCATGTTTGATCACAGTTCCTCATCAGCCTGATCAAGCTCACCTGAGCATCATGAGGCTTCTGATACAGGTGCTTTGATGCAAATTTATCTCTCTGACAGCTAAGGGACTCGGTGTTCTCCGTTCTGTTTACTTTGCACTGCGTTTGTACTTTATAATCTTTATAGACTTATGGTCACCAAAGTTTGTGCACTTCAGTTAATTCCTGACGGCAGATTTAGTTTGCGCTTAATGAGTGCATGAAGAAGTTGTAATGATCAATTAGTTTAAAGCCGTAATTATTGAATTATTCAACTTCCTCAGTTTTCACCTGTCATGGTCATACTGACTAATAGAAGTGTGTTTACATCACACAATTTGCTCTAGGGCCATTTGTTATTTTTAATTATGTCAGAGGGTTTGCGAGCATATCAGGTAAAAAGTGTCAACCTTGTTCTGCAGATGCTGCACAATTAATGAACATTGTCAAGACTTTGGTAATAGGAAACCAACAGAAACCTTGGTAACAAAAGGATAATTGCATTTTAACATTTGATTTCTTTGATATTACTAGAAAAATAGTCTTGAGAATCTGGTCTAGCATGTCTTGTTAAACTACTAAATGAACAAAAAAATTGCACCTGATCGTGATAAAGATATTATATTTCTCAGTCATTCTCTCCAAACCATTACTTAGCAGCTTAGGAAACAAGACTAAAATCAGAATCTGTTTATTGTCATGTGAATAAACATACGAGCCAGTATGGCTTCGTGTTACCTAGGGTCATGCTCATGTTTCACAGCCATTGTTTTCCTTGATCTAAAAAAAACACGACCTGAAGTCGAATATTTACCTCATATTTCCCGTTATATTATTGTAAATTAATACTGTTATAATGTTTCATTTCAGAAATCCATCGTACAACTGCTGAGAAAGGAACTTGTCAGCAAAAACCCAGTTCAAGTGGCCCAACCAGCCCACCAGAACTACACCAACACTCAGGTCAGTCTCCTTTTAATATTTATCCTCTTTTTATGTGTGATCTGTGCTTGTCCAGTGCTCATAAAAACCATTGCCTACAAAGAAGAAGCTCTTAAAATGGCAAATCTGGTCATATGTATTCACCATGATATCCTGCACAATATGTTATGACTACAGAGTTAGCTTAGTTGATAGGATCAAGACTTAAATTACAATTTTAATCTAAAAGAGCATTAGAAGAGACAGTGTCAGATGACTTGTTTATCCCAAAAGTGAGCGCTTCAAATCTTGGGAAGATATTACCAGCAGACATGTCCTGAAATTGCATTAAAAGTTTTAAACTAGAACTTTTTTTTTTAATGGAATTATATTTGTGTGCATCATGAAAATGGGATTGTGTTAATTTGATAGTTTATGGGCAAAATATTTAGTTGTCAGAGATATTTTTAGCAGTAGAGTTTTGGTTGTTGTTTCAGCAGAAACACAAAGATCACATGAAGTGGTAAATGTTATAAATACTATTATATACAAGAATGGAGGATGTAAATTGTCCACCCTCTTCCTAGAGTCAAAAGTGAAACTGTTCGGGTGCATATTTTGTAGATCATTGTATATATTATGCACTGTACGAATGTGCCATACTAAATTGCATGTTGTATTGTCTTGTTGTTAAGTTCAAGTGAGAGCAGTTAGAATACTTAGTTTCACAAAATGTCTTAGATGTGCTGTTCAATGAACGCAGTAAAGCTCATGGCTGCCTGGACATCTTTGATGCTGGAGCTCATTTATGAATACTTAGGCCACGGGTTTTTGATCTTTCGTTTCTCGACACCGCCGGCCAAACTTTTGCAGTGCCGCTCAATCAATAAATCAACAATTGCACATTTATTTAAATGAAAAAAAACAACACTTTTTTGGGAGTAAATTTAAGGTAAATTTTCTATTTTTTTATTTCCCGACGGACCGTCTCATGAAAAACGGTCCGAGAAAGTTCCGAGAAACATAAGATCAAAAAACCGTGGCCTTAGTAACATTATACTAACTTAAAACAACTGATGGAAAATGGATGAGACTAATATCTGATTAGTGGTTTATGTTTATATATGGTTCTTTATGATGTCTGAATGTTGGTGTATTCATCAATATTGCATGCAGGGAGAGAGATGACCTGGGCTACTTCTACGTAAGCGGCGGCTAACGTCATATGAACATCTTTGCGACGTTTGTAAGATCTTGCTAAGCCATCTAAGATAGTGCTTCTCAGGCAGTCAATCTTATTTTGTGACAGACCAAGACCACGGGAGTGGATTTACGTAAACATATATATTCCCTTATATCTCGTATATGTAGCGAGGCAATATTTTGATTGTCTGAGTAGAAGAGAGGTTTAGGTTTTACACAAACATATTGTTGGATTTCCGAGTGAGCTGTCGTGAGATGTCCCGTGAATCTGGCAATTCGTCGATATGAGAATAGAGAGAGAGAGACAGAGAGGCCATAGCAGGATGCAACAGTGCAACTCTGAAAATCAATAAAACTAAGTTTTGAAGCGAGTCTGCCTGATGCTGCTGCTGGTGCTGATGCGGGTGATGGTGATGGAGTGATGCAGCCTCCCTACTGCTCCTGCTCTTGTAACGATGCTTATGAGCAAAGAATTGAAAGACATTTCTCCTTAATTACTCCTTCATCACTTTTTACAGATTGAAAATTGTGCAATGTTGTTTATTGCATGGCCGAGTTAACTGACTCATGCTTTGCTATCAAACTTTCACAGGAATTTCTCAGCAGTCGGCTTGAGCGAATGTGATTCAACTTTAACGCACTCTTTTTAACGTGGTCTTATGACAGTTAATCAGACTTACAAATATTCACTGCCGAGTCTTTGTGTCGTAAAATTCTCTCTCTTGCTCGCGAGATTTCTTTCTCCCTCGGTTCGAAGCTTTTCTTCTCGGGAGTTGACTTTAATCCCTAAATTCCGGGGAAAAATGGACGAGATAAAAGGGAACCGCGGCTCAAGGGCCTGATCACTCCTTGTGAAGTTCAAATCCTGCGTAAAACAACATTTTGCAATTTTTCTCAGTCTTTGAATTATTGATCAAAGATGGAGAGAGATACATTCTGCTCCCCATTGTATTTTCACAACTCGCTGAAAGAGGAAACTGTTTTACTTTTTTTGTCTCTCGGAGATCTTTGTCTTGTTCTTTTGAAAGTCAAGCATCTGCCGCTGAATACAAAGACACGACTGACTCACTGTTCCAAGAAAAATGCTGTCCTGATTTCAATCTGTAATGCCTTCGTCTTTTTGGCCAAGTTTTCCTTTTGTTTCCATGCATCAAGTTCTCAAAAGTGACATATTTTTCATGCGAACGTCTAAACAAGGTGTGGTGCTGGCAGTTATTCAAGTAATACAAGAATCTTCCGAGTCGACGGAATTAGTTGTTTTGATTTAACGAGGATAATCCCGCGTTAAATATTTATAGGTAACATAATCATCTCACGTTCATTTGTCATTGTTGGGAAGAATGGAACAATGAATCATACAATATTCACAATTTCACAGACAAGTCATAGCTTTCCTTTAGGTAGAACTTAAAGTATTGATGTAGGCATTTTGTTGAGTTTTAAGTTCATCGAATACCATTTATAACTGGAGTTCTCATATAGTTTTGTGAATACGGGCTAGATGGTGCTCAAATTATGCAAAAGAAGATTCAGAAATTAAATTACGAGTGCTAATGTACCTTCTCAAGTCACCTGTAATGGCAGTGAGCTGAAGACATACGTGCTGTTGACAATTGAAGTGAGTCCTTGGCCCCGAGCAACTTCGGAGGACAATGTCATCATTTTTTTCCAGCTATGGTTGTTTTCAACTACTCTCCAAAAATATTTATTGTCAATTCTCTGCAGCCTTGACTCACAATTCTTTTTCTTTTACTCTGATGCATTCTGTGACTCCTATTTCTTCTGACTCTCATTTCTTACTCTCTTTGAATCATAACTCTTGTCTTTTGATTCTGACTCTTCCTCTTGACTCTTTTAGATCATTCTCTTCGCCTCTTGGTTATTTCTCTATGACAGCAATTCTTCCATCTCTGAGATGGTATTCTTTCTCTTCCCGTGACGCTTGATTTTTTCTCTCTATGGTTCTTGATTGTTTTACAATATGATTCGTTTTGTTCTCTTCGACTCTTGATTTCTTTTTGACTCGTTAATTCCTTTCCTTGACCAGTTTGACCCCAACTGTCAGCTGCTGATGTGATTGTGTTGTGTCCTCCTTGGCTGACCAGCACGTGGCCTGTTGCTATGGTGATTGGTCACATGATAGTTCCCCTGGTGGCTGGCACTGGAAGCAGATCAAGTTTGGGATTCCCAGATTTTCTCATTAAGCATCTGCTCAAATTCTGCTGAAAATTGCTGGAAAGAAAAGTTGGAATAAAATGGATTCATTGCTTTGTATGGTAAATTTCCAGTGCATAAGCTATGACATTGACCTTAGACCTTCAAGTTCACACAACAACAAACTTAAAGTGTGTAGTTAAAAGATTTGATTAAGTAACTTGGATAGAGTCTGTCAGTGCCAGTGGTACTGAAATATAAAGAAATATAAAATTTTCTGAAAACCTGGGTTCGTTGCTATGGCAACAGATTTCAAGCTTGGTTGCCATGGAAAAAATGGCATCACCCCTGGCTTGATAGAGCTACTTCTGAGGATTCCGAAAAGTACTAGATTGTGATATATTATGACTGGTCAAGCAAATGACATAGTAGCGATTCTATAAACAAAATATGACTTGGTAATTTTCAAGCGCAGACCTATTCTATATGTAATTTTCCACCAGTTATTCAGTCAGAAATTAATATCAAGCCCTCCATGAACACAGCATATCGTATCTTTGAGTTTGCCATTTGCTTTTTGAACTCTTTTCAGTTGTCTCGATTTGAAGTTGTTCCGCTTAGCGCTTGGTGTCGCTGTGTCCGACATGTTGGGCTTGCTCAGTCTTGCTGAGACATCTAGGTCGTTGTATTCAAGGCAACCGGCTGCTTTTGTCTGCGGCTACTTAATCATTGTCATATTGTAGAAGTCTGAAAAATGTTAATTCACTCCCAACTTAGGCCACATCCCAACTGGATGTTGATCGCGAGAAACATTAAATCGGAGGTGTCTTGAACTCGGTGTCTATGCTGAGGCAAATCAAAGACCCCACTCTTGGGATGAAGGTGTAACACTGTGTAGGCTTGATGCCTATCATCTCATCATTACATTTGCCTCTGGTAGCTGGTCATATATGAGCTGGCTAAGTATCTGACAAGTACCATTGAGACATTCAGGAGTATATACATCAATATAATTTGTAAATCGAGAGTGTTTGTAGAAACTTTTTTCTCCAGCATTTTGCAACTTATTGTTAAGGTTGAGAGAACTTGACTGAGTGAGTCAGCCATCTTAAGGCCAAAGATCAGAGCAGATAGACTCTAATGCTGTTATTGCTCTGGCTCTGGCACACCTTACAGTTTAACAGTGCGTCAAAAATACCATCAATGGCATTTATTCAGTAAGTGTGGTCTTGAATAATTGATTATTCATAAAATTCTGTATTCAGTAAGTATTTTGCCACTGGCCCTTTGTATCACAAATTGATAAATGGCGTTGAATGCATTAACAAAAAACAAACTATACAATGGCTAGAATATTAACGGAGAGGTGATCTTAATGTTGAAGTGGTCTTAGTAGTGAGGTGGTCTAATAGAGAAGTGTCTGTTTTACTGTGTCTGTTTGATTGCTCTGATTATCATCATGATCACATGATCATATGATGATGCAAGAGAGTTAGTGGAATTGTTTGCACTAAGGTAGAACAACTTAAAGTGATACTCCTTGAATCCCATGTAGAAAATATGGCCTCAACATGCTCAACTAAATTCCCGGAGTTAATGCCATTACACTCTTGTATATGACAACAGATTTCTACCACAAGCATTCTATCAAGTCATCTCTATTAATTAAGAAGTAATTAGCCCTCTATTTTCTATAGGTGGCCAATAGAAAGAACTAGGTCAAATTTAAAGTGGCCTGGACTCTGGTGACTCACCAGGTTGCCATGGTTACACAATTCTTGCAGCTCCCACTGACCAGTGCTGACCCACTTGGTGACAGGAAGATGGCTATGAGTGGATGATTCTTGTAACTGTCGCTCTTGACCACAAATGTGGATTTACCATGATTTAGTGGGCTAAATATTAATGAAAACCTGCTGTAATGACACTAGACAGTCACTGCAAACTATTGCGAGTACTTTCTGGGAGAAAGGAAATGGGACAATTTTTAGATAGATTCAAGGAGTATCACTTGGATTTTGGAAAATCATATCCTATCCCTCCTAAGAAAAAGAGAAAAGGCTTTGAGGTGGAGTAAAACAATTGTTAAAATGCAGTTTGGCTGTTTGATGAGTGTTACCATGATTACATTGGCCTCCTTTCTTTCCAGGGTTGTGTGTTCTTTTAAGAGGAAAGAAGGGGGTGCTCAAGGAAATGCCGTCATTGGCTTAATTTACTGGTTACAGGGGAATCCCAAAGTTCTTTTCTTTTTTTTTTTTAGTGGAAAATCTGGCCATTACAAGAAAAAGTAGGGAATATTTAACAAGAAAAACTGGGAATAAGTAGTTTTTTTCAAAGAGAAAGAAGTAAGATGAGAGAGTTATTAAGAAGGCGATTAGCCGAAATTCATGACGAGCATGATTGATGCGTAATGAGATGATTCAGCGAGCTCTGTCATACCATGAATATGGAATTATGAAGGAAATGAAATCATAATGGCCACTCTGCTCTTTGATAAATTGCTTTTTTGATGACAGCATCTTTAGATGGGAGTCGTTTAGTCGTCTTATTAATCAAGCCAACTGCTCGGAAACTCTCGCTTAAGTGTTTCTGGGTTTGCTGAATTGATTTGAAAACTTAGAATTAAGGGATTCACGAGTGAAAAAAGAGAAGTTTTGAGCGAGTACAAAGCAACTGTGTTAAACTTCTATCATTTGGCGTCAATGACAATCGTTGATAATTATCGTACCCCGTAAAAGGAAATTAAAGTGATACTCCTTGAGTCCCATGTAGAAAATATGGCCTCAACTAAATTCCCAGAGTAAATGCCATTACACTCTTGTATATGACAACAGATTTCTACCACAAGCATACTATCAAGTCATCTCTATTAATTAAGGAGTAATTAGCCCTCTATTTTCTACAGGTGGCTCACCAATAGAACTAGGTCAAATTTAAAGTGGCCTGGACTCTAGTGACTCGCCAGGTTGCCATGGTTACAAAATTCTTGCAGCTCCCACTGACCAGTGCTGACCCACTTGGTGACAGGAAGATGGCTCTGAGTGGATGATTCTTGTAACTGTCACTCTTGACCAATAATGTGGATTTACCATGATTTAGTGGGCTAAATATTCATGAAAACCTGCTGTAATGACACTAGACAGTCACTGCAAACTATTGCGAGTACTTTCTGGGAGAAAGGAAATGGGACAATTTTTAGATAGATTCAAGGAGTATCACTTTAATCACTGTAATGATAAGTAATGCTAAGCCATGATTTATTTGCAACTTCTGAATTATCGCTGTTGAAGATGTGATATGAAATTATAATCTACACATTCAATAGATTATCAGATACTTATTTTACTTATCCAATTATTGAACTTATTTATTAACTTGGGAAATGGTCACTTTAATTGAAATGGTTCTTGGAAAAGTCACCGGAGTGTTATGATTGAAGCGCCACCTGCACTTATGTGCAAATGAATAACAAATGTTTAAGATATTAATCAGCAAATGATGAAAGACTTATCAGGTAGAACAGTCTAAGAGAGTTGGTCATTGTTGATTGAGACAATGGGCTGCTGATGTTGCTTGGATGTCGGTTGCATCTTCAAAGCAATTGCTCCGAGCTAACTGAGAAGCTTATGTTGCTGATGCTGGTGATGATGGAATGATGACGAGTTGAAAATGTTGTTTTATTGTCTCTCATTCATTGGCCTGTGGCTTTATTCAGACCACAGACATGCAAACTCTCTTAACAGTCTGTCTGATAATCGTATGATAATCCCTGAGGTTTTATCAGGACGCGGAGCGCAATGTACGAGTCGTTAGAGATAAAAGCCTTGTAAGCTGCGGGAGAAAAAAAAACCTCTGTAGCACGCCCGTCAAATAATCATCGGCATGAAGATGCAAAGAAACTCTTATTACAGACTCTTCGCTTTCTTCTCTTGAAAACTTGCTGAACTGCTTAATGATGATTGAATGAATTAATGACAGCAAATGAACTTTTCTTTACCTGTGCATTTCAGTAGTGGAATTCAATCGATCATGAGGATGCTAAGTGTTGCCATCTCATCATTATGTCTGCCTCTGGCCCCTACTAGTCTCCTAGTCATATTAGATGAATTGTGTTTTTTCACAGAAGGTTCTCTATATTTCCACCAGGGGGCTATGACAATACTGCAATTGTATTGGCTGAAAAAGTTCCGCCCTTGACTCTGATTGGCTGAAGCGAAGTGCATCCTAGCAGCAGTATTTTTTAGTGCATTTTTATGTATATTTCACATCTTATCATTTAGTTGATTTCGGTTATTTCCCTGAGAAAATTATATTTATGGAATCTGTTAGGTATGACCTACTATGTCTGAAAAGCAAAATGAGTAATAAGAGGAGAGGAAAGACTTGATGTCTTGTTAATTCAGGGCTGCTCAGTGAAAAGACTCTTATTACTTTAATACAAAAACATCAACACCATCGTGCCAGTTACACATCGGCTGCCACAACCATTATTTTGCTTTTTCATGGCATTGGTTGATTAAGAATTCTCTGTTTTCCGTAATTCTGTATTCTTATTTTTCACGCAATTTCTTTCTCTTCGCGTTTTTCAAATTAATCTCATAAAAGGCTCGTGATTTTGTGATCTCGTTTCTGATCTATACTTATCGCGTTGCAGCCGTCATAAACAGTTTTGGATGCGACAAATTATCCCCCAATTTGTGGCAGTTAATTATCCCTAACAGAATGCGGTCAGTTGAAGAAAAAGTAATTCGGCTTTAACTGATCCGATTTCTGCAATTTACTCCTTGACGTGTCCACTTTTGAGGGAATAAGAGATTTAGATTGGTCCTATGTATTACTCTAGGTAATTGCTCTCCATAATTGGATTGGATTCGTGGATACTTTAACAATGTGTGAAATTCTGTGTCCGAGTCTTTGAAAATCAGAAATTTGTGCAGTTCGAAGAAATCCAAGTCCATAAGGTCGCGAGCGAAAGAGAATTTAACAGAATTGAGAATGTGGTCAAATGAAATCTGAGACGACTTAGAATATAACAAAGAGAAATTTAATTCGAGAATATTGGTCATTAATGTAATCTGACAGGACAATTGTTGAAGCTCTTGGATATATACAAGAAAAAAATATATGATGAACACTGACAAAGAAATATTTCTCGAATATCTATTCTATGTACACGAACGGAATATTTGATGTTTATCATATCTTTATGGCTTATCCGTAAATTGCATTCCTTTGATGGAAACTGCTTTCAGCAATCTTGCTTTTTGAATTCAGTTATTGTTGCTTCAAAGCTTACAAAATCTGCTTTAATTCAAAAGATTATATTTGTATCGAAGTCTTTCAAATAGGTAAATTAAGATTAAATTCGTTTAGAAATATTTAAGCGTGACTTTGATTTTTCGCATGCCAATACATTTGAGCAGTTTGCCATTTGATACGGAACATCATGGAATGATTGCCATGGTAATGACAGGATTTGATTATTTTTAATCCATCCCATCTTGTAGTTATGATGAAGACGATGAAATGCTTCCCGAGTTATTTCTGAATATTTATTATTCGCTACGCACGATCCCTTGGTCTTCTTTTTGTCTGTGAAATTTTGCCGACAAAGAAACGCTGAAAAGAAATGTATTTTGTGCATTATATGATTTCAACTCGTGTTCGGATGATAAAGTAAATATTAAGAAAAACAGGAGAAAAGAAAATGTAAGATATTCTGATTGAATTTATTTGTATGGGCGCATATAGTAACCTATGCATTGAAGGATTCATGCGTTTCACACAATGGTGGGGATTTCTAATCGGGCAGTTATTATATATGCTTCCCACTGCTCTGCCTATTTTTCTTCTTCAGAATTAAGCTTTGAATGAAGAAAATAAGAAAATAATCCTTTTCTCTTTTTCTAATCTCCTCAACGGAATCTCTCTCCCATAATGCCTTAGTTATGCGGAGGTCGTCTGTTGCGAATATTAACTATGTTTTCTGACAACGCCCCGGATTGTCGTTTTCGAACGATATTGAAGGCGGGAAGAAAAAGTTTCTTACGGAAAAAATAAAGAGCAATGCTTTTATGGACATGAATAAGACATGACCAAAGGAACTAAGAAAAAATGTGGCTTCTTCGCTTTTGGTTTCAGCCAATCGTGCTGTTGTTTGTGCGATCGCTGATCCTGTAAGAGAAATTTGTATCAGGAATGCAAAGTTGCCAGTGTAAGGAATTAATATTTGAGATGATTAATAATTTGTTAATATTGGCAGAGAAGCTTCTTGGATTAATGATGTCTGATGACATCATTCACACAACCAGGGCCATTTGTGCATTAAAGTGACTCTTTGTTGTGGAATGCAGAATATAACTAGATTCAGTCTCATGATATTTGAAGTGACATGACACACAGACATCACTTGAATTTGCAAAGACAGACACCATGAAGAATTCATGACAAGGAAACGGGTGTACTGTCATTTATAGGTGGGTTATTTCATCCCAACTCACCTAAATTTCAGAACTTTTCCCAGTTCATGGCATTCAGTGAATATTTCAGCTCATTCTAGTTAAACGCCAGCTCTTGGTGATGCTCGCAATTAAGCGATTTAGCCAGACGAAAATAGCTAAAATTTTGGTCAAATTTCAAAAGTTTATATCTCAGAAACTATTTGGAGCACAGCTGTAGGATTTGACACAGTTTTATTTCTCAAGTAGAAGTATTAGCATGATTTCTTTCAAGAAAATGCATGCCATGAACTGGGAGGCCTTAGGTGAGTTGGGATGGAATAAACCAGGTGACAGATCTCATGAAGGTTTACTAATGCTCGAGTGACTGACATTGGAAAGACTCTGAAGTCCGTTTTCTTTTTGGCTACTGGACAGACAGATCACAGCGGTACATTTTGTGATATTAGCCCCTTCCGCTTGAGGAACAAAGAGACCTCACGTGACTCCGTTTCCATGGCAACTAGTCTCGTTTCGCTCTTTTTTACTGGAGGCGAAAGAGTTTTTGGTGTCGTGGCCTATTGATGAGTTCCTTTCTGGAATGGAATAAAAATTGATACGAGTTGGCATCCCGACATTCTAAAGTAAATAGAAGGAGTACATAGAAGGCAAATGGAACCTAGGAAACAGCGGTTGATTTAATGGCCACAGAAAACCAAAGCTTTGTATTTTTATGCTGATGATAAAGTCAGTTTCTGTCAGTACAAAGTACTCGGGTGTATTTGCAGTAATATTATTCATGGGATGTGTCAAGAATTTGTTAGATATGTAATCAAAAGAATGCGTTTATTCCGTCAACAATATCAATGATAAAAAGCCTATTTGATGAATTTATCCTGAGACAAAACGGATGAGGAGAGCATCTCTGTGATCTGAATCTAACGCCGATGCGATGATGTCTTTGAGTTTGTTTTAACGACAAATTTAAGCAAAACGGTTGCCATGGAAACAAATGAAAATGAATAAAAGTTCATTTGAGACTTTTTGGTGAAGGTTCCGCTTTTACTGTGAATAAAGTGAAAAGCACCCGGAATGAAAACTCTCAAGTGCCAGCTCCTCCCCAGGTTGCTGCGGCAGCCACTACTTTCATGATTTCAAATTAATTTCAAAGTTTTAATTGAATTACTGCATGTAATGTGTTTTTAAGGCCTGGTTAACGCATCTGAACTTGGCCAGTAATTAAGCCAGTATTTTCCGCAGTCTAAAAGCAATTAAAGAATGCATTAAAAGTTGCAGGCGCAGAGATTGAAATCTTTCAAGGAGAGAGCGGACCACAAAAACTCATTCAAATATCGCAGCCATAAATTGGAAATGAAATCAATGAACTCGACTTGAAGTTGTTTTTTGTAATCAACTTTCGGGGAAGCTTTTTCAGCCCTTGACTCTGTTATTGCATTGAGAGAGTGGAATCTGTAACTCGAATCACGACAAGAAACTTTTGCCGAGTTATTTTGGAAGCCAGTCTCTTTCCTTCTTTCTGCTCTGCTTTTTCTCTTCTTTTTTCTTTCTCTTTCCTTTCAGGACATGCAGAGGAATTAAGTGTTTTGGGTGACATGAATATAAAAGCCGCGATTTCATCATGTTGAAGGAAATATCGCATGTTTATTGGTTTTCAAAAGAGCACGCGCTGGCCTCGTTTAATGGCCGGGCAAAACAAACTTTGATGGGAAGAAGAAGAAGCAGCGGGGTGATGCGATTTGCTGATGAGAGACACGTTGCTATGACAACGGTGGCCATCTTGGAGGCCATATTGTCACTTTATTGTTGGCAATGTTTTTGAGTCGTCTCATCTCTTTAAGTGTCATTGTGTTGTGCAAAGAATACAAGGCATCTTTTTAAGCTTAAATGAACAAAGATAAAAAAAAAATTGTCTTCTTTCTCATTCAGCTCAACTATAGGCATTTGTGCATTTGATATGGGGCGATATTGGATTTGATCATATAGGCATTGGATAGGACAGGACAGGACAGGATAGGATAGGACAGGAAGGGATAGGACAGGACAGGGTAGGATAGGATAGAACAAGATGGGATAGGACAGGACAGGATTGACAGGCTAGGACAGGGTAGGATAGGACAGAACAGGGTAGGATAGGACAGGGTAGGATAGGACAGGATGGGATAGGATAGGATAGAACAGGATAGGATAGGACAGGGTAGGATAGGATAGGACAGAACAGGACAGGGTAGGATAGGATGGGATAGGATAGAACAAGATGGGATAGGACGGGATAGGATAGGACAGAACAGGACAGGGTAGGATAGGATGGGATAGGATAGAACAAGATGGGATAGGACGGGATAGGATAGGACAGGATTGACAGGGTAGGATAGGACAGAACAGGGTAGGATAGGACAGGGTAGGATAGGACAGAACAGGACAGGGTAGGACAGGACAGGATGGGATAGGACAGGACAGGACATGATTGACAGGATAGGATAGGACATGATAGGATAGGACGGGATGGGATAGGATAGGACAGAACAGGATAGGATAGGATAGGATTTTATCAGCAGTGTTCAAATAATGTTGGCATTATTCCTAGAAGTTAAATCTGTTGCAAATGATGTTCAGATTATTACACAAAGTCAAATGCCTGAGTGCATAATCGTTCACCCGTGAAATTGTTGCATGTTTAGAGAATGTCAAATGAATTCATGAATTGAGAAATAGAAGTTGTGTCTTTCTGGTCTTTTGGTAGATCTTGAATCTATGCATTGAGTGATGTTAAGTGAGGTTAAAAAGCAACACGAGGTGGCGTCCGTGCTTACCAAAAGTAACGCTAGATGGCGTTGGATGTCTGAGACGTTCTCTACAAAAAGATACAAAAGGTCGCGGGTTGTCTTTGCTTTGGAAGTTCACTTGAGATGGCTGGTCACAAAAAAGCACGAAGAAAGATGAAAGAGATTGACACCATCTTTAGAATTTCATACTTTCAAAACTGAGTCAAAAGGCCAGGTGAAAGGTTGGCAAGTAGGCCTCTGCGCCTCTAATGTTACTCCATAATTTTACTTCGATGTTGTAACTTGTGGTCATGTTTAAGTTCTGTCAGCAGAGACGGAGGCTAGGATTGACTTTCGCAGGAGGGAGAAATTTTTGTTCGACTTTCAGCAAATTGCGCTTTTGATTTGGCTTTCTTAAAAAAAAATATATATATTATCACGATAACTTAGCGCTCTTTTTCATAGGAATGTAGACATTTCTATAGAACAGTCGATACGTTCTAAATGGTGATTGAAATGCTTTGTTAGATGCTTTCATCAAAAGTTGCTGTGTGATTTGAATGTTAAAAGTTAGACTTTAGGATATTTCTTGGGTTTAAGGATGCCCTCTTACTTCATTTGAAGGGCAGCTGAACCACCCCCCCCCCCCTTCCCCTTTCTCTCAGATCCTGTTTCATTTCAGAATAACTTATGTTGATCCAGTTGAGTGGCACAAGGGATTGCAGAGAATTCGCGGCAATGGGGAATGGTGGGGGACCCTTTGTGTTTGTTGCGTGTGTTTGGAAGCAGCTGAGTGAAGTGCGCATTGTGCCTCCTTTTGAAACACAGCCCTTTAAAAGCATTATGGGTAAAAAGACAGCAGAGATAAAAAGACAAAAAGGAGCAAAAAAAAGATAAAAACTAACAGATGGACACTGGCCCAAAAAGCACTAAGCTCTCAGTGCACAATAAAAGCCAGTGTGAAAAAAGGAAGGAAAGAATTGTCATGCACTCGTTGCCATGGTGACCGATTCATCGCTGAGGCTAACCATCATTATGGGTGTAGCTGAATATAAGTAAGTCAGAGTTATGACTTAAACAGTCAGAGTTATGAATTAAACTGATTAAACACAAGCATTTTGAATGGCACTTTGGAGTGTGTATTAACAATTAGTCGTTCCAAAAATGTTACTTCCAATGAGACGCGAAAACAAAGTGTCATTTCTCGTAATTCTTTTCTGAATTAGCTGCCTTCGTATTATTATTGGTTATAGATTGCCGGTGGGTCTGATAAATGGGATTAACAGCATCACTGATATATACCAGTCTTAGCCTTTTTAGTGACATATCTTGCAAATCTATCATGGTTGAAGTGTGTTACTGCCTAATTGGCCTGAACCCCGAATAGGTATTATTAGTAGCATTTGTCTATTCCAGTCCTCATTGAAATCTTGAGGCCAACTCAGTTTCCAATCCAGGGTGCCCTGATCATGCTAATTCCTTAGTGGTGTATTTTCACTGGAAAATTTTGTACCAACTGAAGAGACCCGATTTATATTAGTTAATGGCCTTAGTATTAAGATGGCTTCGTTTGGGAGGTGGCCTTATAGTGAGGTTCTTTTTGATTTGCTGAGCTAAGGAGGAGGGGCTAGCACTGTCATCACGAGCTAGGGCTGCTGCTGATGCTGCTGCTGATGCTGCTGGTGGTGATGGGGATAAAAGGGAGGTGGGGAGAGCTGGGATGCAGTTGCTATTGACAACTGGCACTTGCGCTATCCGCAAATCACAAGTCCCAACAGCTGATGCTTACAGTGCCCTTCAAGTGGATTCTGACATCAGTGGATATCTATACCCTATAAGTGGCTATTGTCACTGGATCTAGTACTTTACATCGCTTCATCACTGCCAATAGTGAAGGACATTACATTAATTTGCTGTTGTGGGGATAGTGTAATCCTGAATTCATCCTAACTGACTCTGGATTACGCGCGCTGAAACGGTGAATTAGCCTTTCAGAGTTTCAGTCCTCACTCAAATCTTGTGAGATAAAAGCGACAATAGTCTGATATAACAGGAATCTTCAGATCAATTGAACATATTCACAGATTGCTGATGATTAGCGTTTAATTTCTATCCGTGGTGTGGATATTGGCAGGTCTACTTGTCTACTCGAAGCGCATGGTGTATTTTGGAAAAGATCCAGCAATCGAGATGTCGGGGCACACCTTCCCTTGGCCCTTCCACCCCTGGTTCTACCCTAACCTGGAAATATTCCATTACATGTACAATAAGGTTAGAACGATCTAAAGGAAATAATTGCATGTCTATTGTACGTTGTCGTTTGATTGAAATGTTTGTCTTGTCCTGTTTTAAGCTGTCCGTTAGCTACAGCTTACCAAAGTGACTCTGTTTTCTGAATCCTTGTCCGTTATTAGTGAAGCTGATGATATTGGTATCATTATCTCTTAAAGGGACGATACTTTATTGAAGTTCCTTGTGGAAAACGGCTGGATACGGCGGACAGTGGCGAATGATTCACTGAGGCTAAATGATTAAATCCAAATCTCCACCAATTCACCTGAGGTCTTAAGAGAGTAAAAACTTCTCACTGTGAGGATTTAGACAAGTCGTTGTTAAAAACATCTTTTCACACGGGTCTTTTGGGATGTCTATGCTTAGAATAGCAGCACACGGTTAGTAGTTGCATTTGCCCCTGGAGTTGATGTTGTGACCTAATGAGACAGCAAGAGTTGGGCAAATTAATTAAGGTTAATTAATTGGCAAAATCAGGCCTTTGTCAGCACATCCATTCATACATATATCATTTACAATCTAAAATAAAATTGCAGTATAATGGAGAAAATGCAAATGTAAGCCTATAAGACAATTGTTTTCCGGGACTTCACGCTATGCGAATTCCAATGGAAGAGCAGCGTAAGGCATCATTTGGAATGTCTTTATATGGAAACCGAAGTTCTAGGGCTTCATTCCTTAAGTCTTATTTCCATGGAATATTTAAGAGTATTTGTAGTTACCATGGTAACAACTTTAGGAGGATTTAGTAATTTTCGGATATGGACGTTAAGAGATTAATTCGAAGTGAAAATGGAATAAAGTATAGGATTCCGGGAGATAAAAGGCTTTTTTTTGTTTTGTAATTTGTTTCATGGAATTCCGAAGTAAAGCACTCAGTCTTATATGGCTTTCATACTTGCAATCCATTAACTAATGTTATTATTTCAACATTTCATTTGCAGATTAAAGTTTATCCGAAAAGAAACCATTTAGATCAATTGAGAAAAGTGCATATATTACAATTTCACAATAAATGATATTTGCTTTTCCATTATGTAAATTGGGTCTATATAAGGACGAGGGAGGAAGCTCAGTCTGATGCGATTTGAACAAAAGAAACAGAATGATAAAGAAGTGCTCTAAGTGAAGCGCCTTGCCAAACTCCTCTTCTCAGGGAGTTAATGAAAGAGATAATTCTTCTCGTTTCTTTTCTTTATTATCATTCAAGAGAAACGACTCGTCCTTTTAAGAAAATATGCCTGCAATATTGGTCGCATCGCGGGTTGCTCTGAAGAAAGGGGTTCAATCGTTCGTGATTAATTTTGTGATTGTGCGAAATTAAATTCACGGAAGAGCAAGTCTTTGCCATTCTCTCTGTTCTTGATGAGTTTCAATCAAAACTTTTTGCATTCGCGTAAGATCGAGTATCCGTGTGAGACAAATGGGCGTATATGCCGTGGGAAATATGACATACATCTTCTTAATGTTATGCACGGTGTGACTCGAGATACAATCTCATTTACGCTTTTGACCTTTGTCTCAGATCAACTAGATTAAACAACAGCATGGGCAAAGATGGCTCGATGATTCATGAATGAAATAATCCTGTAAAAGAAGAAAAGAAGAAGAAGAAAGATTTTTTAATGTCGAAAAGGATAAACAAACAAACATAAATCGACAAGGGATGTGGGATCAAGTAGCACCTCGTCCTTCGTCCTTCGGTGTTTTAAACCTACATCTTGTAGTTTGGACATGGTCAATTAGACATTAGTTTTGTGACATCACATTTCATTTGCCAGAGCATCCTGTTGTTGTGTCTAGGTTTTTCTTGCACTAAGATAACAAATAATTGTATTATGTCATTATATGCAACTAAATAATAATATGCCAGTATGCGTCAAGCTGATGCAAATTTATATTTTGCACTTCAAGCTGAGATGGTACTTCTTCAAAATGCAAATTAACTGGGTTATAACAAGGATTCGTTCTGTCTCCCATTAATGTTTTTCTGCAGTAGATTGTGCATCTTCTGCCTATATTAGTGTGAGACTGTTCTTTTGCCATATTTGACATTTGTGCCCTTCGGGTCACTAGCTTCATGATTGCTTGCCATTTTGGAAGTTATTTTGAGCTCGGTCAGTAATTCGGAAAAACCCAGAGAAGTTGGTCTAAACGAAACGAAATGGACTATATGATGTGTAGATGGCTAAAACTGAGATAAAAGATGCACCTAAACGCGTTGAAGCGGATTATTCATCAAGCACAGAGAGCGAAATGTTTACTGCGGTCGTTCATCTTGTGTTTTCAAACACTTGTTGGGTCTGATATGGGTCAGTTTTGGCAGCACCATTGGGCAGATTGGTCTAGTGGTCAAGTCTTTAGTCTGCTCAGCTGAGGTGTCTGGGTTCTGTTCACAGCCCACGTTATCTTTTTGCACCGATGATTCTAGTAGCGTTAATCATTATTGTATACCTTAACGTCAATTTATCATGGCAATGTCATTAGGGCTGTACACCGGTTCTCGATATATCGTTTGTACCGGTACAAGGATAACGATACGGGTATTGATAACCGTTATGTAATAATAACGATACACTAAAACGGTCTGCAGATTGGCGTTTTTTGCATACAAACTGCTGCTACCCAGATGTTCCATTGTTTTTGAAGAAAAATATCAGCCCGATTTAATTGCAATGACATTAAACAACAGACTGGAATTATTGCGTATAGATTTGTTCATGATATTTCATTGTTAATTGTTTTTTACTGTAAGCTATCGCCTATTGATACAGCTTAGCGAAAAGTATCATGATACGTATCGTACCGGTTTTACTGTATCGTGATACGTATCGTATTGTTAAAAAGATAAAGGTGTACAGCCCTAAATGTCGTCATGCTGCTTTTGGAAGGGCGGGGTGATTCACAGGTTAGCAAATTTAATCATTTTTATGATAGAGAATGTTCAGCTGGCCAGGTAAAGTGTCTCTTTGGCCACAGACTTTAGAGGGGACACTCTTGGAAGTTAGAACCTTAGTGGAGGCATGATAATCGGGTTCAAGTTGACTAGGGCAGGAGAGTCTTCCCTCGGTGTTCGGTGGAGTGTGTAGCCTTACAACTCTCATTTTATAGTAGCCTACATGGCCACCATGTGCGTTTTCCATGAGAAGGATAAACGCATGGAAAATGCATGGTTTTTGCCTAATTATGATGTGGTGAAAACCATGCGTTTATCCAAACGCATGGCAAACGCACGTGGCATATTTGGCCATGTATTCTACAGGGGTCTCCACTTTTAATCGCTGTCTAACACCTATGGGCGAAGGCTTCAAATATGAGTGCTTGGATACTTGATCTGTTGCATCACTTTACACGTGTTTAAAGTCATTGTTCTCGATTAATTATAATGTCTTAATTGATTGTAATGTTGTTTTTCTCTCGTATTTTTCAGATATGCTCACCTCCAATCAGAAACCTCTCACCTTCACTCCTTCCTCCCCAGACTGTGCCAACCAACTTGTCAACCAAACCACACGGTGGTGCCACCTACACCACTGCCAACACATCCATCGCCATGGTAACGCCCACCATCCAGTCGCCCCCTGTGGGGCATAGCAACCGCCCACGGTTGCCCATAGTACCACGACTGGTCACCGCCGTAACACAACCACGAAGTTCGTCACCACCCATTAAGGTTCCGCAATATACGGTACAGCAGCGACCATCTATATTACAGGTATTTAGACTTTTAAGGTGTAATATTCATCTCACTCAACTGGGACTAACGATTAACTACTGCAATACGTAAGGCATGGATTGCAAGGTTGATATGCTTGATGGTCTTAGCATGGCCTTATGCATGTTTGCCACTTGCCAATATCACGAGTATGAACGCTGTGATTGAGATTTAACTTTTTAAGGTTGGAGATCACATTTAAACATTTTGTTTTGGATGAAAGTTGTATTGATAGTTTTATACAAATGGTTTACCCCTTAATAAGTTATGTTGACAAGTTTTCTCCAGCTTTGACACCGGGTAGTATTTTAGACATGTTGAAGAAATTAGTCGGTTTGGGCAATGCTTATATTATGTCGACTACATGGCCAAATGTGCCACGTGCGTTTTCCATGAGAAGGATAAAACGCATGGTTTTTAGCTAATTATAATGAAGCAAAAACCATGCGTTTTCCATGCGTTTATCCAAACGCATGGAAAACGCACGTGGCACAATTGGCCATGTAGATTAGCGAAATTTGGATCCTAATTGACCAGGCAAAATTTCTTACTATTATTTAATAATGGGTGGGTAATTTGCATATACAGCAGTACAATGTATATATGCATGACATTTTAAGCTTAGGTTACAAAACATAATTAGATATTTTATACCTATTGTGTATGTAAGATTGTCCACAAATTTATGTAGGACAAAGCTATTATTCTTATTCTTAATTAAATATTAACAGACGGACTCGTTATTGAATAATTCGTGACCAAACACATCAGAATTCAAGTGCTTGCATTCAATTTCTCTCGGGGTCCAAAATGTGATTCCGTAATTTAATTATTCAGAACAATTGAATTGAGAGAATATTGTTTGCTGTTTCAATAACTATTTACAGAATCCCGTTATGAGTGTCTCTTGACAGAATTTAATTGAATATTAATGCGAGTAGGTTTACTGAAACGGCAGCAGAAATAAATGATTCTTTAATTTAATGCATCGTGATTAGCATAACAAATAAGGAAAGAATTATATGTCTTAGGTGTCATTAGACTGGTTTCATTAAAATTGATTTATCCGGTTGATTGATTGATTGATTGTGTGGTCCTGCGGCCATATTTCACCTGCTCTTTGAATTATTAACGTTTGATTGTCCTTGGCTCTTTTAACATTATTCTGCATCTTTTATTGAGTCTTTTGCATTGAACGCAATACTTAAGTTCTCAAGTTGCATTTAACCTTTTCTAACTAATCTTCATTTTGTCTTTTCACCTGTTGCCGTAGCCATTGTGAGCATGCTGATTGTACATAATAGGAAATGCATTAGATGAACCACTGGAATTTTGTCATTTAGATCGATATAGCATCAGTTCATTGGTGTTATCGAAATCTTTACTGTCATTGTAAACCTAAGTGATGTTACTAACGTTCGCAGATTTACACCTGCGCATTGTCGAAGAAACGTCTTCAAGTGCGTTGGCATAATTTGATCGGTGAGCGTTACAACTTTCCGCACTCAACTTTTAAGTGACTCAACTTAATCCACTCCAAAAATTTTTCTCCACAAACTCCTAAAGTTTTCAAAGTGTGATTTACATCTCATTTGACTAATAACTCCGCAAACTTTTTTGAAACTTTTTTGGAGTGCCTCGGGATTAATCGACCTTAAGTAGCACTGTGCAACTTTTTGAAAACTAGACAGCACTTAAAAGAAAAAAAAAAACTCTTGTAAATTCAAGCAAGTTCTTCTGGTTGAGCTTCTTGAAGGTGTTTCTGCTCAGGTGAAGATCATTTGTAATCAATACTCATCAAAGACAATAATATAACACAAGCTTCAGACTTCTTTATCAATACATATGTGGTACTATGCATTTCCTGAAATGTACATTTGGTTGCCGTCTGGTGATACTGTTACATTTTGCCTAATATGGTCATTTGACCGCTTATTATTTGCTTTATTTGGTCATATGACTTTCTTTTTTAACCTTCTAACCTCCTAACCTTTTTGACCTTGACCTTTGACCTCCAGGTGAAAAAAGAGACGAATCACAGCCTTCTCCCTGCAAATAACATTAGGACAAATAACAACAATGATTATGACGACAAGGTTAGCACCTCGCCTTCCACTAACATTCACCCGACATTCACGCTCTATTGCTACTTATATATTAATGGCTGTCTGATGATGTAAATGTGCTCTAATGGTATGAAAGGTTGTAAGTTTATGTAATGCTGAATGACGAAAATGATGCATGATTGTTGCATTTATAAGGACTCGTAATTGATTTTTAATGTCTTTTAAACGTCTATTAAACAGAATGTATATAAATTTTCTTAAATTGTCATATGATGATCCACGTGAACTTGTAATTTTGAGGCCTCAAACTGTGAAATATGTGGATGATAATTTGGTCTTTAACTGTTATTTGATGAAGATAATAAGCTTAATTTGTTACTGAACAGTATTTCAAAATATACAAGTGAATTACCTGTAATTTACCTTCGTATTATAAACTACCGAATGAATTCTCACTGTGAAATGACAATATCTAGAGTTATATATGCCATGTTTTGGATACAGGGCGGCAGAAAACCTCAACTTATCCGATCGAGAGAAACGACGCCTGAAGTAGTCCAACCTCCCGTCAAAAAACCGACTTATGCAGAACCTCCGCTTAATCCAAAATTTGCCTCTTTTGAGAAAAAGTCTCTTACTCCTGAAGAGAGGAAGGTGGGTGTTTATTTCATTTGTTGGCGAGGAATGTTCGATATGTTGTCTTATTTCTTGTCCGTAATTTAAAGTGGCAAATAAGAGCCACCAGTCAGATAATTAGTGTTGTGGTGAAGACTAATGATTGGCACTTGTCAATCTCTGTATGAATTATGTTTAATTGGTTATGGTGTGCCGCGGAAATGACTTGATCGATTTCTTGAAATAATTGATTGCGGAAGATAAAATAATTGTGATTGTTACCATAAAATTGTGCTTAAATGTTCGGTCATACCAGAGATTCCACAATATTTAAAGCATTTTTTAAAATGGCAAAATGACTTTTATTAGTGGAAAGCCACTTTCACCAAAAAAAAAAAAATAATAATGGCAGAAAAAGATATTTTACCACCAAGCAATGATTTGGCAATGGCCATAACGTAATTTTCACCGAGCAACCGTGCACTTGAATTGGCAATATAAGCTGTGTATGGGCAAGTCTTAAATTTTGCTTTCACTTAGGTGGATGAAATTGCCCCAAACTGTATAAATTGTAGGTAATCCCATGCTGTTGTTGAATTGATGTATTATGAAGGTAATTCCAGTCGGTTGTTGTGCTGTAATTTGCTAACTTGCAGCTCTTTTCCGTTTGCAGAAGCTTGAATTCTTTGCTGCCCTGGATCTCATTACGCCCGACACAGTTAAAGGTAAAGAATGTTAACTTTATGTAAAAGCACACGAATAACAATGCATATTTGAGGTTGTGGTTGCGTTAAAGTGAGTAATCTGTATGTATCGAAGAAAGCGCGGAAGGATCTTGTATTAAGGAGATAGGATTAAGTGAAATTTGACAGGTTTTGAAAAAGATGGGTGAATCACAAGAATTGCAAAAAACTTCTCGTGAAATAAAGCCTGCGTGCATTGTGGATTCGGATTTAGCTGGCTGCTTTTGTGGTCTGGGGGTCAATTTCTGGTCTGGATCCGATTAAAGATCCTAATTGAGCTGTGGCACTTGCACATGTAGCAAATGGTCCTGAAATGAGTTATTACGACGCTGTGAAGACTGTCTCAGTCAATTGCTGATTATTTCCTGTAAAAGGCGAGCTTTGTTAAATTAGCCACTGAAGGTCGACTGAAATCTTGCTGGGGAGGAGTGTAGCAAATGGCATAAGTCGTTAATTAGTTCTGAGTAACGACTAGGAGTGACATTAATTCCAAGGAATTGCTAGTAATTATTGCTTCCTTAATGCTGGTCAGCCTTCGAATTTTTTGTCTTTCTCCCATTCATTATGTTAGCTTTAATTAGAAGACCTTGAGCAAAAAGTACATTGAAGTCTCCCTTTAAGAACACCTCACTTTTAATACCACCTCGCTATTAAGGTAAAGTATTTGTTGACATAGTTATATGTTTACCATTATACGCCGCCTCACTATTAAAATGACCTCATAATAAAGGCCAGTTTTGCTCATAACTATCAATGGCCTTCTAAAGAAGGTCCAAGTGGATCGAATAATCGCCACGATTCTTATCTCTCCTCTTTGACTTTGGTAGAATCACATCATTTCAATGTTATTTCAACATAAACGACGTTCATAACCTTGGAATTGGTCTTTGTGGCTTAATGCTCATCTAGGGAAGTTGGCCAAGAGCGGATAAATAAACTGCCTCAGAAAAGAAAATAGAAAAGATTCTCTCGTTTAATCATCTTGTAAGGACTGGGATGGCCTTGCTGGTTTGAAAGAGAATAATTTATTGTAATAGTTTCATCAGAAATGAATATTAAGGAATTAATGTTGATAAAGATGGCTGTAATAATGTTATACTCCACTACATGACCTTATCTATTTTCGGAAGGCTATAACTAACAAAAGTAAAAAAGACAAATTGGTTACTTTCCTTAGATAATAATAGCAATTGAATAAATCAAATTTCTATGAATAGGTCTGAAGGAGTACAAGTACTTTATCCCTCGTAAATCAGGAGGACTGGGATTTCGCCAGCAAGAATGTTACATATGTGGTTAAAATACGACATACTTAGCAAAAATTAACAAATTGGTATGTTACGCAGTATTGGGAAAGCACAAGGTGGAAAGCTAAATGGATGGGGATACAGCCAGACAAAATGTTATTACTAAAATCTATTGTTAATTCCCAACCGTGGACATAAATATTACATTTAGAGTAAATTTGTCTTATTGCATTGTTAGCATTAAGGAGCTGGATGTGGTTTCTCAAATAACCCACTAAGCTGTCTCAGTGATGAACAAAATTGTGGGCCTTGCGAAAATATTCACTCTTGCATTTAATTTCTCGTTTCAGAAATACAAAGCAAAAGATCAGAGCGCAAACGTAGAAGTACAGCCAACCCGCAGTTCAGTTACGGTCACTATGAACCAGAGGTAAGTCAGAAAAGTTTGACGATCATTTCTTTGTTTTACTATCAATGTTGTTGTAGTCAATTGCCAGCTTGTGATAAATCTTAAGAGTTTATTTGTATTTTTTGTATATTATTATTCATATTTTGGTAGTAATTGTGTTATTTTGAGTCATGTTGTCACGTAGCTTGTTGTTTATCAGTGTTTTTTTTTATTCCCATTTTGATGTTGTAAAAATGCAAATATACACGCAATACTGGAGTGTGCCGTGGTAATATACCTCCGATTCTTTAAGTGGAGAAGGAATGAAGGAAAAGATGTAACCATGAGTTTCTTTTTCAGCCTAAGAGAAGCACTAACTATCATAATGTGTTATCAGGGGCACCTAAGAAAAGAGGTGAATAGCTGGCTACATAAATCCATCACTTTTCTAATCACCCTCCAAATCAAACCTTCGATGAACAAATATATTATTTATTTACGTCATTGATTCACTGGTAAATATGTGAGTCTCGTGTTTGTGGATGATCGAAAGCTTTGATATCTTTTAATGAACATTATTGATGTAGTGCACTAATTATGTAAATGTTCCAATCAGTAACTTTGAGTCGTCACACCTTCCAAATGCTTCGTTCTTACATATGCGAAACATAATTAGCATGACAATTTTATCGGAAGGAGTCCTAATTTGTTAAAAACTAACTCTAATATTTTAGGTCGACCGCCTAAAAATGCAGACTTAAGATTATGCTCACCTCTAAGTAGTGGGGCGTCTTCGCCAATTGATGGAAGTTTTCAAATGACTTTTCCAAAAAACGGGGTTACCCCCCATGACGATGTGCACTGCGAAGTCATGGGGGAGGACAAATATGTAAGTGAAATAGATTAACATAAGAGTCTTGACGGAATGCTCTAATTAAACGTTATGGATGGTGAATGATCAGAATGGTGTGGTACTTTACTCTAAGAATCTAATCTCTAAATGCACTCACTCTGCTATTAATTATTAACCCCCGACTTGCCATGTGTGTCGCTAAGTTATATACTAACCTGCTTTGAATGACCACATTTAAAATATCACATCAAGTAGCTAGCCATAGTTCCACAAATATTATGTGAAGCACATTTTGAAAGACTGAAAACTCCCAACGTCTCGGTAAGGGCTATAGTTAGTTACAGGAAAGTGGGCTTAAGATTCTTTGTCTTGGCAAATTTGGGTTGTAGATTGTTCGTTAAGAGATGGCATATTAGTGAAATCCACTGAAAGTGAGATATATATTATAAGTATATTGTATTTCTAAAGACTCGTTTAATATCTATAAAAAAATCTATGCTATAACCAAATGAAAGGTGTTAGAAACTTGACTCAGTCTTAGATACTGATTCGGCGTAATATTGATATCAATAACAGTCATGATACAATGACGTATGAGTGGGTGATAGTCATGTGCCATTCTGCAGAGATTTTAACTCTTCAAATAACTCCTATTTGTCCAGTCAATGTCCAGTAAGTGTCACGAGCTGCGACACATTAGCAGCATTACGCAGTAAAGACCCTGCCTTGTTTCTAGGCTTATTCTTTGTTAAACATATTGATGTTACCAGTTTGTCAACGTGTTAAGCAAATAGTTCCCGCTTTATGGGCAAATATTTGTTTCCATGACTACAGAATCTGTGCCATGGTGGATGCTTTGTCAATACATGTGTCAATGGCAGCTGATAATGTGTTCAAATTGCGGAAATTCGATTTTACGAAACAAATTAGGTGTTGAATTTGACTTAACTGATCAATTTTGGTTTACAATGGGAGTTCAAAGCAGGTATAAACAACTCAGACCTTTTAAATTCAACTCCATACTTTTCAGTCTCTTAGATTTAATCATATAGTAATAGTATTAGAACTAAATGGCTGAGTGATGGCTGTGGCCCTTTTTAATGTATCTCTATACTTTACGGTCTCTTAGATGTAATTATATAGTATTAACACTAAATGGCAGAGTGATGGCTGTGGTCTTAATAATCACTGAGGGGTTTGGTATTTTAATGGCTAATTCAAATTGAGCGTGGTGTGCTGTGGATATGTGTGGAAATAGGAAGTAACATTTTCTATTTGTTGCCTTAAGACCAACATCTGGTCTGACCGTACTTATGTGTCTAACTCAGAATACTATTTACCGCTTATTTGTTTTGAGAATACCGACTAAGGAATAATAGAAAATTCCCGTATTTTCAAAATGTGTGGTGGTCTCATCCTCTCTCTTGTACTGTAAATTGAAATTAATTAATTGGACTGGCCTCTGGGATGAGCAATGCTCGATACAACTGAAATAGCTGCTAAAAAAAAACAGTGCCAACAACCTTTATTTTCACTGTTCCTCAATGACCCAGAAACAAGATTTACCTTGCAATAGAAACCGCATTTAGTTAAACACTCAATACCATGTTTTTGACTGAATTTATTACACCTAATAATGTAATCTGAGATACAGGCAATGATATAAAGCCATATCAGATCAATAAAACACTAAAATAATTATCATTTTTCTATCAGCTTTCAACCAGTCAGTGTTCATCAGTCTCCGTTGACAGGATAAAGATAAATATATAAATATCATATTTTAAATAAATGTTACTACGTTTAATATGATATTAGAGACAAATAACATTGCTATTGCAATGTGAGTTCTTAATCCGATTTCACCAAGCGATAGTTGGGTGGCATCTTATCATTATTTGAGTGAAGTCTCAAATAAAATTTCTGTGTTGCCAGCGACTGCACTTTTAGGAGAATGCTTTTCAAGTCAGTCCAGATTGGTTCGGAGTGTTTGTTACGAGCCTTTGATATGGTGCTGCATGTAGGTGCTTGTGTTTCTTCTAATTTTATTTCAATTATTTGCTTATTTATTTGCTTCTTAATTTGGTAATGTGTGGAATGTGCCTCATTTAGTTGGTAGTTTTTGTATGTAGTAATGTAGTAAAGTGTGTGCTTTCTTTTTCTATCCGCATAATTAGCTTGCGCTTTGCGATTCTGATTTCTAATTATTAATGCAATGCAATCAAAACATCTAAGTCTGATTTGAATGCTGAATATAGTTTAATGCATTTGTGAAATTATACTGTACTTCCTTAATTTTTTAAGTCTTATTTCCTTTAATCATGGAAAAGTAATCATAAATTGTACAATTATTGAAATTCTGTTATAATTGACTTTCTTGTACATTATTTGTGTTATAAATGACATTGTTAATTAGGCTATACATTAATGTCAGCCTTTGTGAACTGCCGGAACTTGTCTTCGAGGATTATATATATATATCTACTATTCTCGGTCAAGTATAGTATTTGGATCTTGCTTGGCAAATTCAACAGGCGGTAGTTACTTGACTTGGCCTCAGATGTGCTCATTTCATGATATGCGCCATATTCAATTCGATAAGTACAACCCTCATTGACATGTTCTGGGCACTCACAAATGTTGATGCGAATAATGTAATCCATTCTTATATGGAAGCTATTGAATAAAATATAAATGCAGAGATTAAAGTTAATGAACCACCAAAAAATTGCAGTGATTACAGGTAATAAGGCCGTTGTAATTTGTACGCTTCATGTCATTCCAGAGTGATATTCACGAGGACTACTGCGCGGTGTGTTATCGTAGTGGGGAGTTGCTGATGTGTGATACGTGCAGTTTAGTGTACCACCTGGGATGCCTGGACCCTCCGCTGACCGCTGTTCCTCAGGGTCTCTGGAGTTGCCCCAAGTGTGTCGTTTGCATATCAGCTCTCACAAGCGTAAGTTTCTTCAGATTTATCTGGTCCTAAACACTTGTGAGCTGCCCTACAATGCTCAGCTTTAATCTTTTAAAAGATAACAAAACTTTAAATGCGTGAGCTAGCTACCTTGCAATGTTTATCTTTAGTCTTTTTCAAGATTGCTAAGATACTATTAATTTATTATTTTCTTCAATTCATACTCAAATAACGCATACATTTTATGGAAGAAATTAGAATAAAATCTACAAAATTATATCGAAAAAAGCTGTTTATTTGTATCAAATGACCAAAAAATATTGCACATTTATCTGTACAATGTACATGCATCAATGGTTCCTGTGATACTCGTGCTTAAACCACTGACAAACCTCTCTGTAATGTTCATAATACCGAGCAGCTGCTCATGTGTGCAATGACAGTTGTAGTGCTACTCATGATTAAGCAATTGACAAATCTTGTTGTAATGTCCTTTTTGAAGGTCGCATAAAAATTAAGACTATTTTCTTTCCAGGCCATGAAGACATCAAAAACAGAATCGGGGTCGAAGGACAATGTGGCTCTCATACATTCCTATCTTTCTGCAAAAACAAGTGAGGGACAAGAAATTACCTGACCTGAGAGTGCCGAATTGTCTTAATCCCAAACCTTTCTGAGAATCCAGAACTAAACAAATTGCTTTTTCAATTCAGTCAAAGAGGAAGAGAAGAAGAAATTAGAGAAAAAATGTCAAGAGTTGGTCGGAGAAAAAGAATTACTGGAGAAGAAAGCCAAACAGCTCAGCCAAGTCATCATGGTGAGATATTTTGAACATTAGCTTCTTTATTCTTACTATTAGTAGCTATTAGTCCATGTTAGGTGACATTTTCTGAAGTTTGAGTGCTTTGATATGCCCCTGACATTATCTGGCCACCCTGAAAAATATTTATGTTGCGGGTTTCATTACACTTGAAAAACCCATCAGGTAGGTAGCAGGGCCCCTCGCCACCACAAGAATAGACCCGCAAACAATTTGAGGAATGATAAAATTAAAAAGATTTATATAAAAAAATAAAAGAGCCAGGGAATTGTTGTTTTTCATATGCACTTATATGTTCTATATGGTCGTGTATCCCACAAGAGGAAGTTTGATACTTTCTGGGTGACCTTGAGTTCATATCCGAAAAATCATTTTGTCCTGTTTTGAATGGTGACAGTGTTAATTAGCATACCATAATAATATGTTCTTTGTAAATATGCAGACGTGATTGCAATTTGATGTATGGATTATTTTTGTGTGTTTTCAGAATCATATCAACCAGCAGACTGATCTGAGTATGAACAGTAAGACTCTGCAACAGTCAGTGGACAGACTCAAGACTTTCATCAAGTTCTTTCAGTCCACTTGAGCCTCTCTCTCACCTCTGTCGTCATGGCAACCAGCTGTTTTGTGTAGTGAACAATCAAGTCATGTGATGGAACGATAGGGTCAAGCAACGGCCATGATGAACTTAGCTGCTGCCACCTTGTGAGGGTTTCCATGTCAACATAACTGGACTCTGTCAACACTTGTCGTTGTCATAGCAACGTGCTGCTTTTTCTCCTGTCCCTAGGTTACAACTTCACTGGCTAACTTATCAAACTGAAGGCTTATTCCCAATTTCCCAGGCTGGTACCGTAAAGGGTTATACTAGCTACATTACTGTTCCTTGAAAGTTTTAGAGAGATATGGGGGGGATTAGTTCCGATTTGGTTTCAGATGGGTTAAATGCAGTTTCTATGAATGATGGTGCTCTGTGAAGTAATAGTGAAGTATGCACCGACTGGTAAATGAATTACCCAGGGTCGTGGCAAAGTTTGTACGAATAATGTCGTCAAAAGGTGCCACTGAGGTTGACCTAGGGACAGATCCCCAGACTGATTAAAATGTTGAACAAACCACCGTCAGCTCAATTCCTTTTTGCCCAAGAAGATATAAAATTCACTCAGGGAACCATTTCCTACTTTACCACTAGGAGGTGCTAGGCAGTGGTGACACCTACTGGATATCACAGACAGTAGGACAACCATTCCATGAAGCATTCTCGATTAAAGTCTTCTTACGTGTTGTGTATTTGTCATTTTGTGTTAAAAGCAAATTGTATGGATGGATTATATAAGTGCAAAACAGTGCAACTAGTGTGCGTGTATATAATATTTAATATGCATTATATTGTCAGACTGATACATTTGTGTGTTCTTCGATTATACCAGTGTACGAGAGGGTGCACTCGACTTTGCATTGAGGTTAAATGAAGTAGTCGTTTTCTTGTTACGTGTGTTAGTTGATAGTGCTATTCGTTCGGTTGTTGCCTAGCTACGTAAGCTAGTGATGAAAGTAATATTCCAGTTGAGATTAAATTGTTCCGCTTTGCTGATGGCATTGTCATTATTTGTTAATGTATCTCGTGAATTAATTCAATTCCGAATAGTTTTTGTGTCAATATTTTGAACATGTGAGTTTAAATCCTTTGTAAGTCTAGTTAGATTCATCCATCTTAGGTAGGACTCTTCGTTTATGACAGGCATGTCTTTGTATATGATGCATGTAACTTTATTGCATTAGATAGTTAATTTATATCGCACATATTATTATCATGAACATGTACTTATTGTACTTATTGTCTTGTGAATTCCTAACTGTCTCAGCAGTGGTGTGGTTTGAGTATACTGAACATTCGCTTATAGCAAAGCTTTCTCAATTATATTTTTATCACCTTGGATAATATTTAGAGTTCTGAAGGCAAACTGCAGATGACAACACAATGGCGTAAAATAGCATCACCTGATAGCATCGCTATTTTATGTAAATTATACAATTAGTATGTCTTTAGTTGCATCGATTGTGCAGAATTCTGAGGCCTAGTCAGAACGTTATTCAGCCATTGAGTAAAAAGAAATGTAATTTTGATATTTTGCTTTCTTTCAATACAATTACATGTGCTGCGAAATACAGAGCTTGCACCATAACTTGAACTACACCACTGCTCGTTGGTAACACTGTATTTCTTAAGGTGCTCACGATGTTAATCTATTAACAAGGGGCCAAAGCAACTTCATCTAATCCATGTACCATACAATCTGAATAGCAATTAACATTTCTGTCAACATGTAAACACTAATGCACAGTACTAATGTCTCTGGTAATGACGGCCAAATCCCATTCGGGTATTTCAGGGTCGTTCTACTCAATTCAATCGGTGCATAACAAATTTAATCATTACCTAGCCATAAAATGTTTGTGGTTGATACGGCGTTGGAAGTCTGACTGTTAAATACACGTAGTCATTCGGACCCGTTTTAGTCGACTGCAATACGCCATAAGGTAATGTTATCAAAGAATTATGGCACATAACTTTGCGAGTTATATTGGCGATAACCTAATGTAAGGCTGGCTAATTAAGCTTTGTTGGGCAGCTAAAGCCATTCTGTCTGAACAAATGAATTGTGATAACTGCAGATGAAGACATTAATATAAGCATGACTGTTGCCAACTATAACTCTGGGCGTAAACTGTGCATTGTACTCTTATGAACAACATATAATAAATAGCGAATGCTGAACTTAAGAAAGCTTTAATCTGAACTGAATACTTGAACTATCCACCTTCTCTCTATCGGAAGGTTGTACGTTATGATGTAGCCTAGGATATCTTTGTGATTGGTTGCGACTGTGTGTCTGTGCTTGAATGTTTTGCAGCTGATGTCTAAGAAAGTTCAAGTGTAATACATTTAATTTATTGTTTATGCAGCTGCATGTACCCACCGGCAAAGATCGCCGTGCGTAGAGCTGGCACAGCTGTGCGACCTTTGCCAGCGGGAAAACGATACGACTAGTATCGAAGAAAGTTCAAAGTGTAATTCAGTTAATGTATCTTTAATACAGCTAATAATATCTGAGGAAGTTCAAGTCATAGGCCTACAGTTAATTTATTGTTAATACACTAAAAAGTATGACTTATATTTAAGTAGAAAATATAACTCGTATTCATTGAATTTGTGACAGAAACTTACAAAGGACACTGGAACTGTCAATGTGTACAAGAGGAATATTGGATCACACATACACATCACAACACTTATATGTAACAATTCTAAAGTTGAATGGAATTTGTTTGTTTTTAACTATTAACTAGTCAATATATCGGAGTATAATTTGACTTTACAGGTACTAGTCCGGAGCCTTCAATCCTGTGACAGTGTCTGACTATCTGAAACAGTGAACAATTGATTTACTTTATTCAGTTACTTTATTAATGTTTTAAGGCTGCATGGTCTTGTAAAAACTTGAATGATTTCCCAAACCTTTCTCTGATCTATGCTCTTTTGAATGTGGTCAATCAGTGAAGGGTATTTATGAATTTTGAATTTGATATTCAATTATGCCAGATGTATAGTTACATTTTGTTAATGCAACTAGATGCAGTATATTTGTGTACATATGATACATATTTGTGTTACGGTCTCGTGTCTTTGTCGTTTATGTTATATTAGGAGAAGTGGTGTCCAACCACTTTTACGGTTATTTACGCTTCATGCACTGGTGTTTTTTGCACATTCCTCGTATGTATTATACAGGCTACGTTTTCCGTGTGAGCTTGAGCTTCTAGTAAGCCTATCACACTTATTTCTGTATTGTCAGGAGATAGTTGCATTATATTGTGTATAACTCGCTCTCTTGTAACTACGCTTGCTCGTTGAAAATGTGAAATTATAAGTTGAAAGGAGTGCGTGATGAAAACAGAAATGATTGTAACGAAAAAGGAGGATTGAGAAACCATTATTTTAATATTTTATTACTTTTGTGGTGAACCATTGCGCACAACAAAAGTGTTACTTTTGCTTCTCTGTTAACCGACCACCTATTTTTCAATCTTGTGTGTTGTTTGTATGATGAAAGACTTAGCCCAAATAAACAGGGACATTTCAAAACAGTATTGTCTGTGAAGCTGGCTTTTTTTTCCCCAATTAACCTTTTCAATGGGAGCATATGCATCCGTGGTAAGAGTATAGTATAATTGTTGTCACTGATATCATTAAACCTTATTGCTTTTGCTGCATAATAATGTATCATGCTGCAATTAAATGATCCAATGGGTCTGCCTTTTATACATTAAAACATGCTTATTAAATACATCTTTATTCCATATTTACATTTATAAAATCAGAAATATATATATCCTGTTGAGTGCTCTCATTCTCTTTGCCTGCAAATAGCATTATTGTCTGATGTCTGAACACGGCAGAGCTTAAATGGTTAGTCAATATAAAGCGTGAAGCATTCATAAATGTTATGAAAGTTGGCACATCAACAATTCTAGGTAAATTCCACAATAATCTCAAGAGTTTGTGACAATGAAAGTGGTTAAATTTAATGTGTAATATAATTTTAGTGACAAATATTGTACACAGTGTCATCCGAATCGGCCCGGTCATCCAAATTGGCCACACTAGACAACGGCCGACAATCACAATTAGTCACTTTTTCAATTTCTTAATTTGTTACTAAGCTAATTTTTCATGTCATTGACAATGATCTAAAACTACAGGGATCTTACAAGTGTTTTTTAATAATTGATTTAGAGTGGCGAATTTTGATGACCCTGGCCACATTCGATGACCCTGGCCACATTCGATGACCCCTAGTGTACAGTCAATAACACATTTATATACACGTACATAATCCATATACTTCAAACTTTGGCACTTGCTTGACTGAGCACTGCTGCTCCCCTGTAGGAAGGCAATTCATATTCATAGTTAGCGTGTGAAGTTTGCAACACTGTGGGTTGGTCATTTTGTGAGTTTATGGGGTGACCAGAGGGGGCAGCAGTGATGTTTTCTGGAATGTTGGGCATTCCACCTGGCTGGGGAGCATTTCGTCGAGCTCTTCTGGAAGCTCTAGGTTTGGCATAAGACGTGCGAGCGTTTTGCGGTCTGTGTGAGCCATTTTCCCCATTAAGCGATTGGTAGCTTCCTTCGTGTGATCGTGATTCAAGTGACTGGTAACTGCTATCATTAGAGCTTGGCAGAGACCCTGGATTGTATTGTCTGTCATTTGTGAGGTCATCTGCTGATCTTGCTGTGCTTCTATGCACTGATAATCCACTGGTGTCACCTCCCTTTCTGTCATATCCATTTGTGTCATAGCTATTTCTGTCACAGCCATTTCTCTCATAGCCATTTCTGTATCCATTCACTTTACGAACATCTTCCACTGATTTCGCTGCATTCCTGTGTGGGGGATGATCATAATCTGCTCTCTTATTGTGGTAGGCTAAGTAGCCATTACTACCTCCATAAGTCTTACTGATATTTTCACTGCTTTGGTGCACATTTTCACTGCTTTGGTGCATATTTTCACTGCTTTGGTGCACATTTTCCCTGCCTCGGGGCATATTTTCACTGCTTTGGTGCATATTTTCACTGCTTTGGTGCATATTTTCCCTGCCTCGGTGCATATTTAAGTTGGAAGAACTGGCATAGCCTTTTCTCACATCATCAACAGACTTTGCAAGAGCCTTGTTGATGTAACTCTTGTAATCCCGCGTGTCATTCTCAATCTCTTGTTCTCGAAGGTTGCTGAATGACATTGATGCTGATTGACGAAGGTCATGCATGGATGTAGCCATGGGACGCTGGTTACGAGTCTTGTATAAGTCATACCTTTTTGGTTGACTCAAATTTTCTGCCGACGTGTACTTCTTGCGTCTCGGTGCTACGGGAGCTTCATCTAGTGTTTCTATCGACGAGTGAACGGTTGCATCAATACTTTCGACACTCGCATTACCAACCTCGCCCTTTTCTAAAGGAACGAGTGAAAACTGGCTGTAGAATTCAGCCGAGTGTCTATAACGCTCCAGCTGCTTGTTCACTTTCTTCTCCCTTAAGATACCTTTAGTTTGAAGGTCATCTGTTTGATCATCAAGGTCATTATCGAATGCTTTATTGTAGAACTTTGCCACATTCAGAGGTTGTTCATTCTCCTCGATACTTGACTTTGATGGAGCTTTCGACAGAGTCTGTGGGTCTTTTTCTTGCGACCGATTGACGATCTTGACTTGATCGAAGTCACTGATGCTGGTCTCTCCAGTTGACAGCCCACCTCGACCATCATTGCCCTGAGCTTTGGAGGTGTCTTTGTATCTCTTCAACTTCCTTCGAAGTGATCCCTGTAATGAGTAATAATGAATAAGGCACTAATTAGGAGTCAAACAATAAGCCCGTTGATGTCAACATAGGCACAATGTATAAGTTGCCCTAGTGAAGTAGTCTTTTCTTGTGGTTGTTGAGAAATTGTATTCTGATGGATGAGCACATCATGACTGATTGACTTCAGTAGGCTGACTAGCTCTTCGTTCTATTACAGTGGTCTATCAACAAAATTGAATCGAGCATTTCTCTGTTAGTTATGTTGAACTTGTTATGTTGATTTTTCTGTTTATTACAGTCACAATAAACTAGGATATTTGTATTGGTGGGTGTATGAAAACATTAATATAAATATATTTGCCAAATAAAAATAAATGTGGGTAAATTATGATAGTGGGCCACAGTGTCCGGGGGGGTATTCTCCGGCCCAATAAAATCAATTGATTTGATTTTGATGCGCTATAAAATCATGTAGTTAGATAACGTGAAGATAAAACGGTACTAAACAAGCTAAAGGAATGCTGATATCAGTATCAGATAGTGGGCAAACAAAAATCTTATGTGAAGAAGAATAAATTTCAGATAGACTGTCATATTCTGAGTAGTACATGTTATCCAGTTTGTAATATATATCTCAACTAAAGCCATACAACTCAGAATTCAGTTGGAGATTTGGTTACATGCACTTTTTGTCTGATTAATCCAGACTGACATGATCAGAGAACTTGTGCGGTGTAAAGAAGGAACTCTTTCCCTCAATCTCTTCTCTAATGAAGAGATTACAGACTTTATTAATTTCATTTCAACACTTCAACATTTCAATTGTAATTTATGTTAATTTATTTCACATTGTACTTAAGAGTACGCGAATAAATAATATAAATATATATATTAGTTCAAAAGAAGAAATGCAAAATACTGACCCTCCTTCTCTGCAAGAATGTAGCCTTGTCATCATCAACATTCTCGTAATTTTGTGTCAGTTTCTTCCACCATTCGCACTCTGGCAGCCAAGTGATGGCCGCATGAGCCAAGAAGAATATGAGGCTGAAAGGATAGTTCAGTGGTATGAGAACATTTCTTTGTCATACATTGGCATATTTTTTGCCATTTTGTAAGTGTCAGTTAAATGCAAGTTTGCTGCATTAGTCAGACTCAAACAAGGAGGTTAAAATGGTAACCATCTTAAAAGTATTGGTTAATTGGTTGCAAATATCAAGTGCAATGCCCTTTTGTGCACATATACATTTTATGTGCCAATTCCTGAGGAAGTGCATCGAAATTCTGTTCTGATTGCTTCTACAACTATGCACCAATTTCACAGGCTTGATTGGTGATTATTTGTCAAGACACCTTTAAATTTGTGGCATTAAAAATTGCAGTCCACTTTTGATCTGTGAACTATGCCTTTAAAACACACATGTCTGATTTGTGGAATGCTTCAGGACACCGCTTAAGCGAATGCACATTTGTGGACAAATAGCTGCAATTTGTCACCTCTTTCAACACTAAACCATTTGCTTTATCTATGTGGATATCGATATTGTCATTAGGTTGAGTTTTCAAAACTTACGCAATAATGAAAAGCAGCAGAATTGGGAGACCGATCTTTTCAAAGTCCGAGGGCCCACCCGAAGTCTCAATGGGGGTTCGTGTTGGGTCAGGCTCCTCCTGTTTCATTAAGATATGAAAAGTAACATATAAAAAAATCACTTCTCAATGCACTTAATTATCAATGATAGAGTTTTGTTCTGTAATCCAGTGAATTATTTCTCAGCAGGAATAACAGTAGAACAACAACATCTGAACAATGATGTATAAATCTTCTCAAAATTAAAACTATCTGAGGTATATTGATGCTCAATTTGGTTGTATTAAGTAAATGTCACAAATGGTTTGGAAAGGTTCAAAAGGTTAAAACTATCAGAGGTATATTGATGCTCAATTTGGTTATATTAAGTAAATGTCACAAATGGTTTGGAAAGGTTCAAAAGGTTAAAACTATCAGAGGTATATTGATGCTCAATTTGGTTATATTAAGTAAATGTCACAAATGGTTTGGAAAGGTTCAAAAGGTTAATATAACAAAATTGAGCATCAATATACCTCTGATAGTTTTGAGTAAATGTCACAAAAGGTTTGGAAAGGTTCAAAATGACTTTCACTAGACTTCGGTGTACATGTAATTTATTGCAATGTGTAAACTTCGAGTTGGCACAAAATTCAGGCAGGGACTTTCCATGAACCAGACTTGTCACTTTTAAGATTAAGATAAACAAGAATCAGATATGACCTCTTTCAGTTTTCCCAAAACAAAATGAGTTATTTTGCATAAAATCTCTTACTTACCATTACTAGTTGTCTCACTAATTAACACCTCAGACCATATTGTAATCCTGGTTAATGTAAGATCACATTTTGAGAGGAATTTACCAGATTCTCGCCCAATTAAATGACACAATTCAGAAGGTAGTCCTGTTTAGTCACACCTTTGCTATGAAGTCTTCACTGGTCAAAGAGCAACATAGATAACAAAAAGAGGTCATGAATAAGATAAAATGCAGAAAAACATAGAAGCTTACACAAAGAGGAGACCATGATAAAAGATTGGAATTCCCCCTTTCTTATCTCGCGTTGTCTTGAAATCAATACTAGAACAGTATTGTTTGTAATCACTTAACTATTTTTGGTATGGTTGGCTAAGTAATATGACGTTATAAACAGAAGCATGTACTAAATAGTATCACTGTTTACTTCAATGCTGTATTCAAACCTGACCATATATATACATTGTATTAGGTCGAACACGCGTGAAATTTTGCAAATACCATATTTATGCATGTATACTGTAATGTTCAGACAATTTCACCCCGAAAAATTATTAGCATGAATGAAATTTCTGTTTAGAATTTGTATTATAATTGGGAAAATTTATAAAATGATTTCTTTAAATGTTTACTCTGAAAAGGGGGGATTGTCGAACATTTTACCACACTGTAAAATCATAAAAATATGCAAGCACATAGTGTTCAAAATGTACGTATCCTAGGCTTCATATTTGATCAAATATGCAGGCCATCGGTCTGAATATTAGACGCTCATATTACGGGCCATCAGTCTGAACATCAGTTGCTCATTTTACAGGCCATCAGTCTGAACATCAGTTGCTCATTTTACAGGCCATCAGTCTGAACATCAGTTGCTCATTTTACAGGCCATCAGTCTGAATATCAGATACTCATATTACAGGCCATCAGTCTGAATATCAGACACTCATATTACGGGCCATCAGTCTGAACATCAGATGCTCATCTTACAGGACATCAGTCTGAATATCAGTTGCTCATCTTACAGGCCATCAGTCTGAATATCAGATACTCATATTACAGGCCATCAGTCTGAATATCAGACACTCATATTACGGGCCATCAGTCTGAACATCAGATGCTCATCTTACAAGACATCAGTCTGAATATCAGATGCTCATATTACAGGCCATCAGTCTGAACATCAGTTGCTCATCTTACAGGCCATCAGTCTGAATATCAGATGCTCATATTACATGCTGCAGAAACTCGATGACAGCAAAAATCAGAAGAGAACCATCAAGACAGATGAAAGATTACTCACTGACAAAGCTGCTGTCTGTGCCTTTGCAGAAACCTATGTGCAAGAAAATGATACGTTCTGCCATAGCATCAGAAAGACAGGCCAGAGAAAGACAACGGGGTCACTAGGCAACCATAATTTGATCTCCATTTTTGTGAAGTCCCATACCCTACTCACAATGCAATTTCTAACGTTGATGAAATCCATGGCATTACTGTGGCTCTCTGAGCATGCCTCACAAATTGGTATGTCCCTTTGGGTACTTAGGTTCCAGGTAACAAGCTACTAACAACATGTACCCCACTAAGATGTGAAGACCAACAAACTTATCTTTGGGTCACCAGGTCACCTGTGATAATTAATTGTCCAATCAGAGCAGGCTCTTACAGTCCTGGAGTGATTCTGTGATTTCCTGAAGAGTCCCCTCTCATTGCAGTACAGAGGAACCTCAGCAACAGTCTAAAGTGGGAATCTCACATAGCCAGAAACGTCGACGTAAAGCATTTCGTGGGATTACGTGGGCTTATGTGGGTTTACTTCCTCTTCCCTCTCCAACATCACAGTTTCGTCAAGTTCTGGCTGTTGGGCTGGAATTTTTAAACATGCATGAAAATTCTGTGAAACCAATCCGGAAATATTTTTAGACGGTTAATACTTAGATCATGCGCCGCAGTCGGATCATATGTCGCATACGCCGAAGCTTACACGAGAATTACAGTGCCTTCCTTCATTTATACGTGGCTTACATTGTAAACCACGTAAGCAACCACGTATTCATCGTATGTGTCAAAGTATACCACGGAAGTTTCAATTCAAATGCGTATAACGAAGTAAGGGAAAATCAATATCTACGTATGGTCTATGTAAGCGCCGTATAATCCGGCGTAAGATCCAAGTGTCAACCACGAAAAAGCATCATGTGATCGCCATAGCCTATACAAGTGCCGCTTGTGTTGCAAACCATCATTCACACCTTTGCCATTGGATGAGACGGATATATACCTGACTTGAAAGTGAAAATGGGACCAAAGAACGCAATTACAAGCATTTGCCATCATGACAGCCCTTAGCAAGTTAGTATACTGTAAGACCAAGGCTACTGACTTTGTCAAGAACAGCTTTTACTCCCCCTGCGTAACTGCCTTCAATGATGGGGCTGGTTTCAGTCAATAATATCATTTTACACATAAAAAATGGCTATATTATACACAAAAATAATCTTCCTTCTTATTCTTAGTGTTAAGTTCCATTATTTATGGGTATTTACCCCTTATATACAAGGAATTCCCTTGCCTGTATGCTGGGAAATGTTCAATTCTCATCTCTAATGTCAGATTTGCATATTTCACCATCTACACACATGATGGCGCTTCCTGATTGGCCAATATCTCCCAAGCACAGTCTGCTGTCAGCTTTAAGCCAATTAAGTGACGTAACTGAGTAATCTTTATTTAAGAATTGAGTGTAATCATAATCAATGCAAACAAAACAAATTGATATGCAATCTGTTAGACATTCAATGCCATAAGCCAGCCTATATGCTATTAAGCTAATTTGTATTTAAGTCTAACTGGTAAAATAGCAAAATAATTGCTATCAAGCTCAGGGCATTTCCTAGTGTATTCAGCTACATTCTGATTGGCAGTTGCAAATGACATAGGGGGCTCTTGAGATGAGAAGCTAATTAAGGCAGTCAGTAGCCTTGGTATTAGTTAAAGTATAAGTGTGTCATCACTGAGCAATGTCATATATGTTGGCAAACGCCTGTGACGCAATATAGCAAAATCAGCAAAAATGCCTGCTCCTGAAGTTCTGCAACGAACTGCTGAAGATGATGATGCTTCTTCTGTTGTCGTTGCCAAGGATACAGACAAGGAAACGGACAAGGTTACTGACAAGGATGAAGAAGACACTGATGTCAGCGACATTCCTCTGATACAGACAAGAAGGAAGAAGAAGAAGTTCCCAGCTGCTGCTGCTCCTGTTGAACCTACCCTATCAGAACAAGTCTTCTTCTGTGAAATTCATTACAGATGTTGCAGAGAAGAGGAGCAGAAGGAAGACTGACAAGCTTTGCCTTCCAGCTGATAATGAACAGAAGATTGCAGAGTGGTACAGGGAGAACCTCATCTTTTTCGACCGCACAATGAGGGATTACAAGGACCAGCAAAAGAAGAGTAGGGTGATGGAAGAGATGGCTGAGACTCTGTCAGTCCCCTGCACTGGCCAGCAACTCAATATTTGGTTGGAATCCATGCGAACATATGTTTGGAAGGTAATGAAGGTGGGACCTTCTGGAACAGCAATGAGGAATCCGACCGAGAATGAGACATGGGTCTGTGCTAACTTTGGCTTCCTGGATCCACACATAAAAAGAGTCCCTTCTCGCCAGGCAATCAACCTCCAGAAGAAAATAGAGAAGACCAGAAAAGGCATGCTGGACATTGAATACCTCAAGTCCTAGTCACGTTCATTCAGGACCGGAGTTCGAGATGATCGGGAGTCATCACAACTACTACCAAGGGAAAATGTCTACTTTGAATGTATTCTCCTGGATTTGGACATCTATGAGGAGTTCGAGAGTAACGTCATGACTATGCTTCTGCAATTTAAAGGACAAGCCAGACAAGCAAGAAAATTCAAAGAGCAGCAAGAACAGCAGCAGTATCCTTATTACCAAGGATTTTTAGTACCAGGCCTACCCGCAGATGACTCCTGAGAAACAGTGGACCGCCTCCTGCCTCTTCGAAGTACTTCAGCTGCCACCAGTTTCCAGCCTGTGTCATCTTCCAGTTTCCAGCCTGGGTCGTCTTCCAGTTTCCAGCCTGGGTTGTCTTCCACTTTCCAGTCTGCATTGTCTTCCACTTTCCAGTCTGCACTCCCTGGAACCATATATAAACAGGGACATTTTTACGGATCCTACTGACACTGCTGACGTCAGAGGCTTTTAATGTTTTCCTTCTTCCTGACGTCAGGATGCCTACAACTTGGCATCCTTAATGACCGTCAGGGAAAACCCAGAACTGAGGACTTACTGATAATGTATAACAGTAGATGCACGTCAGTAATGCAGTTTTTGCTTGGTTCTTGACGTGAAGATGCTTACAATATGTCATCTTTACTGACGGTCAGGAAAAACCTAATATTCATGACTTACTGACAATCATAGGTATCTCATTGATGTCAGCAATATACACAACTTTTATTTTGTGCCTGACATCGGATTGCATAAATATTGTCATCCATACTGACTGTCAGAAGAATCAAAATTCTTGGGCCTTACTGAAATATCACAGGTTTTTTGTTGAACTCAGCAATGTATGTTCAAGATGTCTGGATTGAAGCAAAATTGCATCCATACTGACATTGAAGATGAGGTCATTATTAAAGATTCACAACTTTATAAAACCAATCAACAGACACATCACATACTGTAGCACAACTAATTTAGTCAAACTGACGTCAGAATTGACATAATCCACCAAGTAAAGGCGTTGCTGTTTGGCATTCTGGGTGACATAGTTCCCTCTGTGGGCTCCCTGCTACATCTGCAAGTTGTCCACCATCCGTCCAAGCTCCAGGTACGAAGTCATGGGTCTCTGGGTCCTCCTGGTCAAGCATGTAGTTGTGAGCTACAGGATACCTAATCCGCATGAGGTTGTGGAGCAGCAGCAGGCTAAGACTATGACTTCCACCCTCTTTGTTTTCTGGGCCATGCAGTCAGCAAACACCGAAACCTTGATGCCAAAACTCCAAAGGCATTCTTCACAACTCTTCTTGCTTGTGAAAGCCTATAGTTGTAGATTCTCTCCTGTCTTGTCATGTTGCTCAGGGGCAAAGGTTTCTTGAGCCAACATCTCAAGGGGAAGGTATCATCTCCAACAATGAAGTAGGGAACAGGTGTGTCACCACCAGGAAGAGGTGCAAGTGCAGGTAATCCGAGAGTGCCATCTTCTAAAGCTTTCCTCAGGGATGTTGCAGCAAAAACTCCTCCATCAGAGCCAGATCCATTTGCTTCTCAATCAACATAGATGAACCAGTAGTTAGCATCCATAAGAGGCATGAGTACAATGGAGTGGAATCCCTTGTAGTTGTAGCACACTGAGCCACCTTTGGGTGGAAACTTGATGTCCACATGCTTTTCATCTATTCCTCCGCAATTAGGGAAGTTCCATCTTGAAGCAAACATATCAACAACTTCTTTCCACTCGTCTGGAGTTGTAGGACAGGAGATGACATCTTCAGCATATTCTACAATGATGGCTTCAGACTTCTGGGATGATGCTGCTTATGGTGTTGCTGGGCCACTCTGAAGCCATACATGAGGGACTTGTAGCTGTTGCCAGTGGCCAAATTATAATGAGTGATGGCTAGCTTCAGTCTTGGGTCCAAAGCTTTCCTCCAGAAAGTGTGTCTTCTCTATCCTAGGACCAAGTTTAGCAAGAAGCTCCTGAAACATTGCAGGGTCCATTCTGAGGAAGTTCTTGTAATGCATTGGATCCTCATCCCTCAATTCATTCAGCAAGCGTGTGTACTGGCCCATCTGAGGTCTTCTGAGTAGCCAGGACCTCACCCAAAACCTCTTCTTGGCAATTCTCCTCCTCCTGATGGCTAATAATCGCTTTCTTCTTTTTTCTCCTTTCTGGTTTTCGTTTTCCACATCTTCCAATACAATTGCGAGTTGAAGATTCAATTCCATGCTGGCCTGAGCTTGTCTTATAAGCTCTAATTCTTCTCAAGACATCCTGACATGTTCACTGTCTGGCTGCAGACGTAGCATGAGAAGGAACAAACACCTACAGGCCCTTATATAAGATAATGATATCGGCAACCACATACAGTAAGTGGTTGTTACGTGGTAGTCATCCTTGAATCCTCGCAGTCATAGACTCTTCTATCATCTTCCTTCTTCTTCCGTCGTTTCTGTGGTTGATACTTCCTTTATACGTCAACTTCCTTCGTAGTCGGCAGATCATACGTCGTCTTCTGCCATAGTCAGCAGATTGTACGTCGTGACCGACGCTCTTTCAGTGTACAGTGTGTAAAGTTGACGTAAATGACATGTGATCCGCCAGATAACTGTGTATCATACATGGCATACAGCAAATCATACGTAGTCATATATCAATGCCTAGCCATGCCCCTTTTCTGTCACGAATCCTTTTTCACCCTTAAACCTGAAATGATGCCAACATCACTTAAATGGACACAATTGAATATACATCACATGTACACAAAACTGAAAATCCTTCTTATCACCCATGTGCCCATGCTGTGACAGAACTAACTACACTGATTGGTCACTTCCAAGACTAGTACAGTATTTTTTGGACAGTGCTAACATACTTATTTTTCTTTTATTTTTGGAAGAACTGATTCAGCAGTCTCCTGTCTATATCACCACTTGGTTCAGAACTTCGTAAGCGATAATGGGTTGAGCAGAACAGTTGTAGTGGATCAACTGGTTCAGAAATGCAAAGGTACCAGAACTATATAAAATGATCTTGTATAGTGTAAGTAACTTATAATTCAAGAATACCATATACTCCTTGCAGACAATATTTAAAGAACTATTTTTCGGTACGTTAAAATTAACAGGTGTTGTGATTGATCTAATTCAAGCACCTGTGTGTATTCATTTCGCTCAGACCCATATCATATGGACTGAGAGTGATTTTCATACTGTATATGAAGGAGATGCTAACATGGTGGGTCCAGCAATTAATGCCGAAGCAATTCAGAATGATGTAGCATGGTATTTGACCAGACGTACAGAACAAATGGGCTTTGGCAATATAGAAGGTAGAATACAGCAAATACCAGCAAAGTTGCGGTCGACAGCACATTACTGGAACTAGTAAAAACGACCAGGGGCAGACCCCAAATATTCTGAATGACAAGAACCGTAAATATAAATCCCCCATATCACACCCGCAACTCACTTTCGGCCACAACTTTGGTGATGGATGCTGTACTTAAGTCTTCACTGAACACATGTCAGTTTCCTTCTTTCTGACTGATGGTTCTATTTAGGTTGGTTCTATCTACATAAATTGTGCCAACCTGAACTATACTATCAAAAAGCATAGATCTGATGGTGTGTTGTAATAATGTCTTTGTAGTTTGCTTTTTATGCCAGGGATTTGTCCTAAGCCCGCGATGTGTACTAGCCCATTAGCCATGGATACAGGAACCCAGGGAGATGCTGAGAAAACCACCATGAAAGGTAATAATATTCCTTTTATTATCAGTTCATTTATAACATGAGCTTAGAAAATATCATGAGTAATTTAAAATCTTTTTGACTACAGTGGCATTCCACTTTAAGTCCAGGAAGACTACTGATTTTGGGTCCAAATATTTATTTATTTAACATTCTTTGAAGCAAAAACCTTACAATAATGTTCTTGATAGTAATTTATTCAGATTACTCTTAAATAATATTTCTTCTTAAGGGGAATTTTGTTATAGGTATTTATAGTAGAACTATGTTTATAATAATTGCATTTAGATTCAACAGTTTTGCCGGAATCTTGCTAAACTGCCATATGTGACACCTGCAGTAGGGTTTCTGAGCATGGTGTGGTGGATATGATCTTTGCAGCATGTCAACTGCAGTAGAAGTGTCAAGGGCGAAAATATGATTTGTATAGCAGAAAATCCAACTGTCCTGACAAATTCATCAGAATTTCGATGATGGCATCTTGAGTACAGAGGCAGTGAGATGTTGGCTATAGAAGCCGAGGGAATAGATTGGGTGAAACATTAGTGGTTGTATAGAAAGGTAATAGAGATTAGGTGGAAAGTCACTAAAACTAAATAGAATATGATAGCGGAGAAATGTTAGCTTTAGAAGCCAAGGGAATAGATTGAGTGAAGCATTAGTGGTGGTATAGAAAGGTAATAGAGATCAGGTGAAATTCATTAAAACAATATAGAATATAACAGCAGTGAGATGTTGGCTTTAGAAGCCAAGGGAATAGATTGAGTGAAACATTACTGGTTGTATAGAAAGGTAATAGAAATCAGATGAAATTCATTAGAACAATATAGAATATAATAGCAGTGAGATGTTGGCTATAGAAGCCAAGGGAATAGATTGAGTGAAACATTACTGGTTGTATAGAAAGGTAATAGAAATCAGATGAAATTCATTAGAACAATATAAAATATAATAGCAGTGAGATGTTGGCTATAGAAGCCAAGGGAATAGATTGAGTGAAACATTACTGGTTGTATAGAAAGGTAATAGAGATCAGATGAAATTCATTAGAACAATATAGAATATAATAGCAGTGAGATGTTGGCTTTAGAAGCCAAGGGAATAGATTGAGTGAAACATTACTGGTTGTATAGAAAGGTAATAGAAATCAGATGAAATTCATTAGAACAATATAGAATATAATAGCAGTGAGATGTTGGCTATAGAAGCCAAGGGAATAGATTGAGTGAAACATTACATGTTGAATAGAAAGGTAATAGAGATCAGATGAAATTCATTAGAACAATATAGAATATAATAGCAGTGAGATGTTGGCTATAGAAGCCAAGGGAATAGATTGAGTGAAACATTAGTAGTGGTATAGTAAGGTAATAGAGATCAGATGAAATTCATTACAACAATATAGAATATACTAGCAGTGAGATGTTGGCTATAGAAGCCAAGGGAATAGATTGAGTGAAACATTAGTAGTGGTATAGTAAGGTAATTGAGATCAGATGAAATTCATTAGAAGCAAATAGAATAGAATAGCAGTGAGATGTTGGCTATAGAAGCCAAGGGAATAGATTGAGTGAAACATTACAGGTTGAATAGAAAGGTAATAGAAATCAGATGAAATTCATTAGAACAATATAGAATATAATAGCAGTGAGATGTTGGCTATAGAAGCCAAGGGAATAGATTGAGTGAAACATTACAGGTTGAATAGAAAGGTAATAGAGATTAAGTGAAAGTCATTAGAACCAAATAGAATAGAATAGCAGAGATGTTGGTTATAGAAGCCAAGGGAATAGATTGAGTGGAACATTACAGGTTGAATAGAAAGGTAATAGAGATTAAGTGAAAGTCATTAGAAGCAAATAGAATAGAATAGCAGTGAGATGTTGGCTATAGAAGCCAAGGGAATAGATTGAGTGAAACATTACAGGTTGAATAGAAAGGTAATAGAGATTAAGTGAAAGTCATTAGAAGCAAATAGAATAGAATAGCAGTGAGATGTTGGCTATAGAAGCCAAGGGAATAGATTGAGTGAAACATTACAGGTTGAATAGAAAGGTAATAGAGATTAAGTGAAAGTCATTAGAAGCAAATAGAATAGAATAGCAGTGAGATGTTGGCTAAAGAAGCCAAGGGAATAGATTGAGTGAAACATTACAGGTTGAATAGAAAGGTAATAGAGATTAAGTGAAAGTCATTAGAAGCAAATAGAATAGAATAGCAGTGAGATGTTGGCTATAGAAGCCAAGGGAATAGATTGAGTGAAACATTACAGGTTGAATAGAAAGGTAATAGAGATTAAGTGAAAGTCATTAGAAGCAAATAGAATAGAATAGCAGTGAGATGTTGGCTAAAGAAGCCAAGGGAATAGATTGAGTGAAACATTACAGGTTGAATAGAAAGGTAATAGAGATTAAGTGAAAGTCATTAGAAGCAAATAGAATAGAATAGCAGTGAGATGTTGGCTATAGAAGCCAAGGGAATAGATTGAGTGAAACATTACATGTTGAATAGAAAGGTAATAGAGATCAGATGAAATTCATTAGAACAATATAGAATATAATAGCAGTGAGATGTTGGCTATAGAAGCCAAGGGAATAGATTGAGTGAAACATTAGTAGTGGTATAGTAAGGTAATAGAGATCAGATGAAATTCATTACAACAATATAGAATATACTAGCAGTGAGATGTTGGCTATAGAAGCCAAGGGAATAGATTGAGTGAAACATTACAGGTTGAATAGAAAGGTAATAGAGATTAAGTGAAAGTCATTAGAAGCAAATAGAATAGAATAGCAGTGAGATGTTGGCTAAAGAAGCCAAGGGAATAGATTGAGTGAAACATTACAGGTTGAATAGGAAGGTAATAGAGATTAAGTGAAAGTCATTAGAAGCAAATAGAATAGAATAGCAGTGAGATGTTGGCTATAGAAGCCAAGGGAATAGATTGAGTGAAACATTACAGGTTGAATAGAAAGGTAATAGAGATTAAGTGAAAGTCATTAGAAGCAAATAGAATAGAATAGCAGTGAGATGTTGGCTAAAGAAGCCAAGGGAATAGATTGAGTGAAACATTACAGGTTGAATAGAAAGGTAATAGAGATTAAGTGAAAGTCATAAGAAGCAAATAGAATAGAATAGCAGTGAGATGTTGGCTATAGAAGCCAAGGGAATAGATTGAGTGAAACATTACAGGTTGAATAGAAAGGTAATAGAGATTAAGTGAAAGTCATTAGAAGCAAATAGAATAGAATAGCAGTGAGATGTTGGCTATAGAAGCCAAGGGAATAGATTGAGTGAAACATTACTGGTTGTATAGAAAGGTAATAGAGATCAGATGAAATTCATTAGAATAATATAGAATAGAATAGCAGTGAGATGTTGGCTATAGAAGCCAAGGGAATAGATTGAGTGAAACATTACTGGTTGTATAGAAAGGTAATAGAAATCAGATGAAATTCATTAGAACAATATAGAATAGAATAGCAGTGAGATGTTGGCTATAGAAGCCAAGGGAATAGATTGAGTGAAACATTACAGGTTGAATAGAAAGGTAATAGAGATTAAGTGAAAGTCATTAGAAGCAAATAGAATAGAATAGCAGTGAGATGTTGGCTTTAGAAGCCAAGGGAATAGATTGAGTGAAACATTACAGGTTGAATAGAAAGGTAATAGAGATTAAGTGAAAGTCATTAGAAGCAAATAGAATAGAATAGCAGTGAGATGTTGGCTTTAGAAGCCAAGGGAATAGATTGAGTGAAACATTACAGGTTGAATAGAAAGGTAATAGAGATTAAGTGAAAGTCATTAGAAGCAAATAGAATAGAATAGCAGTGAGATGTTGGCTATAGAAGCCAAGGGAATAGATTGAGTGAAACATTACAGGTTGAATAGAAAGGTAATAGAGATTAAGTGAAAGTCATTAGAAGCAAATAGAATAGAATAGCAGTGAGATGTTGGCTATAGAAGCCAAGGGAATAGATTGAGTGAAACATTACAGGTTGAATAGAAAGGTAATAGAGATTAAGTGAAAGTCATTAGAAGCAAATAGAATAGAATAGCAGTGAGATGTTGGCTATAGAAGCCAAGGGAATAGATTGAGTGAAACATTACAGGTTGAATAGAAAGGTAATAGAGATTAAGTGAAAGTCATTAGAAGCAAATAGAATAGAATAGCAGTGAGATGTTGGCTATAGAAGCCAAGGGAATAGATTGAGTGAAACATTACAGGTTGAATAGAAAGGTAATAGAGATTAAGTGAAAGTCATTAGAAGCAAATAGAATAGAATAGCAGTGAGATGTTGGCTATAGAAGCCAAGGGAATAGATTGAGTGAAACATTACAGGTTGAATAGAAAGGTAATAGAGATTAAGTGAAAGTCATTAGAAGCAAATATAATAGAATAGCAGAGATGTTGGCTATAGAAGCCAAGGGAATAGATTGAGTGAAACATTACAGGTTGAATAGAAAGGTAATAGAGATTAGGTGGAAAGTCACTAAAACTAAATAGAATATGATAGCGGAGAAATGTTAGCTTTAGAAGCCAAGGGAATAGATTGAGTGAAGCATTAGTGGTGGTATAGAAAGGTAATAGAGATCAGGTGAAATTCATTAAAACAATATAGAATATAACAGCAGTGAGATGTTGGCTTTAGAAGCCAAGGGAATAGATTGAGTGAAACATTACTGGTTGTATAGAAAGGTAATAGAAATCAGATGAAATTCATTAGAACAATATAGAATATAATAGCAGTGAGATGTTGGCTATAGAAGCCAAGGGAATAGATTGAGTGAAACATTACTGGTTGTATAGAAAGGTAATAGAAATCAGATGAAATTCATTAGAACAATATAAAATATAATAGCAGTGAGATGTTGGCTATAGAAGCCAAGGGAATAGATTGAGTGAAACATTACTGGTTGTATAGAAAGGTAATAGAGATCAGATGAAATTCATTAGAACAATATAGAATATAATAGCAGTGAGATGTTGGCTTTAGAAGCCAAGGGAATAGATTGAGTGAAACATTACTGGTTGTATAGAAAGGTAATAGAAATCAGATGAAATTCATTAGAACAATATAGAATATAATAGCAGTGAGATGTTGGCTATAGAAGCCAAGGGAATAGATTGAGTGAAACATTACATGTTGAATAGAAAGGTAATAGAGATCAGATGAAATTCATTAGAACAATATAGAATATAATAGCAGTGAGATGTTGGCTATAGAAGCCAAGGGAATAGATTGAGTGAAACATTAGTAGTGGTATAGTAAGGTAATAGAGATCAGATGAAATTCATTACAACAATATAGAATATACTAGCAGTGAGATGTTGGCTATAGAAGCCAAGGGAATAGATTGAGTGAAACATTAGTAGTGGTATAGTAAGGTAATTGAGATCAGATGAAATTCATTAGAAGCAAATAGAATAGAATAGCAGTGAGATGTTGGCTATAGAAGCCAAGGGAATAGATTGAGTGAAACATTACAGGTTGAATAGAAAGGTAATAGAAATCAGATGAAATTCATTAGAACAATATAGAATATAATAGCAGTGAGATGTTGGCTATAGAAGCCAAGGGAATAGATTGAGTGAAACATTACAGGTTGAATAGAAAGGTAATAGAGATTAAGTGAAAGTCATTAGAACCAAATAGAATAGAATAGCAGAGATGTTGGTTATAGAAGCCAAGGGAATAGATTGAGTGGAACATTACAGGTTGAATAGAAAGGTAATAGAGATTAAGTGAAAGTCATTAGAAGCAAATAGAATAGAATAGCAGTGAGATGTTGGCTATAGAAGCCAAGGGAATAGATTGAGTGAAACATTACAGGTTGAATAGAAAGGTAATAGAGATTAAGTGAAAGTCATTAGAAGCAAATAGAATAGAATAGCAGTGAGATGTTGGCTATAGAAGCCAAGGGAATAGATTGAGTGAAACATTACAGGTTGAATAGAAAGGTAATAGAGATTAAGTGAAAGTCATTAGAAGCAAATAGAATAGAATAGCAGTGAGATGTTGGCTAAAGAAGCCAAGGGAATAGATTGAGTGAAACATTACAGGTTGAATAGAAAGGTAATAGAGATTAAGTGAAAGTCATTAGAAGCAAATAGAATAGAATAGCAGTGAGATGTTGGCTATAGAAGCCAAGGGAATAGATTGAGTGAAACATTACAGGTTGAATAGAAAGGTAATAGAGATTAAGTGAAAGTCATTAGAAGCAAATAGAATAGAATAGCAGTGAGATGTTGGCTAAAGAAGCCAAGGGAATAGATTGAGTGAAACATTACAGGTTGAATAGAAAGGTAATAGAGATTAAGTGAAAGTCATTAGAAGCAAATAGAATAGAATAGCAGTGAGATGTTGGCTATAGAAGCCAAGGGAATAGATTGAGTGAAACATTACATGTTGAATAGAAAGGTAATAGAGATCAGATGAAATTCATTAGAACAATATAGAATATAATAGCAGTGAGATGTTGGCTATAGAAGCCAAGGGAATAGATTGAGTGAAACATTAGTAGTGGTATAGTAAGGTAATAGAGATCAGATGAAATTCATTACAACAATATAGAATATACTAGCAGTGAGATGTTGGCTATAGAAGCCAAGGGAATAGATTGAGTGAAACATTACAGGTTGAATAGAAAGGTAATAGAGATTAAGTGAAAGTCATTAGAAGCAAATAGAATAGAATAGCAGTGAGATGTTGGCTAAAGAAGCCAAGGGAATAGATTGAGTGAAACATTACAGGTTGAATAGGAAGGTAATAGAGATTAAGTGAAAGTCATTAGAAGCAAATAGAATAGAATAGCAGTGAGATGTTGGCTATAGAAGCCAAGGGAATAGATTGAGTGAAACATTACAGGTTGAATAGAAAGGTAATAGAGATTAAGTGAAAGTCATTAGAAGCAAATAGAATAGAATAGCAGTGAGATGTTGGCTAAAGAAGCCAAGGGAATAGATTGAGTGAAACATTACAGGTTGAATAGAAAGGTAATAGAGATTAAGTGAAAGTCATTAGAAGCAAATAGAATAGAATAGCAGTGAGATGTTGGCTATAGAAGCCAAGGGAATAGATTGAGTGAAACATTACAGGTTGAATAGAAAGGTAATAGAGATTAAGTGAAAGTCATTAGAAGCAAATAGAATAGAATAGCAGTGAGATGTTGGCTATAGAAGCCAAGGGAATAGATTGAGTGAAACATTACTGGTTGTATAGAAAGGTAATAGAGATCAGATGAAATTCATTAGAATAATATAGAATAGAATAGCAGTGAGATGTTGGCTATAGAAGCCAAGGGAATAGATTGAGTGAAACATTACTGGTTGTATAGAAAGGTAATAGAAATCAGATGAAATTCATTAGAACAATATAGAATAGAATAGCAGTGAGATGTTGGCTATAGAAGCCAAGGGAATAGATTGAGTGAAACATTACAGGTTGAATAGAAAGGTAATAGAGATTAAGTGAAAGTCATTAGAAGCAAATAGAATAGAATAGCAGTGAGATGTTGGCTTTAGAAGCCAAGGGAATAGATTGAGTGAAACATTACAGGTTGAATAGAAAGGTAATAGAGATTAAGTGAAAGTCATTAGAAGCAAATAGAATAGAATAGCAGTGAGATGTTGGCTTTAGAAGCCAAGGGAATAGATTGAGTGAAACATTACAGGTTGAATAGAAAGGTAATAGAGATTAAGTGAAAGTCATTAGAAGCAAATAGAATAGAATAGCAGTGAGATGTTGGCTATAGAAGCCAAGGGAATAGATTGAGTGAAACATTACAGGTTGAATAGAAAGGTAATAGAGATTAAGTGAAAGTCATTAGAAGCAAATAGAATAGAATAGCAGTGAGATGTTGGCTATAGAAGCCAAGGGAATAGATTGAGTGAAACATTACAGGTTGAATAGAAAGGTAATAGAGATTAAGTGAAAGTCATTAGAAGCAAATAGAATAGAATAGCAGTGAGATGTTGGCTATAGAAGCCAAGGGAATAGATTGAGTGAAACATTACAGGTTGAATAGAAAGGTAATAGAGATTAAGTGAAAGTCATTAGAAGCAAATAGAATAGAATAGCAGTGAGATGTTGGCTATAGAAGCCAAGGGAATAGATTGAGTGAAACATTACAGGTTGAATAGAAAGGTAATAGAGATTAAGTGAAAGTCATTAGAAGCAAATAGAATAGAATAGCAGTGAGATGTTGGCTATAGAAGCCAAGGGAATAGATTGAGTGAAACATTACAGGTTGAATAGAAAGGTAATAGAGATTAAGTGAAAGTCATTAGAAGCAAATATAATAGAATAGCAGAGATGTTGGCTATAGAAGCCAAGGGAATAGATTGAGTGAAACATTACAGGTTGAATAGAAAGGTAATAGAGATTAAGTGAAAGTCATTAGAAGCAAATAGAATAGAATAGCAGTGAGATGTTGGCTATAGAAGCCAAGGGAATAGATTGAGTGAAACATTACTGGTTGTATAGAAAGGTAATAGAGATCAGATGAAATTCATTAGAATAATATAGAATAGAATAGCAGTGAGATGTTGGCTATAGAAGCCAAGGGAATAGATTGAGTGAAACATTACAGGTTGAATAGAAAGGTAATAGAGATTAAGTGAAAGTCATTAGAAGCAAATAGAATAGAATAGCAGTGAGATGTTGGCTATAGAAGCCAAGGGAATAGATTGAGTGAAACATTACAGGTTGAATAGAAAGGTAATAGAGATTAAGTGAAAGTCATTAGAAGCAAATAGAATAGAATAGCAGTGAGATGTTGGCTATAGAAGCCAAGGGAATAGATTGAGTGAAACATTACTGGTTGTATAGAAAGGTAATAGAAATCAGATGAAATTCATTAGAACAATATAGAATAGAATAGCAGTGAGATGTTGGCTATAGAAGCCAAGGGAATAGATTGAGTGAAACATTACAGGTTGAATAGAAAGGTAATAGAGATTAAGTGAAAGTCATTAGAAGCAAATAGAATAGAATAGCAGTGAGATGTTGGCTATAGAAGCCAAGGGAATAGATTGAGTGAAACATTACAGGTTGAATAGAAAGGTAATAGAGATTAAGTGAAAGTCATTAGAAGCAAATAGAATAGAATAGCAGTGAGATGTTGGCTATAGAAGCCAAGGGAATAGATTGAGTGAAACATTACAGGTTGAATAGAAAGGTAATAGAGATTAAGTGAAAGTCATTAGAAGCAAATAGAATAGAATAGCAGTGAGATGTTGGCTATAGAAGCCAAGGGAATAGATTGAGTGAAACATTACAGGTTGAATAGAAAGGTAATAGAGATTAAGTGAAAGTCATTAGAAGCAAATAGAATAGAATAGCAGTGAGATGTTGGCTAAAGAAGCCAAGGGAATAGATTGAGTGAAACATTACAGGTTGAATAGAAAGGTAATAGAGATTAAGTGAAAGTCATTAGAAGCAAATAGAATAGAATAGCAGTGAGATGTTGGCTATAGAAGCCAAGGGAATAGATTGAGTGAAACATTACAGGTTGAATAGAAAGGTAATAGAGATTAAGTGAAAGTCATTAGAAGCAAATAGAATAGAATAGCAGTGAGATGTTGGCTATAGAAGCCAAGGGAATAGATTGAGTGAAACATTACTGGTTGTATAGAAAGGTAATAGAGATCAGATGAAATTCATTAGAATAATATAGAATAGAATAGCAGTGAGATGTTGGCTATAGAAGCCAAGGGAATAGATTGAGTGAAACATTACTGGTTGTATAGAAAGGTAATAGAAATCAGATGAAATTCATTAGAACAATATAGAATAGAATAGCAGTGAGATGTTGGCTATAGAAGCCAAGGGAATAGATTGAGTGAAACATTACAGGATGAATAGAAAGGTAATAGAGATTAAGTGAAAGTCATTAGAAGCAAATAGAATAGAATAGCAGTGAGATGTTGGCTTTAGAAGCCAAGGGAATAGATTGAGTGAAACATTACAGGTTGAATAGAAAGGTAATAGAGATTAAGTGAAAGTCATTAGAAGCAAATAGAATAGAATAGCAGTGAGATGTTGGCTATAGAAGCCAAGGGAATAGATTGAGTGAAACTTTACAGGTTGAATAGAAAGGTAATTGAGATTAAGTGAAAGTCATTAGAAGCAAATAGAATAGAATAGCAGTGAGATGTTGGCTATAGAAGCCAAGGGAATAGATTGAGTGAAACATTACAGGTTGAATAGAAAGGTAATAGAGATTAAGTGAAAGTCATTAGAAGCAAATAGAATAGAATAGCAGTGAGATGTTGGCTTTAGAAGCCAAGGGAATAGATTGAGTGAAACATTACAGGTTGAATAGAAAGGTAATAGAGATTAAGTGAAAGTCATTAGAAGCAAATAGAATAGAATAGCAGTGAGATGTTGGCTATAGAAGCCAAGGGAATAGATTGAGTGAAACATTACAGGTTGAATAGAAAGGTAATAGAGATTAAGTGAAAGTCATTAGAAGCAAATAGAATAGAATAGCAGTGAGATGTTGGCTATAGAAGCCAAGGGAATAGATTGAGTGAAACATTACAGGTTGAATAGAAAGGTAATAGAGATTAAGTGAAAGTCATTAGAAGCAAATAGAATAGAATAGCAGTGAGATGTTGGCTATAGAAGCCAAGGGAATAGATTGAGTGAAACATTACTGGTTGTATAGAAAGGTAATAGAGATCAGATGAAATTCATTAGAATAATATAGAATAGAATAGCAGTGAGATGTTGGCTATAGAAGCCAAGGGAATAGATTGAGTGAAACATTACTGGTTGTATAGAAAGGTAATAGAAATCAGATGAAATTCATTAGAACAATATAGAATAGAATAGCAGTGAGATGTTGGCTATAGAAGCCAAGGGAATAGATTGAGTGAAACATTACAGGATGAATAGAAAGGTAATAGAGATTAAGTGAAAGTCATTAGAAGCAAATAGAATAGAATAGCAGTGAGATGTTGGCTTTAGAAGCCAAGGGAATAGATTGAGTGAAACATTACAGGTTGAATAGAAAGGTAATAGAGATTAAGTGAAAGTCATTAGAAGCAAATAGAATAGAATAGCAGTGAGATGTTGGCTATAGAAGCCAAGGGAATAGATTGAGTGAAACATTACAGGTTGAATAGAAAGGTAATAGAGATTAAGTGAAAGTCATTAGAAGCAAATAGAATAGAATAGCAGTGAGATGTTGGCTATAGAAGCCAAGGGAATAGATTGAGTGAAACATTACAGGTTGAATAGAAAGGTAATAGAGATTAAGTGAAAGTCATTAGAAGCAAATAGAATAGAATAGCAGTGAGATGTTGGCTATAGAAGCCAAGGGAATAGATTGAGTGAAACATTACAGGTTGAATAGAAAGGTAATAGAGATTAAGTGAAAGTCATTAGAAGCAAATAGAATGGAATAGCAGTGAGATGTTGGCTATAGAAGCCAAGGGAATAGATTGAGTGAAACATTACAGGGAATAGATTGAGTGAAACATTACAGGTTGAATAGAAAGGTAATAGAGATTAAGTGAAAGTCATTAGAAGCAAATAGAATAGAATAGCAGTGAGATGTTGGCTATAGAAGCCAAGGGAATAGATTGAGTGAAACATTACAGGTTGAATAGAAAGGTAATAGAGATTAAGTGAAAGTCATTAGAAGCAAATAGAATAGAATAGCAGTGAGATGTTGGCTATAGAAGCCAAGGGAATAGATTGAGTGAAACATTACAGGTTGAATAGAAAGGTAATAGAGATTAAGTGAAAGTCATTAGAAGCAAATAGAATAGAATAGCAGTGAGATGTTGGCTATAGAAGCCAAGGGAATAGATTGAGTGAAACATTACAGGTTGAATAGAAAGGTAATAGAGATTAAGTGAAAGTCATTAGAAGCAAATAGAATAGAATAGCAGAGATGTTGGCTATAGAAGCCAAGGGAATAGATTGAGTGAAACATTACAGGTTGAATAGAAAGGTAATAGAGATTAAGTGAAAGTCATTAGAAGCAAATAGAATAGAATAGCAGTGAGATGTTGGCTATAGAAGCCAAGGGAATAGATTGAGTGAAACATTACAGGTTGAATAGAAAGGTAATTGAGATTAAGTGAAAGTCATTAGAAGCAAATAGAATAGAATAGCAGTGAGATGTTGGCTATAGAAGCCAAGGGAATAGATTGAGTGAAACATTACAAGTTGAATAGAAAGGTAATAGAGATTAAGTGAAAGTCATTAGAAGCAAATAGAATAGAATAGCAGAGATGTTGGCTATAGAAGCCAAGGGAATAGATTGAGTGAAACATTACAGGTTGAATAGAAAGGTAATAGAGATTAAGTGAAAGTCATTAGAAGCAAATAGAATAGAATAACAGTGAGATGTTGGCTATAGAAGCCAAGGGAATAGATTGAGTGAAACATTACAGGTTGAATAGAAAGGTAATAGAGATTAAGTGAAAGTCATTAGAAGCAAATAGAATAGAATAGCAGTGAGATGTTGGCTATAGAAGCCAAGGGAATAGATTGAGTGAAACATTACAGGTTGAATAGAAAGGTAATAGAGATTAAGTGAAAGTCATTAGAAGCAAATAGAATAGAATTGCAGTGAGATGTTGGCTATAGAAGCCAAGGGAATAGATTGAGTGAAACATTACAGGTTGAATAGAAAGGTAATAGAGATTAAGTGAAAGTCATTAGAAGCAAATAGAATAGAATAGCAGTGAGATGTTGGCTATAGAAGCCAAGGGAATAGATTGAGTGAAACATTACAGGTTGAATAGAAAGGTAATAGAGATTAAGTGAAAGTCATTAGAAGCAAATAGAATAGAATAGCAGTGAGATGTTGGCTATAGAAGCCAAGGGAATAGATTGAGTATAGCATTACTGGTTGATGCAATTCAAGAAAGGTGATATAAATCAGAGGAAATTCATGAGAACAAAGTGACTATAATAGCAGAGAAATGTTGGCTGTAGAAGCCAAAAAATTAGAATGAGTGAGACATACTTGTGGTGGTAATAGAGATCAGATGCTAAATATTGACAATAGTAGCCAAAGATATCGATTGAGTGACAAATATTAGTTATAGAATGCATGGAGATCAAATTTGAGTGTCAATAGAATAACACAAAAAATATTGGCAATAAAAGCCAACAGAATGTGAAACGCTCGTGGTAGAATGGAAAGACAAGAGATTAGATAAATTCTGTAGAACAAAATAGAACAGACTAGCTTAGAAATAGATCATAGAGACCAGATTAGACATAAGGAGACAGAAAATAGAAAAACAAAATAGAATGATTGGCATCTATTAGTGGTAGAAAGGAAAGTAAGGATAGTAGATCAGTTCAATGAAATGGTGATAGAATAGAATAGAATATAATAGAATAGCAATTTTGGAAGCCAATTCAATGAGTGGAATGACACCACAGAATTAATAACATGAGTAGAACGAAGCAAAATAGCATAGTAATATGTGGGATAGACTGATATCTACTGAGCAGGGCTTTTTTTGCGACTGATATTTTCAAATGATTCATGTCTCACACTGTTGCCATTGCACACATTTCAAACACAGAATGGAGAATGCAATAAATTGTCTTCATCTCTGGTTATTTCTTGAGAACGTTTAACCAACAAGTTTGTAACATTGCTCAAAATGTGTAGATTGGCAATATTTGGTGCTGTTAACAATATACTTTTGAAATTAATGAAAACTTGAACGCTTTGAGATTGGGTCCATCTTTGTTGACACACATTCATTATAGATAACTACTTATGTAGAATAGAAATTCATAAATTTATTCCGAGTACAGTGTTATGAACTCGCTCAAAATGTTGCAAGTTCACAGAGTTTAAACACAGAATCCAGGAGAATTAATTATGTTTTAAAATACAGCTTTAAATGCATTTGTTACGAAATCCTTCAAATTTTTATTTTCTGAGGTATAGCCATAATTTTTTGTATGTTACACTGTTTTAATTTTTAAAAAAAACTAATTTGTTTCTTGTTGTTTTTCATGCCAGGGATTTGGACTCGCCGGTTGCCATAGACACTGAAAACCAAAGATGCTGAAAATTAGAAATAGATCAATCATGAATGCAGAATATTTCTTGTACAATTTTACATCCTTGAATAAGCTAGTAATTATTATATTTTACATTGTAAATTTTATTGATGTCATCTTTTTCAAAATAAAAATTTGAACCGAAACTTGGTGTTGTGTCCCCTAATAAAAAATTACAAAAACCTGTTGTGTTGTGCCTCTCTCTCTCAAAACACAAATTCCTCAGTCCTCACCTCTCTTTAGTCAGGGAGGTGTGTTCACTTAGAACAACAGGACTAAGGTAATTAGGTCCCCCTGCTTTCGGCTTCTTAAAGCCATTGAAAGCAAACTTTCAGGTGGACCCAGGTGCAGCACCTAGGGCTGGGCATACGTGGGTCTACGTTGACTACCCTGGCCCATGTCTCTGGTGTCCTGCACCTTTGCAGGGCCTTGGAGGCCTGGGCCACGTGGGTCAAGGTAGACTGGTGTAGGCTCAGGCGCTGGACCTATGACTATACAGAGAGGGGCCACACGCGCAATGTGAAAAAGATTAAACATTTAATAGAATTGGAGTATATTTTTTCCATTATTTAGTTTGTCTTATACAGCTTCTATTCAAGCTTGTATCCTAGAGAACCCTACCTCACCCCCCTACCCCCCTCTCCTCCCCTGCTCCACATAGGAGCAGGGGGAGCGCGGGAGGGGGGAGGCAGTGAGGTAACCACCCTGGTGGGGCCTACCCCACTTGTACTGAAAACACTGTTTCCAGCACAAACCTGTCCACAGTGGGGCTTGAACCCACTGGCATTGACACAGCTGACTAGCACCTATGCTCACTGTACTACCAGGACAGGTGAGGGTCAATCGTTCAAAACTTCTTGTCTTTTCTTAAGTTTTCTAGAGCTATAAATTTAAAAAAAAAACTATTAATAGACTTACCTGAGACACCTGATGGTTCCTTGACCACAGCCCAGGGCAGGCCAACTTCCAGCTGTCTCGGTGGCTTAGCCGATTAGGAGACAGTCTTAGTTAGATTCATGTTAGGCAGGTTCAGGTTCAGGTAGGCTAGGGCAGGAGGTTCAAATCCAGGCAGGGTTCTATTATGTCTATAGGGCTCCTCACTTGAAATACAGGATCAACCTGGGCTAGAAAAGAAGGTAGGGCAAGTTAGGAGAGAAGTAATGGGAGATTTTAGCAACATTTTTGGGAAAAAAAAAACATAACCAAAAATTAAAAAAACCTAACAAAACATGGACACACAGCATGCATTAGGGAACAAAATTTACTTAAAAATAATGCCAGAAACACAAAAATTGGCTTGGAAAATTTAAAAACTTGCATTCAGGATCCATACAAATTAATTTCTCCCCACACTGCATGTCCATAAGGTGCTGTCACCTGGTGTTTACAGATAACTACCTCTTTCAAATTAAACAATACCAATGGCCACCCACATGGCCAACTGATGACACTCTACTGCTCAAAATTAGGTGAAACTTTTGCTTATTTATTATTTCTCATTGCATTCACAATAAGTTAGGGTTGTTCCATTTAAAAGTCTGGGGTGGGAGTCGACAGGAACATTTTCTGACAGTGCCCCACCCCCCCCCCCCTCCACCAGTCAGTTCAAGACCCACAAAACCCCTCCTTTTTTTTCTAAATTAAGATATTTAAGAAAATACTGGTACACCACCCCCTGCTTTTTCAAAGCAACTCCTGTCCGTCCCCATTAAATTTTCTCTACTACTTCTGTCAACTAAGGGCTATACCATTTAATTTTGTTCTTTCTAAAAAAAATTTAAAAGATGGTGGTTGGCTGTTTTTATATTTTTATTTCAAAAGCCAGGTAAAGTGCACTTAAACGGTACAGCCGTCATTATTTCAACTTACTTGAAAATAATAGGCCAAGCCTACTTTGGATGATTCAGGCAAATTTCCTGAGGAATAATAAAATTATTTGATAAAAAATTATATCACTAATAGTAAATTTGAAATTGGCTGCAATGGATATGCAATGTAACTCACCCAAAATATTCTTTAAAAAGATTAATTTTTTCTGTTTCTCTTCAAAAAATTGTTCAAGACAAACAAATAAATGATTCTTCCTGCTTTTATTACTCAATTTTTATCCTAATGAGGGACCTTGAAAAGCCCCAAGTGGAACATATCATCTAGTTAATTCATGAAAAACCACTGTATTTTACCAATTATGTCATAAACCAATCACATGGAAAAATAATACGCAATTATAATATGCAGTACTTCCATTAACCGGATAACAATAACAAAAAAGTAATCTTTGATTAATTGTCATTCACAATATATAACACTGTATGAACGAAATCAGGTACGAAAATCACAATTCTCTCCGAAAACAATTATGCATCACATAACATGAAAATATTTCCTATCGAGTACAAGTTTGACAATTCATTGATTTTAAGCTTCTTAGGCATTCCCTGACCTTATTTGACTAAAACATTTAAATTGCAATTAAGTATACCATTGCTCAAACTGCAATTACCATATATTTGGGTTTTTTCTGCCATGGTAAATTACAATAAATGCCTAAAAAGCCAAAATTCAGGAAATTGTTGTTTCAAGAATATGACATCACAAAATATTTTGATCCACACACAATCTCCAAATTTACCTGGTTCACATTTTCATTTATGCTAAATACCAAAAGGGCTGAGACAAAACTGTACCCTGAATCGGTTTTCATATGAAAATGATATGTGATCAGTGACATTAAAATATTTGTGCTTTGTTTCAAAATGCTAATGGATTTTACAAGTTCCAAGTATCGATGATTTTAATCGGTGCAATTTTCAATTCTGACATGTAAATTTGTACACAGAAGTGGCCGATATTACGAAGATACAAATATTAGTAAAAGTAGTTCTTTCTATAATTGGTGTCTCAAAATCAATCGCTTATTCATCCACTTCTGCCTAACTTTAAAAAATATCAGCTGCTTCCGCCTAAATATATTTTTCAGATCTCACATAACTTGAATGCACCAAAAAAATACACTATTTACAAGAATTGATTCGTAATTTTGAGATCAAAACAAAAATAAATATTAGTCAACAGACTCACTATACTTCACAAACAAATGACAATGAGAGGACAAAATTATCAACATAAAACTGTCCATTTTGGAAAAAAATAAGTCACTTATATGCGGGACCAGCCTACAAGAGTGACGAACATTTGCTTTTTCTTCGAAGTTTTGTTTCGCAATTAAGCAGATTTGTTTTCATATAAAGCAAAACTAACTTAAAACATACTTAACTGTTAACATAAGAATGACACCGAACGAGTCAACATGAAGAATGGAAAGAAATTGACAACATTTTCATTTAAGGATGCGTGAAAAATCCATCCAGAAAATTTGACACAATGGCATTATCTTCAAATATATAACATGACAAATGCAGTGACTATACTTTCTCCTAATTTCAAATATATTATCATCTAAAGTGCCTCCCTCTATGAACTACTTGCTGAACTAGCTCGTTAAAATGCGTGACTGCCTTAGGCTGTTTTACGAATTCATGAACACTCATTTAGAGATTAATCTTCACAAAACACTTAAAAAAACACGAGACGACTTTTGCAAGCGTGGCATACAGTCACGGTCCTAAGAATAAAGCACTTTCCACATTTAAAGAGATATGCATATACCTAGAAAAACAGACGTCTAATTAACATGATACATTGTGATCGATATACACATGAGCCACGTGTAACATGTCTAAACGCGTTTTGCACCCAGATTAAAGCACTACCAGTTCGGTTTCTAATTACATGAAGAACTTGTATGACAAATTCAGGCACTGAGATGGAACAAACACACGACTACTTTCAATATAATGCGTAAAGTTTAGAAAATGCTAAAATTTGACAATATGCAACCCGATTCACATTGCTTGACTAAAATCCACTTTTTGGGACTAAAACGAAAAATGACATTCCAACATAACAGGACTGTTAACCTTCTGGGATATAATTTTGCAAATAAACCGCAACATATTTGTGCTAAATGAAGAGCTGTGTATCGTGTTGCTTCAATAATACAGCTTATATAATTCCAAAGGCAGATGTAAAGATGACATGAGAAGGCCTGGAGTTCATATACTGGCACAAATTAACCCCTCATTTTTTATTTATCCCAGAAGATCATTACTCTTTAATTAAAACATTTGATTGAAAAACGAGACCAACAGATGTAGACATGTATATAGAATATATAGAATATATAACACATAACTGGCATAATATTCAAAAGCTCACAACAATGAATTTCTGCAAAACGAATTTGAAAAAGCGAACCTTTGGTGTTTGAAGTTAAAGTTTTGACAATCATTTGTTTTCTTGACTAGATTGTGAACTACACAGAGAGAGATGTAAAGACGTTTGACCGATAAATTCCCTGATCCATTTTGCTGTCTTCGAAACACTATCCCTGACAATTCCTTGGTAATAATGGAAAAATTACTTGAGAACTACATCTGTGATTACATCAAGTTAACTTGAAAAGTTAGGGCAGTCAACTCGCATTGCGAGTTAACATTAACGACATGCTGCCATAATTTTAGATAAAATTCACTTTGAGACAATTTCGAAACTGGGCAAATATTTCCACAAATGATGGCAATTGGTTATCATAAATAGATATTAATAGAATAAGTCATAATTCATCGATACCAAATTGTTACTTATTTCCACCAAAACTGGAATTCAAAATTAAATTAAGAAATTTAAAGAAGTCTGGCCCGACTTGTTTAAATCACAGATTGATAGAAAATTCTCTCTTATGCGCAATTTGTAAGGTTCACAATTATTATGCCCAAACTAACGAACACATTTTGAGTACTGAACATAATTTTTCAAACCATGCATAACCATTGCAATAAGTTAAACAATTTATACCATACATTTCAGACAATGTTAATATGTAGTAGTTAATCAGTCAGGAAACATTTTTGAAAATCAAAATTTCCTTTTCTTTTTTCACATTTCCATGATTACTTGACTATACAAAGGTAAACTTTCATAACTATAAAAATGTTGAAAAGTATTTTGCTTTGATTGACTGATCAATTTGAACCGAAGATTTCGACATTTAAACATCTTGACTGACAACTAAAAACCGTAGAACGTATTCGGATTTGCCTCATCACCAAAAAAGGCACAAAAATACATTGAGCAACGATAAGTAAATTCTGCCTACTTTACACGATTTCAAACCAAGCCGATATTTCAATAATCGCAATAATCATGGTGGGGTGGATAGAAATATATTTACATTTTCCCAATTCCTAACGACATGCAATGCTTCTAAATGTTATCACAGACAATCTACATTTTTATCATAGCCTATTTACCACATCCAACGACTAAACTATGTACAATATACAACAAATATTACCGGGACTGCAGTTTATGACGTCCAGTGCTAAAATTCATCATTATTCAATTTTGCTATCGTTGATACATACAACCTATGATTACACTTAATTACATTTAATTACACTTTCTATATACAACACCATTCATGCAGGATTGTGCTTTGTTTTTTTTGTAAGGTTTTTTTTTTGTAATTTTTCTCTCTTTTTGCAAATCTTTGGATTAAAAATATTCCCTTGAGTTGCAGTACGACAATGTCGTACAAAAATGTCTGCCACCGAAACAGCTTTTTCAAAAGACTGTTTTTGTCTTGAACCATATACACGAGTATACACACTTCTTGTAGTATTAAATAATATAATTTGGTTGTGCTATTTTGAGAGAATTGGTGATAAATAAATATCCTTTGATATACACGAAGTACAGGCTTATTCTTGAACTATCCACCAGGGGAGCTGAGGTGTCGTCATTCTCCACTAGGGGGCCACTCAGTAAGTTCCTTCTCATACAAGCAGAGCGCTTGGTGTACGAATTCATACTGTTCGTTTGTCTGCACCATTCCACCCCTGAAACATATGTTTACACACATAAATAACATGACATCATTGTATTCTTTTAGTTTTTACATCTTTAAAATCTGATGACAACTACATGTCAAGATATGAAAGACAAAATGGGACATGGTGCTATGACCTCGAACTCTCAATATAAGCCTTACAATACGCTTTGCAACGGAATAAGACATTACCTGTAATATTCTTTGCAACGGGATTATATGCACCACATGGCCAAGCTATTATGTCAGAGGTACACAAACGGAATATCAAGAAATGAGGTCACTGGATGAGACGACAAATCCTAATACACCAAGCCGCATGGCGTCAGCCGTTTTGGTGGTGGCCAGCACACACTATCATGTGCTCTTTTATTGTGCGAAAATAAAAATGTTTGATAATACCACTGTTAGCATGGATGGAGAATAATAAAGGGCAAATCAAGGGTGCAGTACAATCATCCACCAAGTTGCAAGGAATACAAAGATTATAGATACAGGTGGGGTGGAGTGCAGTGATTAACCTCATGTTGACATTCTACGCTCTGTATTCAATACTTATGTACGTGCAAATTACACGCACAATAACATAATATCATAATGACAGACAAAAGAGCATACCTGTCCAGCCTCATGCTGCAAATGATGCCCAAGATGTCCACCATGTGCTCCTCGGCCAACTGCAACATCCCGATACTGGTGGCTATGAAGCAGCCAGTCCGGCCTATTCCCGCACTGAAAAGGCAAAACGGTACCAATAAATACTGCATGTAAATGACAATATAATCAAATGTCCATAGTCAGATGAACATTCTGTAATGTGCTCGCAAATATTTTACTGAGGTTCAAAAACTTTTCATGAAGGCCTCTTTGTAATCTCATTTAATTCTAAGACAAGCCTTGTATGTAAGGTAGGGCAATGGGATAGCAGCTTTTGGATCATCATCGGCATTTTTTGTCCTGGTGGTTTCCAGTTCCTTAACCTTCTTCATAAAATTCTTAACAGAATGTGCAGTTTTTTTCGCCATGGGTGAGAGAACTTGAGTCAGATATTTGATAGGTGGGACGTTGGCTTTGTGTCTTTTGGGGAGCCCATAGAATTCAGCCACAATATCCGAAATGGGGTAGATTCCATGATCAACGGTTTCTGACACATTTTTGTTGGACTTATCAGTTTGATTTTGAAGATATTCATGGAATCTTTATTCAAGGGTTCGTAGGTGTTTCTTATTCTTATATAATCATCACTAAATGGAGCACTGTCTGAAGTTTCCATTACCTGCAATGAACGACAACAGGACCTATCGTAACGTTGGAATTAGGCAGGTGTCGCCTGTGTTCCACCTCTTTGACGAGATCCAGCAGGTGGCAGGCCTTGTTGGGTGCTCGCTGGTCTTGCCATGAAGTGTACCAATAATGAAGAACGTGTTGTTCCTCCTGGTTGTGCTGTGACAGAAATGAATATTAAAAATGACAAATATCAGTTGAGAAAACAAAGAATACCATGAAAGCAGAATTTATTACACACTTTACCCCTTTACCAAGGGCCAACTGTCTTTGAACGGCCAAATTTATCAATCTCCATGGGCAACTGCAGCATATACATTTGATGGTATTTCTAACACTTAGTAGGCAAAACTAATAAAAATGTGGAATTTTGCTTATCAAATTTCAAACTTACTGACCCACATGTATTTAACCTTTGAATATCACCCGTTTTCCTTCAGTTTATTTTTCAAGTTATAACACAGTCCTAGCATATTTCCATTGCTCATTTCATGACTGAGTCAGCAACATGTGAATATATCCAATTGCAGTACAAAAAACCTCAATCATGTCTTACCTTTAAAGTTAGCTGCCGAAGAAGATGATGGTCCCTCTCAACAGCGGGACCGACTAAAACTTCAATGTCTCCGTAAATCCCTCGTTCCAAGGGTAAGTAACTCTCACATTTTGTCTGAAATTGATAAATGATGTACTATTAACAAACTTGCAAAGGCAAATATTGTCTGCAGTTTCCATTCATTTGTGATCAGCGGCTTCATTTGACAATCTCGCAGCTACTGACATGAATCTTATTCAGTTCCATGACCTTCGCAATTATATGGTACAGTTTCATCTCAATGTCATACAAGGTCACAATTCACCCTTTACTGAGAACTAAAGCTCTCTTCCTCCCAGGGGGGCAGAGCTAATTACAGGTACACAGTCTTAATTCTCACCACAACCACAACATACATTTCAATAAACTTTAATAATAATAATGTAGTTATTCACACCTTATTTTTCTCCTTTAATTTAGTAATCATAACAATTATAGGCGCCTTCTCTTGCCAAATCATCTTCCAAAAGTCAATGACCGTGTGAGACATGGGTCCCTGAGTGGCAATGTATGCTCTAGGCTCTCCTGCATAACCCTGGACGAAGAAAATAAGACGATGCATTAATATAAAAACAAATATATGAACGGATAAACGTATTATTAAATAAAAAGATACTTTGGGAGTTGACCCACACCTATTCAATTATATGTATGACTTTGTATGTATGTGACAAGTGAATTTTTTCATTATAATGGTGACTTACCCTGATATAATTAGCATTGATATAAGTACTCAGAGGATCTCCATTTATTTCATCCAGAATAACTCGAGCATGTTCATCTGAAAATTAATGTGATAAACATGATACATCTGCATGAGACAATGATTCAATTATGTCCTAATTTTATAATATATGCACATACATATTGGCTTTATTAGTTGCTTTTATGCACTAATGTTGAAATATGATGTATTGTTGTAAATCGTTTTATATAAATATATGGGATGGCCATGGAACAAATTATTCAACTTCATAACTTAAGAATCTTAATTTTATTGAGTAACCCTGCGAATGTTCGAATGTAAATTGAATTATGAACAAACGAATATGCCATTAATTGATATTTATTTTTCAAATCCATACTCTTTATGCGTTTTCTTTTTGTATTGGTAAAAGCCATATATGCCGTTTTGGCATCAAGCCGCCAGTTTGTTATATATCTAAATGGAGGTAGTTTTGTATAAATATTTCAAATTGTATGTTTAACATGGTCAATTAATCTTGAATCTTGCATCACAAGGATACAACAGCTCTCTAACATAAGCTGTTGGGGCATAAAGAACAGAAGAACAATATACAATATGATATAAGCCATGCTATGGTCACGCAATGCATGGAGATTTAGAAAAAGAATGAATGTGTAATTTACATGTTTATTTTCGATGTGCAAAATAAAACTTGCGCACGATAGACTTCTAGGCATAAAGTACAAAAGACAGCCAATTTAACAAACACGTAAATAAGTAAATTTGAAAAAAAAGCAAGAAATAGCAGAGTGTTTGGATCTAAAATAGAACTTTCGAGTATCTTGCCACAAACATTAGGGTACCTAAATGGAGTCATATAGGGCCCCCAACTAGTTGCAAAGCAAAAAAAAAAAAAAAAAAGGCATGGCGCAAGGGGTATCGGGCATGGCGCAGCGCAATGCTCAAATGGCCTAGCTGGAACACTTCGAGAGATGTTAGTGTCTCAAAGATCAGCATAATGTGCTAGACACAAATGTATCTGATGAGTTACCTTTTTAGACAAAGACTTACTTGGAATAATAGTTCTGTATCTATTTTTAGTTCCTGAGCCAGCAACTTCTACTTTGTCTGGATGATTCATGGGAATTTCCTGCAAAAATTCAATTATTAAATATGTCAATTCAACAAAACAAAAATATATCAAATGTGATAATTTAAGCCGACTGAGAAGGAGAAGTGAAGTCACTCACCCAAAATTCTTCATGAAGAATGTTTATATTTTTCAGACAATGTCGAAGTTCTTTGCGAGACATTCTATGCCCGGCAGACAACAAGTATTCCTCTGCAGAACTACAACAAAGAACAAAATTGGTTCCATCAAGAATAATTTGAACTGCACAAACACTCCTGTTGACTTCCAAGAACTATAGATATGAATGGTTAATAAAAACCCAAAAAACATCCAGCAAATGTATTTCTCCTACGTTAGGCCATCCTTAAAAATATTTCTGTTGCGGGTTACATTTTTAAGAATGGCCTTATTTGACAGAATGAACCAAAAAGGTCAGTTGCATACCTTTCCTTAGGTGGACTGCCCCAGGCCAGTTCTGACTTGGCTTTGGGTGAACTGTGATTAGAGTGGCCCAGATCTAACGTCAATGAGGCGTTGGACCCTCGTCTGAAAATAAGCAACAACAGATTGTACATCATGTTCACTAATTGTCATTTTCAACACTACGACTAATATATATATTATTGATCTATAGAATAACAGTTACTTTGGTCGTAATTCAGTTAAAAAATTTTATGATATCTTCATTCATGATGCAATTTACATTGGCAAGAAAAAGTAAGAGAGATTCAGTTGTTGCAACTGTTTCTTCCAGGATTATTGAACGTATTACAGTGACCCTGACAAACACACAGACCTCATTACTGGTCTTGCGAACATCATTCAAAATATGGTTTATGATCTTTCGAACTTTATCACATCATCCAAGAGTCAAATGTATTTATCAAAATGTCACTATACCTTTCCAGCAGTCCTTTCTTAGTTCTGAGTGGCGGAGTGTGCACGGGAGTCCCACATTCTCCACACGCCTTATTTGTGATGATCTGCGTCACGTCTGGCTGAATGAGGGTCGCGGTCGGGTGGATTGTGGGCGTCATTTGGGGGTAAAGGTACACCCGTTGGGGAGGAAGGTGGGCAGGGGGCGAGGGTGAAGAGCGATTGGAGGGGTAGTCATACTCGGACTTATTCTTTGCGCCCCTGTTACGCATGTAGCACCATACCTTAAAAGGAAATATTAGGAACAATTAATACTTATGTTTACAACAATCTTACAATCATGAACTGTTTATTAAATGAATTTCACTGACAAAAGCTTCTTAATACCATTTTTCATTGTATTTCTTGTAAAACGCGTATGTTTCAGAAAAAAATATTACAATTTCTGTAACTCAAATTTCTGCATTGTTAAGTAATTCTGCATTCACTGACATCATTCTATAATCACACATTCTCAATAACGATCTTAAATTACAAATATTATCAGAATCGCTTTAAAACAGCTGTCATATCATTCTCATGATAATAATCTACTTACTGAGACAACGATAAGACAGAGAGCCAAGAGGGCGCCACCTGCAGCAATGTACGGAATGAATGTTTGGATGCTCGTGTCGCCAGCGCCCCCGTCCACCCCCCTGGCTGCTAGGTCCATTCTTAATTCCCTCTGAAAGTATTGGAAATACAATAAGAAATTTGCACATTTTTTTTATCAACATCAGAGTAATAATGCACACAAAATAGACAACAAAAAAGCCATTTCCAATTATAACGAGCGTAATATAACTTGGATTTAGTCATAATGGGGTGTCCACAGTCCAGCGATGGATTTTAACCTAAATGCATGTTTATCTTAGATTATAATGTTATGACTGTAATCAAAAGAACATTAAGGTGATCTGATTTTCATTCAAAAAGCATAAAAAATACAAACATGTCAGATAAATTGATTCACTTCAAACAAATAAAAAATATTGTTTGCATCGGCAAGAAGCCATCAATATTGGCTAAGTGTGTCATAAACTAGACTACATGATAATGCAATATCTCAGCCTCTTATACTTCTCCCAACAGCAGGTTATTACTTTCAGTAAGACATTCAACTCATTAACCGTTCGATAGACAGCAAATACTAATATCCGGTCTTGTGTGTTAATAACTATATCAGTAATCTATCTAACAGATCGCTAATTGTACCTTTTATAATGGTCGCCATTATGCGATCGCAGGACTAACATATCTATCAAATCACAGCAGCTATTAGATGACTCATCGATCTGATATATGATTATCAGTAATAATTCCCTCACCTTTAAGTACATTATACTTGTGTTATATCCTCAATACGCAATGGTATATCCCCGGAGAATGGGTATTATCACTCAGAATCATCTTAGCAGATCTTGGCTCTGAGGAAATTTTGATTGTATTTGATATCACCTGATGGGCCCACTTCCGGCCATTATCACGCTCAAGTCATAGATCACGTTTGGTGAATAGCTTACTGTGGTTTATTCAATTAGCCTATATCTGCGTGAATGGCGGCCATAAAACAGTCACGTGTGTTTATTTGAATAAGATGAAGGTGTAGTACAACAGCTGCTGGTCAGCAGTCGTTCAATGAAATGATCCAGTCGGGTTTCACTTATACGGACACTCAACAGACCCATCCACCTGATGTGATGACCTTATTTCAAATGCAACCCTATCCTGTTATCAGAGCACTTCACAATTAAGTACAATATAAAACTGTGACACATCAGGACTCCTGCCATTTAAAATACTCCGCAATTACCACTTTATATTATCTACGCACCAATCAATACCGTCAGCCAGGTTCATAAGGATCACGCTTATTATATATCACGGAAGTATAATTATAACAAGATCATCCAAGTCCAGGAACACTTTTTTCACCTATCATTTACACCATATCCGCGTATAACCAAACAAGCTTTTAGCAAAGAAATTTTGACGGACCCAATTACTTCGTTAAAAGTGGGTCAAACATACAATTGTGACAAACTCCAGAATTTTCACAAGACAAAACTATGCTGCAAATTTCACATCCTACATAACTATAATAACTAGGCCCAACTGCATCACTGACACTGCCTGATCGCAGCCAAAATAGAATTCAATAAATCTAATCTCAAAACATGTCTAACATACCTCCGTCACGGTCTACCAGTATTGTTACTACACATTGTCTTTTTTTAGCTATTTGTAAACTTATTGTTGGGTTAACACTAAGGTCAACCATTAGGCCATCCTGTCATAATATATAATACACCGTTGGTTCGTTGTGTACACTTACAATATGACGTCACTGCAATAGATTTACAACTCAATCTATACCCACAAATGGCAATAAAATCTCGTACTCTCTTGCTTGTCAAGCTACTGAAAGATTTATTACTATTCATGTCACCGAAGAATAAAGAGTAATAATTGGAACAAGATATCAGGACTGAAACAGTTGCCCACATTCACGATGAATCTCTCACCATAAATTTTTTTAGCTTCAATGACATTTCTTATTTTCATATTAATATTATGTTTTAAGAACCAATCTGATTTTTTTTATCAAACTGGAATCGCTAAAAGAAGGAGATGAAATCACTCTTTATTTATCCCTGGAACATTTTGTGCTTAAAGCAAATATTAGGCCAAAAATAAAATCTATTCTGAGTGAAACCAATTTATACCTTTTCACATAACGAGAGTCTCATTACAATACACACAGCTGCTTGTCACTCTGAACAAGCATTATAGTTCATATCATATTTTCCGTCAGAAAAGCATTCTATGCAGCACAAACCCTCTAACAACATAAACAATTCAACACTGTCAAAAAATATCTAGTGTCAAAAGAATTCTAAGGTTCTAAGGCACCAACACAATTCCAAAGTGATTCCACCGATTCACTTCCTGGAATGAGTTGCCGAGAATTGCTCAAAGCAGATAAAATACAATTACAATACACCATAAATGTCTAAAGAAACGTACAACACTCTGTCAAATCCATACCTGAGTGTAAACGTCGCTGACTTTCAGGTCAGGTATGACTTCTTGTAGTTTTTCTTTGGAAATGGCATCCTTCACATCTTCGGCGAGCATCAGATCATCTGCCGCCGTGTCCTGCACTGCATTCTGGGACTTTTTGGAGACGAGGACTTCTAGAGTTTCACCTGAGGTAGCCTGAAATCGCAAATAATCCATCGTAAAAGTCACCAGGAATGATGTCGGACACAGAGGCGGTACAAACGAAAGTGCTTACACCACCGATTCACTTCCTGGAATGAGTTGCCGAGAATTGCTCAAAGCAGATAAAAAGCGATAAGGGTCAGCAAGCTAGAGATAAGAGTCATCTTAAGACCCACTTGTATACAGTGGCCATTTTTAGCTTCCCACACAAACCTACTGAGATTTACATAGGTTCTCAAAAACTTTCTGAAACAATACAAAAAATAGTTCTCCAATACATGGCCAATTGTGCCATGTGCGTTTTACAAGCGTTCGGATAAACACATGGTTTTTGCCTCATTATAATTAGCTAAAAACCGTGTTATCCATGCGTTTATCCTTCTCATGGAAAACGCACCTGGCACATTTGGCCATGTATTTATCATTTCCTTATGAAAATATAATTTATAATCGTCAGATTACAAATAAACTTTACAAGACAGTGCTTGGTATATTCAGCTAATTATTTACGGCATATTCATCTTTTGATGCCATAAATAACCTCTAAACAGCATATGTACATGTAAATTTGTACAAGCTGTAACAGGATAATATCAAAAATAATCATGAGGTTATATTTATACGTATACAATGTAACTAGCTACCTGAGAGCACCAAATGTTCCCCTCATCGACATGCGTATTAATAATTACCAAGCTTTTACGGTCTGATTGTGTAGGTCCGATCATCCTATTGACAAGATAATTCAAATGCTTCCGAAATAATGATCGTAATAGTACATTACGTTACCACGGTAACAATCCCAGAAGCTGACATCATTCACAACCACAGAAAAAAATAAAATCTGGGCAAGATTGGGCAAGACGTGTGATTGAGCAACACCTATAAATGGCTGTTTTAGTCACAGGGTATTCTGAGCTTCAAAAACTAGTCAAATACTGTATTATTTTCTTTCTAAGACTGGTGAAATATTGTGGTATTCATGTCGGTATAAACAAAACCACTCAGACATGACTTCATTTCACATCAGTGTCATGTCACAACATGAATATTCGAGCAATGATGTCATCCCATATAAAGCAACATTGTACCTCTAATCACAACACGCATTAATCTGTCAATCAATACAGAGATATCCCACTTCGCTGATGTAATGTTATCACCTACAGCTGAAATACACCTATCAATTTAATTTATAATATAAGATGACAGCGTATCAATATAGTCTTTTCACTGAACAGCCCTGAATTCAGCAAGACATAAGTCCTTCCTCTCCTTTTTGCTTTTCAGACACAGTAGATAATAACTAACTGATTCCATAAATATAACTTTCTCAGAAAAATAACAAACATCAACTAAATGATAAAGTGTCAAATATACATTAAAATGCACTAAAAATACTGCTGCTAGGATGCACTTTGCTTCAGCCAATCACAGCCAAGGGCGGGAACTTTTTCAGCGAATAGAATTGGAGTATTCTGTTTTAGCCACCTGGTGGAAATGCAGAGAACCTTCCATGAAAATCCACTATTAAATCTAAGTAAATAAATAATACGCAATAACTTTACGAAGTCCAAAATTATGAGTTTTCCTGCTCCTCTAAGCACCCTATACATGAGATTAATATTACTTTACACAGAATGCTATTGAGCTGTTCAGGATCAGATGTCAACATTTACAAAATACATGCAACAGATAATATTTTGCAAAATAATTTTTGATGTTGGTGTACATATAAATAGTAAGCAAACAAAAATGGTGAATGGACTCATTACAACGATAGGTTTTCCCATGTACTGACATTAAATTGATTATTGAACGCAACAAGCTGAAACTACTAACCATACATGATTATATCTCTATTTGTATCAAAGTAATTATATTAGTAATCCGTCCATTCATGGATATATATATATATATATTTATATACGTTTATCTTCTTTTATACACTAAATTATCATTAAATATTTCATCTATTAATTTCTCTGGCGGTTTACAGATAGATAGATAAATTTTTACATCTGTAAGATACAGTAATCGGATACCGTCAATATATTATAAATGACGGAAAATTATACATTAAATTAAAAAAGAAATACCTTCAAATGTTGCAGATGCACATTGTTGGGATTGAGGCGCAAGAGGGTTGCCATGGCAGCCTGAAGCCGCTTGTCCCCTTGGAAGGGTTTGGTGGCAGCCAACTTCTGCAAACGAAATATAACAAATATTAATACTAAATATAATGGAAAATGTTGGTGCTGGACTCCCGTCGATTCCATAAGCATGATGTGAGATACCTTTTAGGATTCACAGGTTTTAGAAAGCTGACACAGCCCGAAGCTCCTTGTGCCAAAACTTACGACTTTAAAAAGGTATCTTACAATATACTTATTAATAATGAAATCATGATCATTTTCATACTTGCAATAAAAGAAATACAGTTGCTATAACACACCATAGGTCTGAATATGTAATGCTATGCAAAGCACATACATGTACATCTTACTAGTGAATAAACATATATATGTGAAATCTGAAAACAAAACATTTACACTTGGGCAACGCTTCTTTGCAAATATCCATGGATCTTAATTGCCGTAATCATGACAGATCTTACCAAAAACAGATCTCCGGAAATGCGTACATGCCCCACAGGATCCAAATGTTCATTATGATAAATGCATGGTATGGCAGGCACAACAAAACATCATACATAAAATATCAGTTATGAACTGACAACTTCTCTGTTTAGATTAAAATTTTAACGGTTACTGCCGCTATCTACCATAACAACGAGGGGGAGGAGAATGCAAAGTAAAACGAGGACCTTAAAATGTGGAATTTGCATTTCAGCAGTGCTCAGGGTGAACACGTCCATTATGCATTCACATTTATACTTACTGCATGACAAATACATTTATTTCTTACTAACCCATGATATAGGTATTTATAAAGTGAGAAATGTGCTTGTTACACTCGCATAATAACATTCATTGTATTCATTGCCCAACCTCCCCCTTTTTAAAGCTTTTATTTTATAATACACAAATATTTTGAGATTCGGAGAACCTCAGGACATTCAGCTCATTGACCCAAAAGCTGTGAGCGCCCCCAACCGGTCAGTTCCAGTTCTTTGTTGACAAACAACACTTTAGCTCACCATGGAGGCATTTCCTCGTTCAAATAGTTCACCCTTCCCGTGCATTTCTACAAACCTATTAATTTTCAAATTCGTGTAGTTCATTTTTTGTAACAATGTTTAGCATCCATTATAATGAGCTGAAAAGCAAAAATAAGTGAGATTTCTCTAGATATCGGTCATTAATCATCTCATGACTTTGTTTATAAACACCAAGTTCCTCAGTCGTCCGCAAGAGGCGCCACTTCTACTTGAGCTATTAATAGCACTTAGCAGTGACCTAGATCTGGGCAAATCCAGTTCATGGCGGGGAAGATACTGAATGGAATCTGCACGGAACTGGTTCAGTTGACAGCTTTTCACTGGCCTTGGATTCATATAAAAGGGAGAAAGAAAAGTCCATGAGCATCACACTTCACTCAGCCAGCAAGACAGCAGTCTCAGAGAGAACACAAGTCTTACACAGATTAAAAGAGACCAGAGGAGTCACCACAGAACAGAAAAGATGGGTAAACAAGGTATGTACAGTTTGCATATCATATTCTTAAAATTGTACTGCGCAGTAGGCAATTTACTGAAATGTTAATACAATGTTTTAAGAAGTTAAGCAACATGCACTGATTATTAAGAATAGGAATTTAATATTTTTCCCAGTAGGAGTTATGTTATATTTTTCCAAAACATGTTCATTCCAATACAGCAGGCCTAGGTTTTGTTGATTCATTAATTTTTTTAATATTCAGTGTATAGATATAATTTTGCATCGACACAGCTACATTTAAAATAAAATTTCAACATTTTTTGATAAATTTTCGAAAGAGTTACTTTAAAGGGGAACTAAAGGAAATTAGTAAGTTATTTTTAAAAGATCAATTAGATATTAAAAAATCAATTGCAGTGAAAAAAATTGTTCAAAAGACGAGTTTGGTATGCATTTTAGCTTATATAAGAATGCAATTTGCACAACCCGCCACAACGCTGGGGGCCGCCATTATTGCGCACGACACGCACGGCCGTGACGTCACTTATGTCCTAAGAACTGAGCTGTAGGTACATGTCAGCCCTACAAATCAACTCATAATACAGTTTGTAATCCGTTTCATTCATTGCAATTTTGAAAAGAACAATCTGAACAGATAACACACCAGCTGTAATTGTACTTCATTAATTACTGGGAATTTTCTTCACTTAATTACTGATTGCAATAAAGTTATATTTAAAAATTATATTTAAGTATGCACATGGAGTGCAAAACAAAGCAATATTCAAATGAACTAACATGGGTATGTTCAAAGGGTGATACTTAATTTGAGCTGAATTCATTCTTATCTAATAGTAATATTTAACATAGTCGAAATTAGAACTGCAATTATTTATTTAGTTTAAACCCCTTTGATGGGGAATAACTATTGAATAGGTAGATACCGTGCCTTGGGAAAAACTTGTTATTCCTGGCACTTATCACAGGCCTCTGACCACCGTTCTGTATTTCACTGTACATAACCTGTTCCTAACATTTAATCTGTTTCAAATGTTTATTTAGTTTTCTTGAATGAATAATCAATGAAAAGGGCGATCCCTAGATAGATAGATACATACATACATACATAGAGGATAGATTCTAATGCCTTCACATTCACTTATAGGACAATTGTTCAATTTAAAAGCCTACTAACTTATTGATTATACTCCTATATATATAGTTTTCTTTTTACGATTTTATAAACTAAAATATGTATGTTGTTGCCACCATGAGGGTTGAAATGACTAGAAATTAAAAACATAGTTTCATTAATTGATACCTGTCACTCATAAGTATTATATAGCCAATTAACCTAAAATAAATAATGTGTGTCTAATGGCAATTTACTAGACACTGAGTGAGAACAGTGTCTATTAGCATGCTCTTGGCAAAGGCTCAAGTGCAATTAACACCTGTTTCTAAAGCTGGTTAGGGGTCAAGCATTGAGCATTGAATTGCAATGCAGAGCATCTAGAATGTACAACAGTGACGTATTTCCGGCGACTTCAAAACACCCGCGACAGTCAAATATGGCGGCCTCCGTAGTTCACAAAACAGAGCTAATAAATGCAGGATATTACTTTACCAGGGCATATATACACATTATGAAAGGCGTAGATGTGTTTCAATGGACCCAAGCTTACTTCTGAGAGGTAAAGTGCTGAAGGTGTTAGTTCCCCTTTAACTATGGCACACTCAGCGACAGTGAATTTCACCACGACAGCGAGATTCACCACCTCCTAATCATGTTTTACGAGGGGTGGCGAATCTCGATGTCGGCGAGTGTAGCAACTGACAACTATTTCTATGAGTAACAATACAATCACTTAATTATACATCCTACTTTTTCAGTAGAAGCCAAGAAAAGTGGTGCTAAGGATGGCAAGAAAAGCCCACCCGTGACAGAGAGCAAGAAAAGTCCGCCCGCAAAAGACAAGGCACCCAAGAAAGGCCAAGGGCCACCAGAGATACCTGCCGCAGCCGCTAGCAAAGCAGGTCAGTATCTTCATCAAATTAATCAGTGAATAATGATTAGTAGCGAGAATGACCCAAAATTGTGAAATTACACTTAATTTGGTTAAACTAAGTACAGCTTTATTTTAACACAATGCAGAAAAGCATATATCTTATTTATAAAAAAAAAATACTCTGAGGGATTCTTAATGCTGCAATCATTCCGTTAAAATTCTTAGTAAATATAAAGAAACTGCAGCCTATAAATCCTGAATCCAAAAAGATACTTTTTGAAACAAAGGGATCTATTTATCTTAAGGTAAATGTACCAGCTGTTCTTTCTGACACGATAATTACACCCCGTCTATTTTCAAATTTTCAGGTGCCCAAAAAAGTTCTGTGAAAGTGCCAAAGAAACCATCACCAGTCGCCAATTCTAAAGACGAGCCAGCTCACAAATCTCCGAAAAAATCTCAGAAAGGCGCAGCCGCAAACAAGAAGGGCTGAAAGCGAGTGCAAACCGTGATAGATGCTTGACAATTTTAACTCATTACGACATCATCAGTTGACAGTCAATGAAGAACTGCCATCTCAACTCTGTTCTTCCAGTATTCTCATGATCATGTAACACAGTCATTTCGTGCGATTTCATGATACTCCGTTTGAACGGGTGCAGCTGGGTGTCTTTGTCTAGGCCTAGATGAATATGATAAGAGTAAATTATGTTTTCATTTTTGCATAAAATATTAAAAAAAAAAAAAAAAGTATATACTGTATAATAATGTAAATATATTGTAAAATAAATGTAAATATATTGTAAAATAAATGTAGATATATTGTAAAATAAATGTAAATACATTTTTACACTGGTATGACTTGTTCTCTTGTTCTTTTGCATTCTGATTCAAATGGTCAAAGAAATAATGTTCAGTGTAGAACACTAAGAACATGTCAGTCGCATCATGGAGCCAACATGGTCACATGAACCAGGCAATAAGTCATTTTCAATACCTCGCAAGAGCATGAACATGTGGATACAATATCAGTGGCGCCCCTACATCATATGTACATATTGCACTAGGGGGCGTTTCGTCGGTCATGACGTCACAACAGAACACAATTATCAATGCAAATATGATAGTTTCTATTTGTTGTGTCATGAAAGCGCAAATAAACAAATTGCAGAGTCAACGTTATATATATATGAGCACTTTCTGAATGCCAAGAAGTAGTGAATTTACAACTACAACAACATGATAAACTGATCTGACTTTAGTGACAAAATTCTGTTTTTAACCAAATTACGAATGAAAATGAAGAATTTCTCATTGTGAGATTCATTTTTCACAATTAAGGAGCAGACTGAGTCATCATTTATCTTTCTACGCCTTCTAGTTGCTGAATTATCAAAGCAAACGATTGTTCCGCACGTGGGACATGCCAGACTACAGCAGTTAAGCAGCAACCTTGCAGGTCCTGGGTTCAATTCCCAGCCTGAGCAAGCTTCATGGGTTCTATCTAAGGCAGGAAGCTGCATGCACTTGTATCAAAGAATTGAACTCAACAAATCATATGACTTATAAGGGTCAAGGTAAATTGGTCACTAGAAGCCGAAGAGGTGACTAACCGGGTACAACAAAGGTACACTCGGCGACAACGAAATTCGTCACGACAACGAAATTCGCCACTCGGAATAAAGTGCAATAAACGCTTATTAGATGACTGTCAGAGTGATAGAATACTGCCAATGATACAAACAATTAGTTTTCTAAATTATGAACTTGCAATTGTTCAGTAGTTTAATAATGACCATTTTTTACAAGTCTTTGAGACTGCTCTCCTCAAAAAGGTCAAAAGGTCAGACATGGATCAATTTCGTTGAGAATAATGCTGTGTCATGCTGGCATGTTCAACATCCACACTCCATTAGAAAAAACACAAACAAGATAGGCAAGGACACATAAGTGAGGATGGCTGATAACAGCATTGCGAAGAAACTGCTGTATGATGAACTTGTGGAAGGAAAGCGCCACACTGGAAGACCAAAGCTCCGCTTTAAGGACAGCACTGAAGAGCCTGAATGTTGATACGGAGCAATGCGAAAATCTTGCAGCAAACCGACCAGCATGATGAAGCACAATTCATCTGGATGCCAAAGCTACTGAAAACTGACGCAGAGATGAAACTGAGCAGAAGCGAACAGTAAGGAAAACCAGGTCCTACAATCCTGACACTGTACCCACCCTGTCTCTGCCCGGGACCCTTGTGTCCCTGGAAACTAACTTTTGAGAAACTCACCAGATATAGCCCACAACTAACCAAGCCACTTTTGACCTATGATTCTCGATTCAAACTTTCTCAATACTATACAAGGAATACAAATCCAACAAAAATAGGATATTACGCTACGTCAATCTGGAGCGATGAAATAAGAACTATTTTGTGCGGTTTGAATGCGCGTATCGTTAAAAGTAAGTCACCAATTAATTGCTTTTCACTTTCTGTAGACTGCTCGCAGTCGCTCGCACATACTCGTAGACAGGTACCCACCTCCACACTGAAATGTCCCACTTGTGGCAGAGAATTCTATGCGAAGATAGGCCTGATCAGCCACTTCAGCCCTTGCCCCAAACACTTGATGGTCGTGGTGTTCATAAAAAACAATGGACGAATAACAACAAATTTGAAAACTACTTAATCCCACACAAGAGCATTATACCCTCCATCCCGATTCGTCAGCCTCCTACACACCTGTCCAGCAGCACTCTGCTGACCAAGGCTGACCCGAGCAGGCGACTCTGAGGCGAGTAACGTGACATGACATGACCTTTAGTCCTTTCCCTCCTGGGCAGACTCAAGTGCCTTACTATCTTGCTGCGGGTCGCCTCATGACAGATGCCATTATCTTGCGACAATGCATCCTCCCACTCACCCACTCCCACGCTGCCTCTCAAGCACATGCCCCTCGTCAGCAACTAATTCTCAAGGACGTTCTTCCGGAGGAGAGGTAAAATCCCAGAATGGCAACAAATGATATACTTTGAAAAAGCGACAACACAGCCAAAAATGAAAGAAGAAGAAGAGAACAGCCGGTCACATTCTACACTCGGATATTGATAAATCAGTAATTAAAAAATATATTGGATTATCAACCATTGGGTAAAACCAAACATTTGGTTAATACAGGAAGAACAATGAAATAATAATATATTAAATGGAAACAATGCACATATTAGAAATAATGGCACTTCCTATTATTACGAAGCAACCACAACTGATTCATACGATAGATAGATGAATCAACGCGAATACAGCGTAAAAGGATGTTAGTACTCAATATATAATATCATGCCTGTTCACAGCAAGACACAAGAATATATCAAGAACAGCTGTGGCAGCGATGACGACATTCGCTGGCCACTCAATAATCGCACAGATTAATCTCAGTCCATCACTCAACATGGGTTGTGGACCACTGCAGCTGCTATCAATCTGTACATCAAATAATCATGCTGATTAAAACATGTTACCATGGGTAAAGCATGGAAATAACTATTGAATTTGGTATAATCCTAAGAACCAGTACCATAGATCTAAGACTTATTGACCTATTTAGAATGGCTGCATGACTTCGATAAAACAGCATCATTTAGACCCAAACCAGGCTATAATACAGTCCTACAAAAACACCTTACTAATAAGTATGCTGACAAATATATATAACCCAACTTTACAAATTTATAATATATATAATTAATGAGCAGTAATCTTCAACCACTGTTATCACAACTCTTCTCGAAGTCAGTAACCTATTGAACAAGCTATGGCAAATTGGAAACAACAGTAGGGCCTACCATGCCAAGTAGGCCAGAGAAATATAGAAGAAAAGAAAGCAGGCCTCAACTTAACGAGCAACCGGTGACTTTTCTCCTCTGCACTCCCAACACAAAGCCCACTAACTTGCCACTAAGTATAATCAACAACAGATAAACACTTCAAGGATGTCTGTCAGACTCCGTTGTAGCTCGAGGGTCACCGTTGGCAGCTGCGAAGATCCTCTCCGTTGAATGCCAAGAAGCAAAGGGCCTGGCCTCTAAGTGCACACTCTCAGTATATGACTGGCTATTTGTGGGGTTTATTGCTAGACTACAGCAATATAACATCTAACTTGGATTGACAAAATATAAAGCAAGCTATAACCACCCTAATAATAGTAAAATATGAATGTAATGATGAATGTAACCAAAGATGCTGAATGTCATCAAGCCGCTATTTACAGGATTGTACTTATTATAAAGACAAAGCCAACTGGGTCGACTTCATCATTTCTTTGGAAATATCGTCCAGGAATAGTCTAAATCATCTTAGCTCAGCCCCTTAAACTGGTGTAAATCTAATTTTAGACTAAAGAGTATTCCATCATCAAAACAAATTATAAAGTTAGTACCCGTGAGACTAGCAACCATGAGAAGGAGTGGCATATGATTAGAGAAATGTAAAAGCTAATATTTAATTGCCACAACTTTTTTTAAGATTTAACATTTGATTTCACTGATTCTGTTTCCAAAACAGGCAACCGAATTAATTACTATTTAATTTCACCTCATCTATACACGGATAAAATTCCTAAAATAATATTAACTTGTTTTAAGTTGTTAGTTTTAGTGTTCCCTTATGCAAGTTCTGACATGACACTTGACAGGTGTGGATTGTTTACAAACAAACCCAATCACATGAACATATGGCACACATCCGCTTTGCCGGACAAGTTTGCCGTTTAACAAATATCCAAAACATCCTAAAAGTAACAGACATTCAAATTAGAATACCACCAATGACTTACTACGAAAAGCTTGTACTTTGCGGCCACGGAGCCTGTCTGTACCGACGAACCATTTTCCTTGTTTGTGTCCCTTCTGTGGCGCTCAACTGTCATAACTCCTTGCCCCGATTTCTCACTCGACAGAGCTTTAAGAATACTCCACGGGGCGTAGTGCGTCATTAATTCTTTCTGGGAAGCATTATCCACACTGTTCATGTTTTTAGAGCTTGCACTTCGATCTAATTGAGAGGTTTTTGACGAAGAAAGTTGCTTCCTTCCCCCATCACCGCGAGACACGCCTCCATGTTTGTTGATGTTCTCCTCAGCACCTGCCAAAAATGAGCCACGAATTTAACCCACTTAAAAGGCACAGAGCGCCATGAAACATGAGTAGCACTAAGAAAAGGTGTTAGTAGTTCTCACCATGTTGTTTTGCAAGAGCCACCGCGAGATAAAGGTTTAGCAGGGCCAGAAGTTTCGCTGTTGCAGGCAGGCTCCTTGGGCCCATGCTGCAGCCCTGGTGGTGTGGAGTGCGCATGCGTGGCCTGCCATGTCATTGTGGAGCACTGCGCATGCGCCAATAATCTCGTGGCGGGAAATAATGTTCACTTCGGCAGGCAACTGGAGAAAAGGGAGAACTTTAAAAGCCAATAAAATCACTTTTAAAATAATAAAAAAATAAATTGAATGAAAAAGAAAGGAAACTTGTACCAGCTGGAGCTCTGAATTTATTTATAACCCGTTGACATGAGGACGGCAAACAATCGATGCCCTCGGGACCATGTTGACACAAAATCGTGGCTTTACCAATTTGTTGACATGTCGACGAGGTTCTGCTAACTCGTTGACATATGGAGTGCCAGCCACAAGTTGTTTCCCGGCTGTCGGTCTCCGCTTGCCCCCTCTATAGGTTTTATGTATTATCGTAAATACTTGGGAGTACAGAAATGTTAGACATCCTTTTATAGATCTCATTCATGAATGTATTTGTAGTATATACCACTGTGAAAGCTTTAAGGGGGGTTCTCACATAGCCGTAACTTTTCTCGTAGGATAAACACAATTCTTATTAAGGGACAAGAACATTTAAGATAGACAGAGTTGGTGAGTTTTTGAATGATAGAAAAAAAAGTAAAAATTATTATTTCAGGGGCCAAAAAATTTGAAGAGTTTAGACTGTATTGACATAAAAATTCACCAACAATAAAAAAAGAAACTAATTATTGATGACCAACCATTCAAAAAGTTAAAGTTATTTAAAGGGAAAAAATTGGAGAAGGGCAAAGAATAGATATATTTGGGAAGGGGGGGGGATTATTTTTATTTTTTATTTGTCACACAAAGATGTGTACATATGGTGTGCTCTCTTGGGAGGATTTGGTGGCCTTGAAAAAGGCCATACATTTGTTTGGATTTTTTTTGTTTTTTCTACTGGAACATCTAGTGGAACAGGAACAGGAACCGATTACTTCTTAGGAGACATCTGAGTCAAATTAAGAAAGGACGCATTCATCAGGCTGCTTATGTTGAGCGGAATCGAACTGGCAGGAAGGTTGTCACTGCCAGACTGCAAGGATCCCACTGAAGGAGGGTTCAAGGAAGAAGAACCAGGCACCACTGGAGAAGGTACAGCAGGGAAGACACCCAATGAAGAAGGCCCAGGTCCAGAAAACTGGTAGGTACCTGCAGGCTGGAATGTGGCAACTGAAGAAGCTCCTGCAGTCTGTAAAGAAGCTGAAGAGGATGGCTGTGAAGACATCGTCTGCAAGGTAGTCCATTGTTTCACAGGAGTAGCCTGCTGGAACTGGCTGAACGTCTGAAACATCTGGGCCTGCTACTGCTGCTGATGGAGCTGCTGCTGTTGCTGCTGCTGCTGCTTGTTCCTCAAGATCTGCGCCTTCAGCTGCAGGAAGAATGACATCAGCTGGACTTTCGACATCGTCATACATGTCCCAGTCCAACTGAAGACACTCAGAATATATGTAGATTATGTAGTCAGTCATCGGATTCTCTGGGTCTGGATCTGCAGGAGGAGGAGGAGGCTGTGCGATGGCTTTGATGTGTCATGTCAGCTAATTTGGAGGTTGATGCAGAAGAAGGATCACCAGTATTCTTCCTCTTCTTGAAGGGACCACCCTTGGTTGTCGCTGGGAAGACTGGACTTGGCTCGACGTCAACTTCTTCAGCTTCTTCCAGTTCTTCAGACCCAGAATCTGGCTGCTCTGCACTGGAGCTGTCATCAAAGTTGGGCAGTTGCTTCTTGCTCTTCGTAATCTTCTTCTCTAGGTTGACAGCTTGATGAGACGGCACCCTGGAGATGTGTTGCTCAAGGAACCCAAAGTTGGCGATAATCAACTTCTCCTTCTCTGTCGGATTTCTCTTGGCTGTACCGGAAGGGCCCTGCTTGATGAGCTTCCCAGCACTGGTTCGGAGAGACTCAAGCCAGGTCTTCAACTGTAGCCCAGTACAGGGGACACTGAGGGTCTGTGCCTTGTCATCGATGAGCCTCATCTTCCTCTGATGATCCTTGTAGTCACGTCTGGTCCTGTCATAGAATATGTAATTTTCCCGGTACCAGTCAGTGATGTCTTGCTCATCATTGGGAGGTAGAAAAAGCTTCTCAGTCTTTCTTCTTGGCTTCTTCTGAGATGCAGCAGGAGCAGTGGCGGAGGAGGCCTGGGTGGCAGGAAATTCACTTGCATCACTATCATCATCTTCTTCTTGGGTGTCTTTCTTCTCCTTCTCTACATCAAAGTCTGAATCTCTGTCGCTGTCATCCATGTCAACATCAGAAGACTTGGCAGAAGACTTGACAGAAGACTTGGCAGGATACTTGGCAGAAGACTTGGCAATAGACCTGGCAGGAGACTTAGCAGGAGACCTGGCAGGAGACTTGGCAGGAGACCTGGCAGGAGACTTGGTAGGAGCGTAATAAGTAGAACTGGCAGGACTAGCAGGAGATGCAGGAACACTGGATTCTTCAGACTCAAATAATTCTTCCACAGAGGCAATTGCAGAAGGCTCTTCTTCTGTGACTTTTTTCTTTCCAAGATTGTGTCTCTTCTTGAGTCCCATGGTGAAAAGGTAAAGTTTAAACAGCAACGAGGTCGATCAGTTTCTATCAAAGGCAGAGGTGTGAATGAAGTTTGCCTCACTGCGAATGATTATATACTGCTGGCCGAGGTCACGTGACTTATCTGTGATACCCGTGAGTGCACACCAAGCCGACGGTTTAATCGTCGCACACGTACCTCTCCCGCCGGGTTCTTGACACCCACGTGTGCGTCAGTTAACCCGCCGGCTTCTACGAGTGTGCCTCTATGGCAACAACAGCTTCACTACCATTGCTAACTATAAACAATCACAGAGTTCTCTACGGAAGTTTTGAACATGAGCAAAACATCTTCGATTCTGGCGGTTGTTCTAGGTTCGGGGACGACTGCGAGGAAACGAGTAGGTGTGTTCACAGTCTTTTACGACAACCTCCTGATAACCACGGTTGCAGTATGGATGCCCAATTTTGTGCAATATTACATCATTCTATGAGAGCAAATACCGCTTCTCCGGGAAAACCGGCTATGTGAGAACCCCCCTTTGTTAAACGAGTAATCTCCGAAGTCTGGTTTGTCGACGAAATGGTCATTCGGCGGATTAGCTGTCTACAATTTTGCATTAATATGTCAATGAGATGGTAATGACCTGTCAATGAGTTGGTTGTTGTGGTCAAAATTTTGTCGACGACTTTGTCTCCCAAATTTATACGAGTTTGTTTGTCAACGAATTTGTACCAGGCCTTCTAATGTGTCAACGACTTGTATGTCGACGAATTTTCGTGTCAATGAATTGACGTGTATTCATCCCACATCGGTGTGTAGAGTGGTCAAATCACAGATGATTAGTTATTCGACCAATTCCACACAGTATTCAAATTTTTTGTTTGTTGGTATAATGACTTTTACAGGACGCTGACAGTGGTCGGCCTGGTCAGTCCATGGAATCAAAAGAATTGATTTTATGTTCAACACTCTTAATGGAGGCCAATCTGACGTGGAGATTAATTCATCAAACGACGCACCCGCTAAATATCACTGCTACAAATTTTATGCAGACCGCACATTTTCTTAGTGTCCCATCGCATTTATAGGCCTACTGCACGTATACTCATCCATTTTAGCTTAATCATTACACGGTTTTTTTTTTCAATTGTGTAGAACCATATGATTATAGCATTACTTTATTGTTAACTTGGCCAGGGGCAAATCCAGGAATCTCTGAAAGAGGGGGGAGTGCAATAAGTACTACATAATAGGACCTATGAATCATACCTACCCTATGGATATCTATGGATGATATACTGGAAGCTGGCCTATGCTACTATTTCCAGATCGGGGGTGTCTTCTTGGGTTTGGTACTCGGAGAGTGGCCTGAGGTCTAGTTCTGCCTTGTAGGCGGTTCTAATGGGTTGGTTTTTCCACCGTATGTCTATTCGTTTTCAGGGATGTTGGCATGGTTAGTTTGTAGTTGCGGCCTCTGGTGTTGGTGTTTTGAGAGGGCTAGTGATGGGATTGCTGTCTTGTCATAGTGGTGGAACGTTTTGTACGTCTCTATCGTAGCATTCTGACTTACGTACATGTAAACAGCAGAAACCGAGCCTAGGGGAATGCCACTGGTTACTGGTTTCCAGCCTGAGAAGGTTGAGTTTACAAATACTCTTTGTTTCCGATCTTGCAGAAATTCCTCAATCCATCTTAGTATGGGTCCAGCAATGCTGTAATATTGCAGCCTATATTTTAGGTGAAGATGGGGAAAAGTATCGAATGCCTTGGCGAAATCCATATCCATGTCACACCAAGTTTCTAGACACTTCAGTAGTTGAAGGAAAGTAGATCTTCCACTGATGAATCCATATTGTCTGATGGACTTGAAGAAGTGATTCATTATAATATCTCGGAACTTTGATTCTAGTAATTTACAAGCTATGCAGGTGAGGCTGGTAGGTCTATAGTTCTGTGCCAGTCTCTTGGATCCTTTATGGTAGATAGCAGATACTTGTACCATCTTCCATTGGTATGGTAGCTGTACTGACTGAAGATCATACTGAGTGGTGCACCTAGGCTTTTGGCAAGCTTCTGTAGAACTATAGGATGGATTCCTGGTGATTTGTCTATCTTGAGAACTTTTAGCTTTTTGAAGAAATTTTCTTTGGTGATTGCCATTTGCATTAGGAATGGTACAGAAGGTGGGTTTGGTAGGGCTGTAATGTTGTCATCTGTCTCATGCGTGTAAACTGATGCAAAGTAGTTTGATAAAATCTCAGCTTGTTCACTTGGGTCGCTGGTGAGAGTGTCTGTCAACATGTGCTTCTGGTGAGTGACTTGACTTGGTTTCTCAGTTTGGCATACTCTCTCCAGTGATGATCACTTGGTCTCATAGTATCTCTGCCAAGCACGGTGTTTGCTTTTGATCTTGTCTGACTTTCTAGTCCAGAGGAATAGTTCCTTAGAAGTCCATGCTGGGTGTTTTAGGAAATTCTTTGTTGGTATGCAGTGTCTTTCAGCCTTTTCGTAGACATCTTTGAAGTATTTCCACTAGTATTCTATATCTTCTTTGTGTCTACTGAAGGTCTCGTTCCAATCTATATCCAACATATTTGACATGGTGACGAAGTCAGCTTTGTTGTAAAGTTTCTTCGGTCTGCTGGAGTTGTTGGGCTGGATGTAGCATTAATGTTAAAGGTAAGCACAGCATGGTCACTCCTTCCTGAGGGACTCTGATGCTGTATGTCGGATGTGGACTTTGCCTCGAGTTGGTTTGGAGACATGTTGATAGAGATATACATATATAATACATTCAATGAATTGGTATTATTCACTTTGTGTCCAATTATGCCAGTTTATGTCTCTGTAATTGAAGTCTCCAACGATGAGGTAGTGACTGCTACAGTATTGGGTCATCTCTCTTAATAAGTGACCGGGGGTTTTCCTTGTTCTCCATTGTTCCAAAATTCACTTAATCATAAGATTAATTATGTAATTTTTAAATAAATTCAGAATTCTTTGCTCTCTTCAATTAGAATAACTATTATTAATAATTATCATTTTAACTTAATTTTCACAATTAATGCTGCCTCATTTAAACTAGCACTGAATAGTTGCACCATTTCATTCAAAGACAAATGGTTTGAATTTGTACATAAAATAAACCAAGAAATAGAGAGACTAAGAAAGTTTTTGAAAACCATGCATGTCGGTCATTAGGGTTTTGCTTCTTAACTTCAATGTTTGAAGCTTGAAATTTTTGCTAAGCTGGCTTCAAAATGGACCAAAACAAAAAACTGGCTGCCTCTTGAGAATGTATTTAATCTTTGCCGGGAAGAATTCATTTGTTAAAAAAAAAAAATCATGCATAAAAACAAGGTGACATTTATCTGTCACTGGTGTCCTAATACCATCAATATGAGGTTACTTGTTTTAACAGGCTGTATCTTTTATTGTTTAACAAACATTCAATTATTGGTAGCTCTCACAAAAACCTGACCATAATAGGTCACTATGCATACGTTAGTTATAGTAGGCAATCATATATCATTAAACATGCCAGTATGCATGTCATTGCATGTTTGCTTGATTTAAGCATATGGTTTAAATAACAATTAGGTATAAATGATTGGGTATCAATTGCAATTAAAGATAGTGAAATTTTGTGAATAATAATGCTTTCCATCTTATTCAAGAGGATTTGACACATTTCATGACAATGGGTAGTGTAGTGTTCTGTGGTGATTTTAATGCTAGGACAGGTAAACTTAGAGACTTTGTAAATATACCCGGTAGAGTGCATGAGCCTCATGAACTGACATTACAAACAGAAATCCCTAGGACAGTTAAGTCAATACCTACGGTAGAGAGCTCATAGCGCTTTGTAAATCTAGTCAAATGAGAATTATGAATGGTTTTTTTAACAATGATAGCTCCACTGGTCAGTTCATTTGTTGTACATCTCGTGGCACTAGCCTTATAGGCTATTTAATATGTGACTTTTATTTTTTAAATAAGCTGAAGGTTTTCGAACTGTCCTCTCTCACTGTTGAGTCAGATCACACGCCAGATTCATTTAACTTTGAAATAGAAACTGAACCCCCTTCAACAAATGACAGACAAATTGAACAATCTTACAGGTCAACTAAGCAATTTTACAGATATATGTATGAGGAAAACAGAACTGGTAGCTACCTAATCTCCCATGAGAGTGATAAATGCTTAACATTTCTGGAGGAGCTCACAGACACCATTATAGAAAATAACTGTGTAGATGACGCTGTGAGTGGTATGTATGAGCACTCGAAAGTGCAATATCAGACAATTATGCAAAGAAGTATAAAAAAGGCATCAAAAATAAATTTCCAAGTAATCCCTGGTTTGATTCTGAATGTAAGACATTAAAACGCTCTCTGAATGACTATGCTATATTGAAAGACTTAAATGATAATCAGTATAGAGAAAATTACTACATGTTAAAGAAAAGGTATAAATCAGTTATTGAAAGGAAAAAAAGGGAACATCAAAATAAGATTCGTGATGAATTAGAAAATTTTCATTCTGCTAATCAAAATGAGTTTTGGAGGTTCTGGGACAAGTTTTAGCAATGTAATAGCACCACTACACCTTCATGTTATAGTCAAATTAACACTACAAACATTTGAATCCTATTTTTCTAGTATACAAAACCCTCCAGACGATATTAGTAAAAATTTCGATCCAACTTCCCTGCATGCAGCCAGATCCCTAATTGCTATACAAGACTTTGAAAATGGTAAATCACTACACATAACTGATGCTCCTATCACAATCGATGAAGTAGGTAAACAGATTAAAAACCTAAAACTGAAAAAGGCACCGGGTATTGATGGAATTACCAATGAATTCTTTAAATGTGCATCACGCACTCTACTAGTCCCTCTTACCACACTTTTCAATTAAATTTGAGATAAAGGGATCTTTCCTGACAAATGGTCCGAGGGTATTATCCAGCCTCTGCATAAAAAGGGCTCACATGATATACCAGACAACTATCGTAAGTTAACAATGATGGCATGTATGGGCAAAATATTTGAGTCAATACTAAATGAGAGATTTGTGTTCCAAAGTGAGGTACTTAATGTTAACCACCCAAATCAATTTGGTTTTAGCAAAAATCGCAGGACGACTGATAATGTATTTATTATAGACACCATTACTTCTTACCAAAACCATGCTAAGAAACCATTGTATGTAACTTTCATTGATTTCACAAAGGCTTTTGACTTCATTTATAGAGACCTTCTGTATTTCAAACTACTAAAGCAGGGATTTTGAGGAAAACTAGTCAAAATACTTATGAGTATGTTTTCAAAAGCTAATGCACGTGTTAGACGGGAAGGGCAGCTTGGTGAAAAGTTTGATGGTGTGTTGCAGGGAGGCATTATCAGCCCTAAGCTGTTCAACTTTTTCTTAGCTGACTTAGATGAATTCCTAGATCAAAATCATGGTGTTAAAGTCAATGGAAATACTTTCACTCACTTAGTATATGCTGATGACTTAGTTCTACTATCTGACAGTAATACAGGAATGCAAACCTTGCTGAGCAATGAGCAAATATTCTGCCAAAAATGGCATCTAACTGAACACAAGTAAAACTAAAGTAATGATTTTTAACAAAAGAAATAAAACTTATAGTAAATTCATGCTTGAGAGCCAAGAATTGGAAATTTTCGACACATAAGTATCTTGGACATGTACTCTGTACATACACTCGAAGATGTACCAAAATCTAGCAACTCAGGCACAAAGAGCTAAATGATAACATAAAACAACTGTAGGTTTCTTGGCACCTAAATTAGCTTTAAAGATGTTTGACACACATGTTCTCCCTATCCTAGAGTATAACAGTGAAATGTGGTTTAGTAATAAAAAGATAGGTGAGGTAGAAAAGATTCAGTTAAAATTCTTAAAAAATATTCTAGGTGTTAGAAACCAAACCTCAACAGTAGGAATTTTAGCTGATACTGGAAGATATCCTCTGATAGTCACAACATGTATCAGCTATCAAATATTTACAGAGACTTAATTCCAACATTTGCCCACTTATGGTGAAAAAATGCTATGACATTCAAAAGCAATTAAAAACTTTGGGATCATTTTGCTGGTATAGTAGGCTAATGAAAATTATACAGGATAACAACATAAATGAATTGCAAAACATAGACAAAGTTCCAACATTGCTCTAAGGTAAAGCCCAGTTTAACCTCTTTGCTGAAATCAATGACACAAATAAATACCCCAAACTAAGAACTTATAAAACATTTTAAAAAGACACGCGTATAGAACCTTGCCTAAATCTAGGTTTACCAAAATCACTTTACTGTAACATTGCAAGATTCCGGCTAAGCTCCCATAATATAGAATTAGGTAGGCATAAACGTCCTTATGTCCCCCCTGAAGAATGTATATGTGATATTGTAACCTGCAACTAGTAGAAGATGAATTACGCTGTCTAATGATCTGCCCTAAATGGAAAGAAACAAATTTGAACAAATAAATGCTTTCATGGTTATGAGTGTAGAAAGCCAATTCCAGGAATTATTAACCAGTAAAATTGGCACTAGGCCAGTTTCTCAGAGTTTCCTTGAAAATAAATGAATGATATTATCTCCCAATTTACATAATATAAGATACAATGACCTCTGGTCCTGGGTGACGAGTGGCCCCCTGAATGTCACAGCTTGTGTGTGCATATCTGTATATGTATAATTATGTTTGTGTTGTATAGCCTTTGTGGTTGGTGCTATGTCTTGTGCTTTGTAATTAATGTACGGTGACTGGTGCTGCTTCTTGTGTTTTATTTTTTCCATTTATACTGTACATTTGTAAACATTATATGAGATGATTATTTTTAATTATTGAACTATTTAGTTCATTGTATATTTATGTGTAGAGGCGTACTATTTTAGAGACTATACATACATAGCTGTTTAACAATCAGTAATATTTTAACATGCGATTTGTACATTATGGTGCATATTAAAATATTCATTGTGTATATATATATATTATAACTTCATGCTGTATCATTCTTGCATTGCTTTCTTTTAGTTTTCTTTCTCCTATTCTTTTGTACATACTTGATGTTTTTGATGTTTTAACTCGACACATGTATCTTTTTGATATGGATTTGTCAATAAAAGTTTTATATTATATATATTTCTGTTTTTATGTATGCCTTTTGATTTAAATGTTTTTATGCTATATTGTACTATTTGATATATTGTTTTTATGGGACATCTGCAAAACAGCTGTGCTGACGATGCAACCCATGTAAAATATATTTGAATAAATAAATGAATACTTTATCTTTGTGATGCGCCGATCCCAAGGTGAGCCTCTGACCTTGTACTTGTAGTTTCCCGTTTGGTCTTCTTCCTGACGCTTCTTGGCCTCTAGGTGTAATATCTTACTCTCCTCTCTTTCGGTCTTGGTCATGTCATGATTAATCTTGTCATCTTGACATCGCCGTATTATGGGTGGCTCCTGAGGTTTTCCAACGCTCGGAATAGCATACGTTTCTGTTTATTAGTTTTGTCAGTGACAATGAGCGGTCTCATCCTTTCTTGATCCTGCAGAAAAAATGAAAGTTACTCTTGTATTTTTATTTCAAAAATAGCCTAAAATAGGCCAATGTTGCCAATATTTTTGGTGGTGGTGGTGGATTAGGGCTTTACATCCTGTATTTCTGCACCTGATGGGCTAATTAGGACAGGTAGGGACCATAGCAATGAGACAAAGGATGAAACAGTCATCCAACATAGGCTCAACTGGGAATTGAACCCGGGACCTAGTGGTTGGAATCCCAGCGCGCTACCACTGAGCTAGGCCCCCACCCTGACAGTATTTTTGGTAGGAAAAAATACTTTCAAGAGTTTCCATCTGGCCATTGCTGTTGACCAAGCAGTGTAAAAAAAAAATAAACAAATATATGAATTATAACGTTACACTTAAATTGATTTGCAATAGGAGTCAGCGATATTAAAATAATTTTTTTAATTAATATCACATTTTTCCAATCCAATATTTCAGAGAATGTGTATACAGCTAAATTAAAACTTGAACTGGAGCAGTGATTTGTTATTCAACACAAACAGTATTTCTGTAAATTATTATTGTTAAAAAATTTCCAATTTTTTGTGCCACTTGGTACGAAATAAAGATGATATATATATTCTAATTGTTTTACAAGGAATAGTGATTATTTTCATGTTTCATGGATGCCAACTCATGGAATGCCAACTCATGGAAAACGCACGTGGCACATTTTGCCATGTAGAAATATGGTAAATTTTGATTGATATTACGCAAGTAGACTTTTACATTTTCATCACTGAAGAAAATTTCTTTGACGGATTACAAAACAAACTTTATTGAGATAATACCATAAAACAGAAACCAATGATAAAATAATCATTATTCATAATTTTATTATATTTTGTGAATCACGCGAATTGTGATAAGAAGCGATTTGAAAATGGATATGGCTCATGTCACACCTCAAGACATCACTATTGATGCTGAAGAGGATAAAGGCCCAGTTGATTCTTCCGACCGAGAAACCACAAGAACATACGGTAAATTTTTTGCTTCTTTTTAATATTTCCATTCTTGAGACATCAGACAAAAAATTTATTGACATTTGTTAAATCAACGTTCTTCAAAATCTTATTTCACACAACTTATAGCACGATAGTTCTTGAATTTTTCAAATTTGCAATATTGTTATTCTGAATTTAACTCTGCAAATGAAGCATATAAAATGCAATACAACAGAGTGTCCAAACATAAAGTCTCTCTTTTAAACACAATACTTTTGTTGTTTTATTTATATACAAAGATATTCCATGCTATTATCAAATGCCTCATGTGACAACAAATTAATTTAATTGCTGAGAACAAATGTAGCTATAAATACAGTTTAAAATGTCTCATGCATGTTTACAATTTTTAGCCTACTCGGAATAAGTCTAATCTTTAAGTCAATTTAAAATTGCCTAAATTAATTGCTGCAACTGCCTAGGAAGCTAAACTAAATTTTATCTAATCAAAATGCTGGGAATTGCCAATTAGCTATTCGAACTAATTATTTATTAACGTTAACGTTATTTAAAGTTCATCCCTGTCATTGCAATAAAAAGTGGGTGTATAAATTGGGTACCAAGTAAAATAAAAATGGAGCCACGACAGCGCCCCTGGTGTGCGCACTGTGAACAATTTCATTGTCCTGAAACCCTGACAAAACATACGCACACATAGGCCTACACATACATATGTATGAATAAGAGTTCAGTACTTACCTGCATATATTGTACGTACACTTATTGTTGATCCAAATCATTGCATGTTTCATCTAGTTTTGCACTGAATCCAGGTGGCGCTCGAGACAAGTCTAGGGGCCCCTGGCGGGAGATATCATCATCACCAAACATTGTTAATGACGTCACAATGGATTGATTTCCTTTCCGTTACATTCATGAGGTCGCTCTGACGTTTTTAGTTGTTTTCTTTTAGTTTTATTTCAGTTCTGATTTATTTTTTATTTCTGATGCATTGATTTATGGGAAACACTGTTGGAAACACCCAGCAGAGTGTCAGGCCGTTGTCAGAAATGTCGAAAAAACCTGGAAAGGAATCAAATTTGATCTCAAAAGAAGACATGAAATCCGCAACCTGCATTTTTGATGCCACCACAAGGTACAAAATGTAACTGTCAAAAAACTGATGCTGTATAACTGATAATGTTGCCTAGAACTTTTAGAAGTGGCCTAGAATTAAATGTCAGGCATTGCATTCATCCCTCCCAAATTAATTGACGCTTTAACTTGCATTTATAAGTGCAACAATTTCAATTCAAGGCAATAATTTGGAATACAATTTTCTCTACATGTAGAGAGGTCTACAGTAGTACAGGCCTATTTATCCCTAATTATATAAGTAAACTAGGCCCATTATGCAATTTTTTTCTTTTTCCAGAATCAATGTTGTCGGTGGTGCTTCGACTTCTAATGAAAAGAGAATTGCGACAAAAAAGAGCAACACCGAACAGCGAAGTGAGAGAAAACAGACATGTGAGAATCACGCTGTAAAAAATAGGGATGACCAGGACTCTTCTGTTAACGTGAGGACCACAGGAGAAACAATTGTTGAACCAGCCAGGCCACCCAGCCGAAGAGGGTTTCCGAAAACTTCACCAAGGAAAGAAACTTCCGAGAACTCGCCAAAGAAAAATTCAACAAAAGAGGATCGGTCTGATAAAAAAAATACGGAACGAAAAAATAGCACAAGTAAACCATCTGGTGATTCAAAGAAAAAGTCAAATTTGGACAAAAGACCTAAAAGTCCAAACGAAAAAGAAGAAAAAAGAACTAAAAGCAAAGAAAAAGCAACATCCGATGGCAAGAAAAGTACCAAGAAACGCTCAACCAGTGAAGGAAGTACACACCGCAGACGGAGTTCAAGTGAAAAGAAGAATGGAAAAACTAATAACCACAAAGGCGTTAACAATAATAACGACACTAGTGGGAAGACCGAAATCCTTGATAGCAGCACAGGCGTGGATTCTAATTCAAACCCTCACAGTTCTCGAAACGATGTTCCATTAGGAATACCGAATGGTAGTGGAAGTGACCGTTCACCAGAGGGAGCCAGCGGCGATGAAATTAGCCTACCACCGCAAGAGGGCTTCCCAGTTATGCCCTGGCACGTCATTCCACATCCCAGGGTAGTCCAATTCTGGAACATGGGGCCCTCCGGACTGGTCATGGAATCCATGCAGAAGTTTCCAATCGACTGGTTTAGACTTCCCGGGGAGGATGACATTCCAGTTAATGTAAGACTTTTTTTTTTGTTTCATTTTGTCATAAATTGCAAAAATGCACTTAAGAATCCGTTGAGCTAAAAATAAATATTCAAATAAATTTTAGCCCCTGAATCATTGCCTTCCTAAAAAGTAATGTAGTCCTTTGACTGCATTCAATATTTTCAGTATTTGAACTTTGTCCCTCAAAACTATGCAGTATTCCTGCAGTATTCCTGCAGTATTCCTGCAGTATTCCTGCAGTATTCCTGCAGTATTCCTGCAGTATTCCTGCAGTATTCCTGCAGTATTCCTGCAGTATTCCTGCAGTATTCCTGCAGTATTCCTGCAGTATTCCTGCAGTATTCCTGCAGTATTCCTGATTTTATGGATATTTCAAGTTCTAATGGCATGGAATTCATTTACTTTATTCTACCAGGCGGATGGCCAGTTTTCCCGACCTCACTCGACTCAAGAATGGAACACAGTGAACGGATTCCTCCATGATGTAGAACACCACCTGGAACCTGAGTAAGCTATCTGTCATGCTTCATAAAATTATAAAATAACATAACTGGATCAACAATTATTTGCATTAAACTTGATTCTTTTTTTTTACAGAGAAATAAGCAATCCAGCATTAAGACGTTACTTTGCAAAGCGCAGAGGTTGGTTTTACTTATTCTTGCATTTTCCTTTCATTCCCATTTGTTTATTTTAATTTGTGAGGTACTACTACTCTGAACTGAATAATTGTGAACTGAATAATTGTGAACTGATTAATTCATCTTCCGGCAGGGTTGAAACCGTGAAGTGCAGAATCATCACGAATTCAAAAAGGTGCAGAATGTTTCCCACTTCTAAAAGTTACATTTTGATAGGTTTTAATCAAGTATCTGTGATATTTTTTGCAAGAACGGACACACATCTTTATTTTATTTTTTACTTTTTGTAGCAATTTCTAGTCATTTGTCATATTTTATACTTTATTAACAGATAATAAATGTTTAAACTGATAATTATTTTGTTTGTCACAAGTATGAAATTGATGGTATGAAAGATTAATAAATAGTAACCTTCAGGACCATGAAACATAACAGCGAACATTCCATTTGCAATTACAGTTAACTCTTGCTCCAAGGTGGCAGCACTGTAGACCTTAAACATAAGGTGCTGCCACCTGGGATTTCCATCATGTACTCGTCAGAGATGTTAATTGCAAAAAGACAGCTGAAGTTCACAAAATGAGTTATGAATACACATTGATACATGAATCAAAAACACTTTGTATTGTATGGAATGGTATGGGTTGTAACGCAATCATTTTATTAAAATTGACAAAAATAAGATATGAAAAAGTGGTGGACAGCAATATTTCATATTTCATAATATTTCACATAAGCAATAGTCTGTTGATTGTAATCCTGGAATGTAGTCCTTTCTCTATGAAAATTGTGTATCATACAACCATCTTGTAAACTCTGTGTTCCACAAATTGACACAAGCAATAAGAGCCCTTGACGTGTCTCTGTTTACGCGGTCTGTCCAGTTTTTTCGTTATTAGTCTGTAAATATATTCCCCGCTGTGGTCCAGTAATAAGTCCTCTGCCTGGTTCTGAAATCAAAAAAGTTTATAAGTTTGGTAAAAATTAATGTCCAATTAGTAGCAGTTTTATTTATATCATTCATAATGCACTTATTAGTGAGGAGGCAGAAGGCGTATTGCAAGGATGTATTGTGTCAACAACCATATTGGCCATTTGGTAAAGTTAATAATGCATTGTTGCGGCATGATATATCATCAAGTTTCGAGATCTTGCTACAAAGAAGAATCTTGTCATGGTTGTCAGATGAATGATCATATAAGCAGATAATGTAATGGATAAAAATACTTCTGACAAAATTAACAGAAAAAAAATTTTGGACAAAAATTTGTTGAATGGGCTTTCAGTTTATCTCCCTGAGGCTGCCTCAACGCAGATTGTCCCAAAACTTTATTGACAATGCGGGTTGAACTTCATTGAACATTTTAAGAGTTCATGGCATGCGCGCATTGGCTGTTCACAGCTGATTAAATTCTGCAAGTGATCCAATTCGATTCATGTAATGTTCGCATGCAAAATCACCATGACGCACATTCTTAATTGTTAAACTTTACCTATTATGTGTGGCCAGCGCCGTGGAACTTTGTCAACTTAATTTCAAATTCCAAAAATTACGTTAACTTTGAAAATTGGTAATGAAAATAGTGAATTCGTTGACCTTTGTATTACTACGCAGACTTCGCACTTGATGGAAAGCTGTTCCAAAGGTGATGCAGTGCATTCTGGCAAAATACAATTACCCCCTTCCCCTCTGTTTTTACCCCTTTGTTCATCTGGCTGATGCGGAATGCTCACGGATTGCAATCTCCCAAATGAAATTTCAAAATGGCTGACAAAAGAGATCCGCCTTTCAAGGGGAACACTCCTTCAACTCCATTGGCTGTAATCTGCCTTCATTTTTGGAGTAAACAGAATTCATTGCCATGGCAACAGTGTTAAGTGCTGGGGGTGGATTAATCCATGAAATGAACAATGCAAGCAATTTCTTATCAAGAATTCTTGTAAGATTTCAACAAGACTAATTCTATTTATATAAATGTTAATTTCACCAGAGGGCAGCCCATCTGGTAGGGGGCACCACCCGTAAGACCTTAATGACTAGTTTAAATTAGGTATTACACCGAAGAAAGTCTATACGTCAGGGTTGCACTAAAATATCTCTGGATATGTTACAGTCACATCGGAATACTTTACAATTTAATTTACAAGCATTTAGCTTACCGTTGTAAAATACATTCAAATTTTAAATATTCAATCAATGGTCACAGACAGGCAGTAAATTGCCTTCAGTTTTGATTATAAATAAAGATATTGATGCAATAACTAAAACAACAGTGCTTCTTTTCAAATCTGAGTTAACTTCAAAAAATTGCAGCAGCATGTACAACTACAATATTCAAAGAACCTCTCCCGAGAAAATGAAATATTGCAAGTTGTAATATCAACAATAACAATAGGCATTGACCAATTGCTGATAACCTTTCCTATCTCATCATATTTCACAATATATCATTGGAACCTACTGAGAATTGCTTGACAGCAATTTCTATGATAAGATCTGCCATTCTATGATAACAAATGTCCCACTAGATCCTGGCATTGTATTGAGCAGGAACATGATGCTCATCAAATCAATGGTCATGCTACAACTGAGCATATATCATATTGCAAGTCATCAATGATGCAGTAAACTGAAGCTGCCATAAACTAACACTAACAAGGCAATGCACAATTCACAAATGGACAAAAAGATATGCAGATAAGTTGTTCTAGTTCTGTGGTAAAACTGCATAAAGTCATAATTCAAATACATTCAGTAAATTTGCCTCTGACAAATATTTAAGAATATAAGTTTGTCCTAAAATCAAGGTTGAGTTAATTTTATTCATATTTTGTAAGTGATACGATATTCTCCAGAAATGTGGAAATTTAGCAAAATATGATATTACAAAAATAAAATAAAAATTGTTTACAAAGATTTTATATTTGCTAATTTAATTTACTAATAATTGGATCATAGTTTGTAATGCCATTGTCCAATATCTACATCAATCATACGGAACCATTAGTATCCTAGATGATAAAGGAGCAATGTATGTTGCTCACACACTTATTAGACCTGCTGCTGCATTACTACAGTGTATGTTTACCTTTAAATAAAATTTTTTCTAATAACTGAAATATGTACATGAATTATTATGATCTTTTTGCTGTACATACCTGCATGGAGACATTAGTATTGTTGTTATGCAGATGGACTGTGATGTTCTCATAATGACCATTGTCCTCTTCACAGATCTCTCTGCCCCCTTCCTCCCCATCCCCTGCCCCTGAGTCCAGCTCCAAAACACAGTTGGTGAAGCTGGGTTGGTACTCCTCCACGTTGCCTAGCAACTCTTGTAAATAACCCTGCATACAAATAATAATAAGAAAAAAATCTTAAAAATGCATCAAATGATTGGATTAAGATTCAATTAAGAGGACGACCAGTTGAGAATTAATTAATCGAACTGTTACTTTACCATCAGATTGAAACATGGCTGTCACATTGTCATGCAAGCATGCTTACTACATGGCCAAATGTGCCACATGCATTTTCCTTGAGTTGGATAAACGCATGGAAAACGCATTGTTTTGGCCTCATTATAATCAGCATAAACCATGCATTTTCCATGCATTTATCCAAACGCATGGAAAACGCACGTGTCACATTTGGCCATGAAGTACTTTGCCAGAAGCCAGGAATAACTCCTCTAATAACATTTCATCATTAAAAAGTATTTAATCTGACTCCATCAGAAGTCAAATTTCATCATGAAAGTAGAAACTCAATATTATTTACAAAGCAACTGTAGTAATAAAAGATTATTAAATGGGTAGAATACAATTTACTTTATACGTATAGTGTATTTCACACCATGGATTGTTAACAATAAGCAAGAATGACAAAAACATATATCAAGATATAATTTCCAATATCTACTTACCAAACAAGGCCCTAATTCGTAGTAAAAGAAATGAAGCTGAGGCTTGTTAAGGAAACAAATAGGGTATCTTTTCCCGTTATCGATTTACTCAATAATTCTATAGCATCTCCAAAATGTCTATTGTCACTTTGTATGAATACTTTCAAGGATACATAATATTTGTTGCAGTCTGCCAGTCCTAAGTTCTCAACTCCTGTCAAAATGTTATATTTAATGAAAACTGTATTGACCTTGGCAAGCTTCCCATACATGGCTCTCTTCATCTGAAAATAATAATAGGAGTCATCATTAAAATGAAATAGGAGTCAAGAATATGAAATAGGAGTCTAAGGAGTCTGCTAGGTTATATGACATTCAGGAAAGGCATTTTCATGACATGGACAATAAACACTAATAAACAGGCAGTCAGAAATACGTGCTAGATAGAAATATGAGTCACTGGAGTCAATGAGATATAGGAGTCACATAATTAAATAGTCAGTGGAAATGCGAGTCATGAGAGAAACTGAAGTTATATACAGAGTACAATATATAATTGGGGATATGAGTCAGGAGGAAAATTGGAGTCATAGAGAATTTTACGTCCTGTATTTCTGCATCTGATAGGCTAATTAGGAAAGGCAGGGACCATGGTGTGTGTGTGTGTGTGATTAGTGCTTTACGTCCTGTATTTCTGCATCTGATAGGCTAATTAGGACAGGCAGAGACCATGGCAATGAGACGAAGGATGAAACAGCCATCCAACTTAGGCTCGACCGGGAATCGAACCCGGGACCCAGAAAAACTAAGAATAAGTAATGCGGTTGGAAGCCCAGAGTGCTACCTCTGAGCTAGGCCCGGCCCTAGGCAGGGACCATGGCAATGAGAAGATGGATGACCATCAAACTTAGGCTCGACCGAGAATTGATTCCAGGACCCAGTGGTTGGAAGCCCAGTGCGCTACCACAAAGCTAGGCCCCCATATTAGAGAATAGAGGGGAACCAAAGAAATAGGAGTCACACAAAATAACCAAGTCAAAGCAAACAATGAACCAGGAAGGGCAGAAGAGTCATTTGGTGTAATTTAATTACATAGAAGGGGAAGGGAGGGTAGATTGGAGCAAATTGGACCAAGGGGTTGACATGATTTGATTGGGTAAACAGAACCAAACACATGTCAAAGGGAAACAAACATCTTCTGATGGAACATGCTCCCCACTGGCGCCCCACTTGCCCCCACTCAGGCACTAGTTCTGGGTTTTTGGCAAATCAATGAAGAATATAGCAAAAGTTTTCTAGTTTGCTTCTACACAATAACACATTGCTGACTAACCATCTCATAGATTGTGAACAGTGTGTTGTTGTGTACAATATTAAAGGCCCTTTTTGAAATGTTTCAAGATTTCATTAGGAACCATTTTCTTCATAGAATACATGGCCAATTGTGCCACGCGCGTTTTCCATGAGAAGGATAAACGCATAGTTTTTGCTTCATTATAATTAGCTAAAAACCATGCGTTTATCCTTCTCATGGAAAACGCACGTGGCACATTTAGCCATGTAGGTGTACCTAATATAACGTGATGAGCCTAATAACGTTATTGCCCCCACCTCTAATAAGCAACAGGCTGTCAAGGCACATAAATACAAAAACAAATGGTATTTTTGATATGCAGTTAGCAGTGACTGTGAAAAATTATACGCAAGCAGTCCTGGATTATGGTAGCAGGTTTTTATGGAATGAGGTCCTCGCGGAATTAGGTACACTAATTCTATTTTATACTAGGGAGATGAAATTTCACCATACATTTGAAAAGTGTAGCCAAATATCAGACATCTGTCCAGAGCTACAATATGGATTACCAGTGGTTTACCATATTACTGAGCTGTGTATATTTTGAACACCCATCTCACTAAAAGCATAGGTTAGTTCTCCAGACCACCATGATACAATTCTAGCAGGGTCACCATTGACAAGAGCAGAGTGTCAGCTTTTGAGGAGATAGAATTTCCTCCAACATGAAGTGAGTCAACACAACTAAAAGCCTCAGCAGTGTAGACCTCACACTACTGGCTTCTCAAACATCCCCAGATATTTTGCACTGCCTTTAATTTACTGGGAGGAGCACAGGAGGTAGTTCTGTGTACTGAATCCACTACATTGGTAGCAGATTGAATTGCACCACAGTTTGTTTCATAAAATATGGTCGACTCTAGACAGCTGTGGTGCTCTATTCCTGGCTGAAGCTGTAACTGGTTAAAGCCAACTGCTTCTGTCTACTCCTAGCTTATAGTTGGCTAACACCAACCAACACTGAAAAATATAAACCTTGGTAAATGTAAGAAATTTATCTAATATATCATAAATATGTATTGGAAATAGACATGCATCTTTTCCACATAAAATGAGAAATATGCATAACTCAACTTCTGCACCAAATGGCGCTGCTGCATGTACTTTTAGATCGGGCTTTGAGTAGCCAGCTATAGCCAGACAGTTCAGTTTAGTGGCAAGTAGCATCGTACAGCAAAATTTGTCTAGCTTTGTCTAGGTTCAAGTTGACAGGCCGTTTTAAATGAAACTAACTGTATAGTAGGGTTCAAAACAAATGTCCACTTGCTTTTTGGTCAGATTTTTCAAATGAATACCAACTTAACTGACAAAAATATCTCTCAATTTATTCAAAGTGCCTTATCTTTTCAATGATAAATTTTTGTCTTCTAGTCGCCGTTGTGACTATTTCTGATAGTCACAGAGGAACAACAGAAATTTCTACATATCTAAAGAACAGGGGCGTAAATTTCTCTTGACGGATTGGGGGGGGGGGGGTTTTGCAGGCCAACTTTCGTCTGTCACAATGTGCCTTTCCCTCATACAAGTTGCCACGGCCAGTGCGGACACTTGTCAAGAGCTAAAGTAATAGGGGATCATTGATGGTGAACTACCTTTTTACACATAGAATTTACCCAAAGTGTACAGAAATAATGTCCCAAAACAACTGTGATTTTAATTTCAGGGGCGAGGATATGACAAATTAAAATGTATTGCAGGGACCACATAATTTTATATTTTTTTAAAATATGAAATGTACTAAACACCTAACCCCCCCCCCCCCCCCCTAAATCCGCTACTGTGGTATATATCCCCCACCCCCTCCCCTGTATTGACGCGCCTGATAAAGAACAGCAAACAATTATTTTAAAGAAATGTTGATATCAGTTACTGGTAGTTAGCAATAAGTTAAACCCCAACTTTCTAACATTTCTGCCATTTTATGTTCTATGCAATTTACACATGGAAAACAATTACCAGCTTCAGATAAAAAGAGAAATGGCAACAACAGAATTGTTGGATAAGAAATGAGAGATAGGATGTAATGGGAAATGAAGAGAATAAGGGGAAATGAAAGTGAGATTGAGAAGGAAGGGTTAGTAATGAATTAGAAAGAAAAATTGAAGAAAGAAAGCAATAAATAAAATAAAATAAAATAACGAAACAAAAATACTACACCACCATGCCAAATTTCTGCCGCTTCCTCTCTGCATTAAATCCTCTCAAGTTTTCTGTCGAATTTAGTCACATTCGGAAATTCGAAAACAAAAAATGACGAGGCAATGTTGTTTTGGCGGAAGTCTTTTCACTTGCCTCCTGTGACAGATGCTGGGCGAGCATGAAGTAACCTAATAATGGCGGTCCCGAGAGAAGGAATTTTGTCTGGGTATCTCCCCTGAATACCGGATGCCATTACACAAATTATATGGCAAGGGATTCACTAGCGTAGATCCCCCTGACTTCACCCCAACTTCCTTTACTGCATGGGATTCCTTACATTTGCAGAACATAATTTCATACGGAGGCTTCTCTGGTATTATATGTCAATCACCTCTCGGATACTTGTCCGCGGGCTCATATCGCAAATATTATACTTCTCTTTGCTGAATTTAAGGTTAAAATGATGTGTGTGTGTGTGTGAGATTAGGGCTTTACGTCCTGTATTTCTGCACCAGTTGGGCTAATTAGGACAGGCAGAGACCATGGCAATGAGACGAAGGACGAAACAGCCATCCAACTTAGGCTCGACCGGGAATCGAACCCGGGACCCAGCGGTTGGAAGCCCAGAGCGCTACCTCTGAGCTAGGCCCCCGCCCTCAAGGTTAAAATGATAACAAAGTAAACTTAATTGTTCAAGTTATCGTTGTCTCATACGCATATTTGTACATAAGTTTTATTCATTAGTTACAAGCGGAGTTAGATAGGAATCATAGGATTCATCCTGTATAATTCTGGCAACATCAATGACTCGATGACTGGTTTGAAGTTCAGTCCGCTTACATGACCAGCAGCCAAAGGCAGGCGTTATGATAAGATGGCTTGGAGTCTGCATCATGTTATACATTTACCCCCACGGGTGGGGTCTTTTACATAGACACAGAGTACCAGGCAACTCAAATTTAACAACTCATGCCATAGACATCCAGCAGCTGAGATGTAGCTCATGAAGAGTGCCCAGGCTAGTATTCCGACCTGGGACATTCAGCGGAGCTGGCCGAAGTGGAATAGGCAGATGTCTTAACCACTTGGCTACCCAGTATAATTCTGTGATTCACTTTTCATAAATTCAGCCTTGTTTACACATAGCCTTTCTTTGGCCTCCATAGAGCCTCTCCCTGGCCTTTTTAGCCTTTGTCCTATCTACAGCTTTGTCACAATGCCATAAGCCCAGTCAGATGGCATCCAGATGGCATCCAGATGGCAAATGTCTTGTGGTCAACATTCTTCTGGACTGACAGATGACCATCTGCATGAGCGGGCAGTCAGATGGACCCATCATTCCTCCACAGCATGATTGGATGATTGGGTCAATGGATGATTGGGGCAATGGATAATTGGATGGGAGCCTATCAATCATCATTGCATTAGGTTATTTTATGGCGACTAGTTTGCTGTGTAATTGAACTGCCTCTACATTCAAAAGTTTCAAGAAAATATTCAACATAGAAAAAATACAATATTTATCTACCTAGTTATAATTTACACACTTTGTGATGCTAAAGTGTATACAGCTGTAAAGTTCAAGTTTCTACATGGCCAAATGTGCCACGTGCGTTTTCCATAAGAAGGATAAACGCATGGAAAACGCATGGTTTTTCACCTCATTATAATTTGGCAAAAACCATGCGTTTTCCATGCACGTGGCACATTTGGCCATGCATTTGAACACAGAACATCCATGTCATGTTAATCAATCTTTGGTGTATATACATTGACAAAGTTTGGGTAATTCAAGGTTATGATCAGCTTCAGCGTATACAAATAACTTATTATGCATACATTCTAACATCGGTTCATGAAAATTGTAACATGGAAGGAAACTTCAAAGGTTATCATTTTGAGAGAGTAAAAGTTGTACTCCAAGCAGACATATGAAATGGATTGCAATTGGTTCCTAACAGAAAAATCTTGTTTCTAAGACAATCATGGGCTCGAAGAGGAAACAACGGCCTGGGAAAAGCAAATGTTGAGCAACGCTTTCAAATTCACTCATTAGAATTCTACAAGCATCTGTTGAACTCTTTCTTCAGCTCTGAGTTTGTTTAACAAATCAGATTGCACTCAGCCTTAATCAGATAGCTGTGTTTTTTGTTGATTACATAGATCTAAACTAATCCACAAAAATAAATCTTGATAACGAATAAATTTAATGAATAAAAGAACACACAACAATCAATAACAAATAAATTTAATGAATAAAAGAACACACAACAATCAATAACAAATAAACTTAATGAATAAAAGAACACACAACAATCAATAACAAATAAATTTAATGAATAAAAGAACACACAACAATCAATAACAAATAAATTTAATGAATAAAAGAACACACAACAATCAATAACAAATAAACTTAATGAATAAAAGAACACACAACAATCAATAACAAATAAATTTAATGAATAAAAGAACACACAACAATCAATAACAAATAAATTTAATGAATAAAAGAACACACAACAATCAATAACAAATAAATTTAATGAATAAAAGAACACACAACAATCAATCATTAAAGGTGAGTCAAGGGAAACGACAACAAACCAAACTCTAGTTGCATCTTCATTAGGGCTGTACACCTTTAACTTTAAAACGATACGATACGATAAAACTGATACGATACGTATTACAATATGTATTAATTCTATCAATGTGAAAATTAATGAAGCCTACATGACCAAATGTGCCACGTGCTTTTTTCACGAGAAGGATAAACGCATGGAAAACGCATAGTTTTTGCCTAATTTAGATGAGGTGAAAACCATGCGCTTTCCATGTGTTTATCCAAACGCATGGAAAACGCACGTAGCACATTTGGCCATGTATAATGCTGAAAATAGACCATGCAATTTAATAAACAAACTTTATTGAATAACTCCAGACTGTTGTGTAATGTTATTGGGATTAAAGTTGGCTGGCATTTTTCAAAATCACTGGAATATCTGGGTAGCAGGTATCTTTTTTACTGCAAAACGCCGTTGTGCATATCGTTTAATTGTATGGTTATTATTACATGGTTATCAATACCTGTAGCATTATCCTTGTACCGGTACAAATGGTATATCGAGAACCGGTGTACAGCCCTAAATCTTCATGCTTGCGCTTCATTTACATGAAGTTTAATCCAGTATTTACACAACTAATTGAGAGTCATTTCTTTTTACATTTTCCACTGGGAACACAACAACTAGAAACAAAATATGGCCTCAAAGTGACCAAATGATAAGGAATACTTCCACTTACCTTTCGCCTTGATATATGATTAAGGAACATGTAGATAGTCAATATACACAACCACACAATCGCCCCATGCAGATACTCCATGCCCGCTTGTGGGGAGCCGAATACGAGTTTAGCCTCAATGACGGGTACCACAGCGAGGCTGAGACCAAGAAGAAGGGCGAAGAAGATTATGGCCAGGGGCATATTGTAGCACCAGGTGTGACAGCGGAATTTGGCCTCACACATCAGACCCCCCACCGCTTCCTGGAATTCATCCGGTGGGATCTGGAATAAACAAAAATCAAATTGAAAAAATACAGGTAAAAGGCAGATGATAAGAAGTTCACTTCCAGATAATTCTGTGTAATGAGCTGTATACTGCCCAGGGAGTTGAGAAGGGCTCATGCTTGAACAGGCCTGTCAAGGGGGTTATTGTACAGTTAGCTGGAGCTTCAAGCTACTCTCTCTCTCTCTCTCTCTCTCTCTCTCTCTCTCTCTCTCTCTCTCTCTCTCTCTCTCTCTCTCTCTCTCTGTGCATGGCGACCGGCAGTCAATCCCATGGAAAAAGTACAGTATAGCAGAACCTTATTTAGCGAGCCTTTTTGTCATGCCTATGATGTCATATCCCTGAATTCCATGAATGACGTCACAAAAAACGACCTCATTTTTAATTTTACAAGACAAGACATTGTTTATTTTTTTCTTTATCGGGAGCTGCAGCCGCCAAACCCCCGCTGTGCTACGCAAATATTATTCCTCTCCTTTGTTAGAAATTTTGGCAAAAAATAATGATATCTTAATATTTCATGAAAGCCAAATATGGGCATACATTTGGGTTATACTGCACTATATCCAATCCCACTCTCTCCGTTCGCACCTCCGCCAGCCACCACTAAGAAAACTTGGTCTAAAAAAAGTGGTTGCAACGCTTTCGCGCTGTTCAGCAGGCACTTCTTTTGATGTATCGCCATGTCTGATTGGTTCAACGGCCATTAAATTAACTGGTTTTTGATGTGCCTTGACCACTTTTATAGTTTATTGCAAGTCATTATACAAAAAAAAAAAAAATAATAATAATTGGTCATAGTGTGGGAGTGGTCTAGGCACGGATGTAATTTCAGGTAACGTTTTCTTAGTGGCTACTTCTAAAACTTACTTTTCTTTCACTACATTGTAGTTCTATTTCTTATAACATGAAGGGTTATACTTTTGCAGTATGCTTAAGTACTAACTCAGAGCAATTGATGTCTCAACTACATACAGATTTTACACATTTAGGTGCATGATGGATGGGTATGTATAGTCACGTCATATATCTAAATAATGCAGTGATCCGTTTTAAAAAATTTGGAGGATCAAAATATGAATAAGAATAAAGAAGGGGGGAAACATAAGGAGTTGCCATGGTTACCTGTATTCCGTGAGCAAGGAGCTCGTCAGGCACTTCCGTGGAGTCGATGGTTTCATGACCACAACACTGGCACTTGGACTTGAGGCTGGACAGCAGGTGACCACTTTGCAAACCTACGATAAAAAGATTTCAATTCAATTCATTTTATTATATTCATCTCATTCATTCAGTTTACACTCACATACACATCCACTGTTGTAAACTGTTATAAAAATATTACAGTTTCCCAAGGTGTTAAATGTTTAATGTTTGAGTTTTCACACAATTTCATGTCATAACAGCTTTTCTATTGTCACAATAACAAACAACATGATGGTATATTTGCCCTCAGGTTAAGGAGATAAAATTAAGTTATTGTCTATAATGTATGTATGTGAGTGTCCAACTGGGACCTTGAACGTTAAGCTATATATTATGTATAAAATAATGAGAACTTGTATATCATACTTCTGTAAGTGCAGTTTTAGATAGACTTAGTGAGTAGAGCTATAGATATATGTGACAAATCTTTTCTGATATGTGTGTGTGCGTGATTAGGGCTTTACATCCCATATTTCTGCACCTGGTGGGCTAATTAGGACAGGCAGGGACCATGGCAATGAGACCAAGGATGAAACAGCCATCAAACTTAGGCTCGACCGGGAATCGAACCCGGGACCCAGCGGTTTGAAGCCCAGAGCGCTACCTCTGAACTAGGCCCCTGCCCCCATCTTTTCTGATATGAAAAAGTGTCAATGAAAGTTATATATATATAATATTATATCTTATCATATGTTAGAATATATAATATAATATAAAAGGAAGATACATTGACTCTGGCAAACAGGACAAAAGAGTAATGGGAGTCACAGTAAATGATTCATGGGAACCATTAAGAAGTCAAGGGAAAACAGGAACGAGAATCGACAAACAGAAAGTGAGAAACCAAAAAGTCATAAACCATGTTATGAAAAGGATTTGAATCCAGGTCCATCAATGTCGCTGATCATCAGCCTAAGCCATTCGGTCACCCAGTGCCATTCGGTAACCCAGTAGTTTTTCTAATTCTTTTCTAGTCAATAGCAGTCATGTTGTGATTCAAAATGGCCGTTTGTTTTTGTCGACACATTAACTTCAAAGGGCACGACATAGTAACACTGAAAGACTAAACGAGGCGGCAATATCTCATTTCGCTTTCTACCACACTTTGGTATTGGTCTGCCTTTATTCTTGTATGCTATGGAGACCATTTCATTTTTTGTTCTTCAGAGGCTGCAAATGCTCTAGGTCTCTCAGGGAATACGGCATTAGGGCTGAATCAATGGACAGCATCCCTTTAACTCCCCCAAGGTCCGACAACTTCTGGGCGAAGCATTGAAGCCAGGTTAGTGGCACTCCGTCTCGGACTGTTTGCAATTTTCGAGGAACCGATAAGGCGGGAAGGAAGATTGCTGATAAGACGACCAAACAGCATCCTGCATGAAGGATGGAGTAACTTGGGCGAAAGTCGCAGGACTTTGCTTGGAAATTGACCGCAATACAAGAACACCGAAGACATGGGGACCTATCGGGGTGTAAGGTGTATGGACCTAATGCCGAGGAGAGGATTGCGTTAAGAGATTGAATTTCATTCAGAAGTGGAAAAGGAAAATGTATTGCTAAGAACTCAGGAGTCAAGACTCCAATGAGCTTTATCATTTTCAGGGATACATAAGGATTGTTGACTGTATCCTGGAAAATAAGAATTTGTAATGATTAGCAACCATATGAAGGAACAACATATGGGTAGAAGACCACAGTGAGGTCATGACATGATGAACCATGAGAACAGAGCACGAACACGAGAATCTGCCACCCGACCTTTCTTCGACCTTTACACTCATTCCCAGGGTCATGAGTGAATGCAGTCAGTCACGTCCAGATGAAATCAGCAGCAAATTTCTGGCTGCCCAAAACAAATTTCCGTCAGCGGTGGGACACTTTGAGGGGAGCCCAATCAAATCAAAGTGAAGCGGGGAAGGGAAAGGAACAGCAATGCGTTTACTTGACAGCCACCCAAAATTACATTTGGCTTATCACAACACCGCTTCATTTATTATCACTGCTCACCCGCCCCTTTGCCAATCCGGGCTGGACCGATGCTCCCTTATCAGCCTCAGACAGCAAAAAAGCAATTGTGACGTCATTTATTGCTTCTCTGACGTCACTGATTGGTTCCGACGTCATAATTCCATCACTTCCGTATGTATGTTGTAATGGCGGATGGCCAAATGCAATAATGGTTCACATATACAGAATCTTTTTAAGCAAAGTTTGCTCCACCAAATCTGGTTTTCTGCAGAAGATTCCACACGACATTCCTTTCCGTACCTCCAAATTCACGGAATACAATTTTTTTGGCTTCTGTACATATCTCATGCGAAACCTTATTTGGAACAAGAGTTCTTCCATTTTTTCCATTAAAATTCATGCACTGTTTCAGAGCATCCGTAATGTCTGTTTGGGAAGTACTATAAATTGAAGACTGAGAACACAGCCATTAACGTCAGTGTTTCGGCGCATCTGCATGCACAAAATTTTGCACATAGACTGTTTGGCGACTGATTACAACATAAAACCTAGTGCGTAAATGCAACTTTCCAACATGCGAAATGTTAATTACTGTTGGAAAAACAGTTCTTCGTGCTTTTTGACGATAGAAACTCATCTGTTAGTGTCTACTTTAAAAGGAAAACCACACATTTAATTTTTACACCATTATTTTCTTACCTGGAGTAAGGCCAACGAGAGACGAGGACATGGAGAGCACGGTTTCCTCCGTCATGGGAGTGTCATCTGAAAAAGAATGAAAGAGAGGTTCAATGAGACAGACTCAATGAGAGACAGACTCAGAGAGAGGCTGAATCTGTTATCATTTGTTAGCCACGTTTCTGGCTGGCTCCCATTTCAATCAGACGCCATTCATCATTTCAAGCAGCCTGACCTGGGAGGATCTTGTGTCCCTTTAAGGGGCTCCTGATGATCGTCTTATATTAAGGAAGCCTTAAATCAAAGGGAGGGCCACCCATTGCCACACACTGCCACACACATTGCAACATACATTGCAACATACATTGTGCCACATTGCCACACACATTGCCACACACATTGCCACACACATTGCCACACACATTGCCACACACATTATCCTGCAGCTGATTTCTGCTGTACCTAATTTTTCTATACTGTGCTGTTTCATATAGTAAATTTCTTACTCTAGGCACGATTGTATCATATTTCATTGTATCATATCATCCTATGCTATCCTACCCTACCCTATCCTACCCTATCCTGTCCTATGCTATCCTATGCTATTCTACCCCACCCTACCCTATCCCTTCCTCTCCTATCCTATCATATCCCATCCCATCATATCCCATCCTATTCTATCCCATCCTATCCTATCCTATCCTATCCCATCCTATTCTATCCTGTCCTACCCTATCCCTATTTTATCCCATCCCATCCCATCCTAACCTATCCTATCCTATCCTACCCTGTCCTATCCCGTCCTATCCTGTCCTACCCCGTTCTATCCTGTCCTATCCTGAGAGGGTGAGGCATCAGGACCCCTTCACCCGAATGCTCAATTCTTCACACTTGAGTTGATCAAAGACTTTCACTCGAGAGGGGCACAATGACAAGAGGCAGACCTCACTAAGTCAGCCATATTCGCAGTTGACAGGATCACTTCATCACAAGAAACATCCCAGGAACACTTCACAACACATGATAAAAAAACACGCGATAAATCACAGAAACCATTGAAGCCAAATGTGGCCCGGCATCACAAAGTATAGAGCAGAACACAAGACATTTCTATGCATATCACTGGATAAACTACACCTATAGGTGGCAGCACCATGCCCTGCTGACACCAGAGGGGTCACATGACACCCAAGGGTCACGTGATGGAGTATTATTACCACCGGGGGGACATCATTCACAGACATAGCAATGATATAGATATCTGATAGAGATGGCTTTCCTGTATGCACGCATTGTGAAATATGGACAATGAATGGAAGATGAAGTTTACGCGGTTGACGACAACCACACAGTTGTGCCTGAACCATATGATAACAAGTAAGGACAAATGATAAGATGGCGTCTGTATTGTGTGATAAATAACTGTATCAAAATGTACTACTATGAAACATCATGGAGAAAAAACAATCGAATATCCATACAGTTAGTATCCAGCAGTTTGATTATACTTTGAACATTTTTCATCAGTTGAACTGTACCAACTAGAGGAAAACACAGATTCCAGCAGAAAAAGAAGTAGTTTGTTATTCTGCTTGATTTAGGCCAAATCAACTGTTCTGTCTACTGCAAAACCCAGTAGTGGTTGGATAATTTTTTGCGGATCACTTCAGAATTCAAGGTCACAATGAATCCACAAAAGGGCTCAAGATAAGTATTGTACTCTCCATGAATTGGGGAATTGAGATATAGTAAGATGTGGCTCATAAACAGTGCAGGGAGTGGGCTTTAAACCCATGCACCCACAGTCACTGCCATGGATGAGATGATGAGTGCATCCCATGTAGTGGGACAGGGACTGAGATGTGGCTCATAAACAGTGCAGGGAGTGGGCTTTGAACCCATGCACCCACAGTCACTGCCATGGATGAGATGATGAGTACATCCCATGTGATGGGACAGGGACTGAGATTTGGCTCATAAACAGTGCAGGGAGTGGGCTGTGAACCCATGCACCCACAGTCACTGCCATGGATGAGATGATGATGAGTGCATCCCATGTGGGACAGGGACTGAGATGTGGCTCATTAACAGTGCAGGGAGTGGGCTTTGAACCCATGCACCCACAGTCACTGCTGTAGATGAGATGATGATGAGTACACCCCAAGTCATGGGACAGGGACTGAGATGTAGCTCATAAACAGTGCAGGGAGTGGGCTTTGAACCCATGCACCCACAGTCACTGCCATGGATGAGATGATGATGATGAGTACACCCCAAGTGATGGGACAGGGACTGAGACTGAGATTAACATTGCAGGGAGTGGGGTTGGAACTAGCACACCCAACAAGCCATGTTATGCAGTTGGTCACCCAGCCTCACATTAGGCCTATAAGTATATTACAGAGCAAGGGGTGTGGTTGCAGCATGCCCTTGGCCAGAAGCTTTCAGTGCCTTGGTTGTAGAGTGCCAGGTCAGTAGAGTGATGTATCGGGGAGTGTGACCTCTGGGCCATAAGGTTGTCTCAAGGGTACGGCTCTTTTGTTTGCCTCAACTTCTGTATTCAAGCCAACTTCTTGAGAACATTAGGCCAACGACAAGAAGACATACCAGAACAGGGCAGGAATGTGTTCTCTCTGCCTTTATTACAAGTCCTACAAGTGCATGGGCCATTACATCATCCCACGTGCTCTTAAGGCTGTCAGGTATTAAGGGAGTAGGAATATATCATCAGTTAAGGCTGTATGGAATACGAGACATTCGTGGACAAAGAAATATGGGTCAATTGAACACTGCAAACTCTGGGTCATTGACCCAGTATCTCATTCACACAATCACACCCAGTACATTCACCCAGTATGTCAGTGGGTCAGTCATGTTGAGGTAAAATTGTAGAATGGCATCATATCAACCTGATCCCGAAACACTCCTTTGCACAGTTTTAGTTTCCATGTAGGTGAGATTGTATTAACAGTGCATTGCTTCGAGTAGTTCATTTTGTCCCATGCTGTTGTTGGTGCGGTGTAATTTGTATGCTATGGTAATGTTCAACGCAGGACAAAAGCTATAGTTGCTCATTGAATGGGCATACATGGAGAGTTTGTATTACTGACAAAGAATCCCTTTGCATTAACACTGAAAGAGACAGGTAGATAGACTCTGATAAAAATGGATAGAAATACAATCCAGATGAAACAGCAGGTTTTATTGATAAATATTTCAAAAATAGAAATCAGTAAAATTCAAAATTCGTAAAACATTCTACAAAAGAACTCTGCAAAGTGAACCAACTGAAGCACGAAACAACAGGAAGTTGAGGACTAATGCAGGACAGGAAGTACACAACAGGAAGTACAGGCAGTCCATGCAACCCACAGGAAGTACAGAAGCCGCTTCAATGAATCACAGGACACAGAATTTCAAAGTCATTTTCAAAGTTTACAGCCACTACAACAGCCATACTACATTAGTTTCACGACAACTCCACAGCCAAGTTGACAGCATTTCTATGGCGAGTGGTGATTCTCCTATTATCACTGGCAAATAGACAATCCTTGTCTCATCCCATCCTCAGTGCTATAAATCGATGAATGATGGTTGTTTGAAGAAGCCAAATGCATCTGCCCATCTAGGATAACATAGATACAAAAGCAGGGCCACAGACAGCTGGGTCACAGACAGTTGGGCCACAGACATTTGGGCTGCAGACAGTTGGGCCACAGACAGCTGGGCTATATCCCTTACATCTCATGGCAACCCTCATATCAGTTACGAGAAACCAGAAGGCAGGATTGTCCCAGTTGTATGGCATAAATACAAACAGATATATGAGGAAGAATGAGAAAATGTAATATAAGATGGCAACTGGTGTGTGGGTTTCAAATAAGAAATGAAAAGGGATCCTGCAGGAAACTGCACAATGTCAGTATTTCATTGTAAACTGACGAACCCATTGAGCTTCAGTAAAAAAGGTAACCAAAAAAAAAATCCAGGTACCAAGGTAGGAGAAAAGCCTTAAAGAGAGTCACCAAAAGTTAAATTGAGAACATGAATAGAGCATACAGAAGAGCTTTACAGAAATCGAAGTAAATGTATTCTTTCACTGAAAAAAGAACCGAGTCCAGTAATTAATGAGTGCATATAAGGACTTTTATCATTGGTTGATTGATGGCAGGGAATGCAAAAGTGCCCTTAGCTGTCTGATCACGTGTAGTGGGTGATGTGGCATTAAGAGCAGAGCTGTGATAGGAGGGGGGCAGAGAGGGGGGCAGGGAGTGCCCACTTGTTACATCTCACCAGTTATTGGACTCCCATTGGACAAGGTTAGACCACCCCCACTGGCATCCCCTACCACTCTCCAGACCTCCCTCCAGGGGTGTTCATAAGTGACCTCTGACCCCAAGGTCATTGCTGCTGCCCCCTGGAACCCCCTGGTGGCCCCCTGGAGACCTTGGGGCTGCATAACAGCTTGTCAGGTGGGTGCTGTGCTCTGCTGTGCCCTGCTATCAAAGGTGCTGCAGTTCAATGGTTGCCCACAGCACCCTGACACTCCTGCAGTGATCCATCAACAGCAGTTCACTATCAGACATCGCCAAGAATTCCTGCCATGCCATATGCCAGCCTGCCTCCTAATATACTCCACTGTATATGAGCTAAACTCCTCTTTAATACTCCTTGCAATATATGGCCAAATGCTTCATAGGCTGTATAATGTACATAATGAAAGTAGGGTTATTCTGAATGCATGTCAGAAGCATTTAATCTTGTCTGAATGAAGAGAGACAATATTCCAAACACATTCTTTGGTTGTAGCTTTGCAGAACTAATATGACAGAATAGAAAAAAAAAATCAAGCGAATATTCACATCACCTTGCAAGGTGGGTTATTCAGCCTCAGCTCACAAAATATTAGAAATACAGGGAATTTGCTGCAACAAAATCTTTGTCTGGCAACATATAACTGTTTCGCAAAGAATGATCACAATTGCTTATATCAACAGTTCATATTATGTAATAGTTTATAATACAGTCAGTGCAAAACTGAGTACACACCAAAAATAACAATTTATCATGTTGCTATTTAACCAGATTAAAGTTTACAGTTTATCAAATACTTAATAAGTGATGTTTGATGAAGCGTTCCACCCAAATAATCTGAATTAATAGACCCTTAAGTTGTATAATAGGTCAAATTACCTTAAACAGTCATCTTCAAAGTGATATGACAACAATGGCACCACATGGGCTGAGATTTCTTGTCAAATAAGGAAAAGAATAGTCACACTGCATAAGAAGGGGCACAGTTACAAGAAAATAAGTAATGCTTTGGAAATAAGCCGAAACACAGTGGCTAAAGTGATTCAGAGATTCAAGAAAAATGGAGAGGTGCTAAACATGATAATATGTATTGCTATATTCTCAAGGAAAAGATGCTACCTTCCCTCCATGCCCTTGGTCGTGGGGCCATATTTCAACAAGACAATGACCCAAAACATACTTCAAAGTTCACCACTGAGTTCCTGACAAAACACAAGGTGAAGAAACTGGATTGGCCTAGCATGTCTCCAGATCTGAACCCAATAGAGCACCTGTGGGGTGTTTTAAAGGAAAGTGGAGCAACACAGGCCCAAAAGTAGCAATGCCTTGAAAGAGGTCATCCTTGAGGAATGGAGGAAAATTGATGCTTCAGTATGCCTTGAACTTGTCCATTCAATGCCTAGGAGGATTGATGCAGTGCTGAGAAACAAGGGTGGACACACTAAATACTAAGACACTATACTTACCTTTACTTTATGTTACTGTGTACTCATTTTTGCTTTGTCTTTATTTTAAACCATTTATATAATATGAACTGTTGATCTAACCAATTGTGATTATAATTTGTGAAATGGTTTTTTGTTGTTAGATAAAGATTTTGTTGCAGCAAATTCCTTGTATCTCTTATATTTTCTGAGCTGAGGCTGAAAAACCAACCTTGCAAGAGGTGTGTACTCACTTATGCAGTATACTGTAGAAGAGTTGTTTATTTGGTTTAATTAACAATACAGTGACTAAATGAAATACATAATTCAGTGGTTGCTGTTGAAGCTGGAGTGCCTCAAGAAAGAACATAAACTGTATTCTCATATCAAGTACTAGTAGTTTCTAGTCAAAAGAACTAACAGCAGACCTGGATGAAGCTGAAGTGGGTAACTGTACATACAATAACATTAGATATACAGATTACAGAATCATCGCCAGATGTGTGCATATTTGGCAAGACCTCCTGGGTGTCAAGTCCGTTTGCTTGGCATTTGCTAGGCAAATATTGTAGGAGGGCAGTTTGCACAGTAGTACAAATGAACACTATTCCATCACTGTGCCATCATTGTTCTGTTCCACCAGCCACCCTGTTCTGGATATTGTAATTGATTCGGGGCCATTTTCGATTACAATGTCATTGAGCCTGATCGAAACCTGTGACAAATTGGCCATATCTCTCTCCCCTTCTATTCAACTCGTTTAACAGGCCCCACTGCTTCATCAACTCCAACTATTAATAGCAAAATCCCCTCAGAATCCAAGCACAATCCATGCAGAAGCCCAGCAGAATCCCTGCATTCTGTGGCAGCTGAATTAAAAGTCGTTCGTCACAGCTGCCAATAATTCTCACAAAGTGTTTGCCCAAGCGAATTCACAGGCCATTAAAGGCTACTTATTGCTGACTGTCGGGTGATAGGCTGTTCTTTATGTAATCCATATAACCACAGTCCCCAACACAACACCCAGACAAGTTCATTTGTAACTCATTGTTAACAACAAAGGCAGTGAAATTGAGTGTTGGGGGATACAAAAATTGCTGTATAATATGATGAATTCAACGCAATAACTTTTATGAACTGTCAGGGTTTACATAAAAGCTTATGCTGTTTCATTAAACAACCAATATGTTGATCAAATACACAAAAATTGACTGATTAATTTCATAGATGCTGCTCCACAGGAAACCACTGCTGGGTCAGGAACTGAGATCACATGGAGATGGGCCACTAGTGGACCATATTGACAGGAGTCATTGGACCACAATAGGACACATTGGACCACCATGGGTTACTCCATACACTCCACACACAATCAAGGTGGACTGTCTGCTCTTAATGCTCTTTGAAAGAAGAGCCCAAGAGACAGGAGATATGAACTGAGATCACATGGAGATGAACAGTTATTTTCATAAAATATGGTCAACTCTAGACAGCTGTAGCAACCTATTCCTGGCTGTAACTATAACTGGCTAAAGCCTGCCACTCCTAGCTTATAGTCGGCTTACACCTACCACCACTGAAAAAATATAAACCTTGGTAAATGTAAGAAATTGATCTAATATATCATAAATATATATTTGCAATGGGCATGCATCTTGTCAAATATGAGTAACTCGAGAATGGTGCTGCGTGTAAATTTAGGCCTGGCTTTGAGAAGCCGGCTATAGCCCGAAAGTCCCGTTTAGTGGAAGGTAGCATCGTATAGCAGAAGTTGTTTAGCTTTGTCTTGATTCAATTTGACAGGCCGTTTTTAATGAAACAAACTGTAGCTTATAAACAGTTCAGGGAGAGGGCTAACATCCCTGCCACAAATGCACCTAGAATCACTGCCAAAAAAGTCAATCATACTAACCACAAAGTAAGCCGTGAGCTAACATTTTCCCCAGTCGGCTACTTTATAAAGTACTCTCATCAGATAGAGTGATATGACTGGAGGACTTCGATTTTGTCGAGCCACACATTGTTAAGTCTGTTTTCAGTGCATTAGAAGAGCTTTTCATAGATTACATACTGCCCGGGTTGATTTTTACTATCATAAGATCCAAAGTATAAAAACCCCCAGTTGGACAAATGACAGACAAGTTGATGGCAGGTTTCTCATACAAAAAATACTTGAGAGAAAAACACAATAGCTGGCTATATGCACTTTAATAGAGGTCAGCTGGGTGGGCAGGTGGTGATCCTTAAGAGCAGAGATATCGATCAGGAGCCTTAAGAAAGAGACGACATGATGGAGAAGCTGTCAGTTAAAATGGACCATATTGACAGGAGCCATTGGACCACAATGGGACACATTGGACCACAATGGGACACATTGGACCACCATGGGTTACTCCATACTGCTCTTTGAAAGAACAGCACAAGAGAGCTGAGTCAAGAGAGTGAAGAGCAGTGAAGAGCAGGAGAGAGAGTTAAGAGGGTGGCCATACAAACAAGAGTCACTGTTGACTCACTAGTGGCCCATCGGTGGCCAAATGGTGACCCAATTCTGCTAAGTGCCCAGCATGTGCAATGGGAATGTGCCATGTGAATACTATTGAAAAGCATCTGCTCCAAATACCCCTATAGAACCTCAACAGAACCTGTAAAGTGGTGCCAAAAATAGAGCGGAAGTCCACATGACCCCATCACGTGAGCAGTCTGACCACCCTTCCCATAATGTCCCACTCAGAGGGGTTTTCCTCATGACGAGGTCATGCCCTTTGACCTGGACAGGATCTGTGCTGGACACAAGAGCTCAGTGAAATGGCCACCTCGTGACCTGGGCCAATCAGGACAGGAAATGATCTAGGTCCTTAGCAATGGACTCCAAGGTCTTCCCTGACGATTCCAAAATTATCTTAAAATGACCCGGGATGCTCTCCAATCAACTTGGGACCTCTCCAATCAAGCCAGCAATATCCCTCTTCTCCAATTTGCTTAGTTTTGATTGAAATAATGTCATCTTGTTACAGTGCAAAGTAAATAAGGTTGGCCACAGGCAATGAGCAAAATACAGCATGATTGAAAAGCTGTTATTGAATTGGATTGTAGTGCATGATACTGACCGTGTGTCGTTGGCCTCTCGTGAAAGAGTCAGATACAGAGCAAAGCTGCACGGATGGGTCACGTACCTTCCTCAGCACATACACCTCAATCTGACCTAGGTTGTACCATAGATCACCAAGTTACTGTCATAAATAACCAAGTACAGACATTTTTACTTCATGATTATCATCAACCTCTACAAAATTAATGAGTCCCCTGGCAGCAATACTTCAAACAAGTTCACCTCTTTGGTCATGTATCATCTACACACTTTGGTTGCTACGGCTATACAGCTGCAGATTCAGTGATGATTGTGGCAAAAATATGAAGCATAAATGGTGGAATTATAGACGGATGTAATCAAGTGGTAAATATGGTAGACCACCACACCTGGGTTACATCAACATCCACTAGACTAAGATAAAAAAAGGAGATAAATTGTCACATGTGCTGTGTCTATAAATCCAAACACAAGTCCATAATGGAGGGGATAAATGTTGCATGGCTGTGCCCTGGAGGAAAGGCATTAAAGCATTCAAGTAAAATAATCTAGGCAGAAGTAAAAGACTATTATATAATCATTGAATTTTTTCCCTTTTCCTCTTTTTGTAGATGGATCCCTTGCACCGTCGCATGCGCAGTGATCGTGAAAAGTCCTACGGTTGGCTTTATTCTTCCGCCATGAAAAATAATCGGGGAAAAAGAGAGCGGAGTTGAGCGGAGATGACAAGCAATGAGAGGGGATGAGAGCGAGATGACAGTCCCTCAAAGGATCCAGCATTTTGATCACAGAGCAGGTCACAATGAGGATGAGGTGCAGTCCCAGCTGAGATCAATTTCACTCACATGATCATTAGAAGCATCTATTAAAGAGTCCCTCCTACCTGCAGGGCGAGTCAAATCATGCATGATGTCGTCTCAAGACTCTTTCCTACTTCACTGAATTTAGCTTTCACTGTAGGTTCAATCTCTAATAATTGAGCTTCTGGAGATTGAAAAATCTATAAGAGCGAGGATGGAGTTTTACCTGACTTTTGGTCTCAAACCATATAACAACCACTGCATTAGGCCTTTGTGGATGAGATTTTTTCTTTCAAGGAGTAACGATTTGGTGGTAGAGTGAAGAACACATTGCTACCATTTGAACCAAATACACTGGGAACTTCGCCTCATTGCAACATACCAATAAAAATCATGATGATGAGGACCAACTTTTGAACCAAGCCATACTCATATCTTTGTGATTTACCTCACAACTGAGAATACCTTAATCAAAGGACAGTTGGTTTTATGGATGATACACCATCACCATGAATCAAAACCTTAAAATATCTGGCACCTAACCTCAACCTAAAAACCTCCAAACCAACCAAACCTACAGCGACACCACCATAACACCCAGAATAAGTAATAGGCCTCTCAGCGGAGAAAACATCTTTTGGCAAAATGAAGCAGGGCGAGGGTTATTCATACTCAGATAGTTTATCGATCTAAGCGGACGGCAAATTGTTTTCGCACTGAACAGTGGCCATTGTCCTTAATAAGACAATAGAACAATGGATTGTGGGTAGGGGCTAGGGCTGCAAGGTCATTGGCTGCTAGGCCAGGGCGATGATTTATTGCTCCTCCCTTCTCTTTATAGAGATTGGATGAGAACTGCCACAGCCTGGTTTCTTCAAGACAATGGCTCTAACGAGTTCTTCCCAAATTGATGTTGACTTGGTTCCCACTTGGTTCCCACTGCCCCTCAGCCTGTTTGCTCTTGCACAACCTGATTGTAGACGACCACGTACAGTCTATACTATGGGGTGTACTACAGGGTCACTGCTTTCTTATATGGAGGAATGATGTACAAGAGTAATCATAGCTGGGCTTCTTCTCTCAATACAAGTGCAGTTGCCTTGTTGGTTCCTTGGCTTCCCATGCAACCAGATGTAGGATTCTTATAAAACATCAACATTTAGATGTGTACAACTACATGGCAAAATGTGCTACATGCGTTTTCCATGCGTTTGGATAAAACCACATTATAATTAGGCAAAAACCATGCGTTTTCCATGCGTTTATCCTTCTCATGGAAAACGCATGTGGCCCATTTGGCCATGTACATACATTGTATCTGTATCTGCAGTTTTTGCTGTTATTGTAGGAAACTACAAGAGTCAGAGCTGATCTGAGAGAGGGCAAAGGAGGATTTGATGAGTTCATCTAATACTAATGGATAGGGAGTATATATGGCCCATTAAGCATAGCAGGGAGGGAGGTCTGCACCCAAACACTCACACCTTCAAGATGTAGCCAAGCCAACTGTCTGACCAACCAGTCTCCTTGAACTGTTTGTTGGACATGAGCTTCCAAAACAATCTTGAAATGCAGCAGGAAAAGGAGGCACAGATGGCTCAGCTGCCACCACCAGGGGGAGCATCCTGTTATCTTGATGTAATGACTTCCTGAAAGCTGCAGCAAGGCTGAAGGAGACAGGGGGGGGGGGGGCGGCAAAAGAAAGGAGAAAAGACAATAGGATAAGATAAAGATGGTGAGATGGCTTCGAGAAGGAAAAGAAGTTAGGTAGTTTTAGAAAGGAAAAAGTACAGGGATAGATTGAAGGACAACTAACCTGGGTAACAATGAAGGAAACAAATTGTGACAAACAAAGAGGATGAGTAGGTATAAAAACAGTATTAAATAAATACGGATTAAGAATGAAAGAAAGCAACAATAAAATGAGAGATGTATAATATTTATATATGGGAAAGGGAAGACTGTATGCTCTGCAAAATGAAGAAAGAGTTACAGAAGAAATACTGAGATCAGACAGAGTGAAAAATCTTTCCTGTATGCTCTAGCTGCAACCGGACCAATACTTTCCAATAGTTATATGTGCACATGTACAAAGGCAGAAATAAAAAGCTGATTCGACAGATGCATACCATACATTTATGCATTCACCAGCATACATCTACAGACCAATATACTGTATTCTTTTCAAGTGTGTTTTATTGTGTCTACAGCTGGCATAGAGCTCAGAATTGACTGCAGCCAATGTGAAATGCATAGGAGGGATAGGCAGTGTATCTCTTTGCATAAGCAGACCTGCCACCCTTGCTTGTTTTTTCAGCAATTGGCTGCACATCTGTCCAGTTTTGTTGACCACTTGGAGCCTTGAGCTGCTCTCTGGTCAGCAATAAACATTGGGCCAGAGTGGCCAGTTGTGACCAGCAATGTTGGCCTTGTGTTGGTCATTGTTGGCTACTGTTGGCTAGTGGAGGTTGTGTGTGTGCATTTCAAACAAGACCTGTTCACTTAATTCCTCCTGGCAACACTGTAGATCATTCTCCTTTCTCCTGTGTATCTACAGAGGCTGTCTGCAGCTAATGCCTAGTATTGTAGTGGCCATTCTGCAGCCATTCTGTAGCAATGGTTTGCTGGTGTTTGTTCAGCTCCCACCCCTTTGCTATTACCTAATGGTTGGACCGTTTCTCTTTGTTGTGGGTCAAAGGTCACGGGGCTGGCTATTTGCTCATCTCTACCAAGAGAATTTTTTGGACAAACGACAAGAAAAGGCACTTCAATCATTTCTTTCTATGGTGGATCTTGCCACCCCTTGGTGAAACCCCCTTGGTGCTCACTGGTCTGTTAGCTACTTGACTGAGGGCAGATCCCTAAGCCCTGGCCTCAAATCACCCTTGCTCACAAGAACAGGCATCGTGGGATGTGTGCTCCACTCAACACTAGACTAGTATAAGCTCAGTCCCAGCCTTGCTCAATACTATTCCTCGTGTTATGTGGGTTGCTTTCTAAAGATTTGGATATACAGAGTATTTTAGAGTGAAGTTGAAAATGAATCTACATCAACTTTCTACCTTAATAAGTTGCATTGTGAAATAGCGGACAACACATAGGGCCTATGTAATTTTCTTTAATTTATCTGAGTTTAACTTGTGCTCTGTACAATAACTGTACATGGCCAATTGTGCCACGTGCGTTTTACATGTGTTCGGATAAATGCATGGTTTTTGCCTCATTATAATTAGCTAAACACCATGCATTTATCCTTCTCATGGAAAACGCACGTGCCACATTTGGCCATGTATGTGTGTAGCGGAAGTATGAAGTTGACGTAGACTCCAAGATATCGCAGTCACAGCATCACTTCATTACATCTGCCTCAGATGTTCATTCAATTTGAAGCTACCAAAGATATGTGCCATGACAGAATGCAATAAATCATTTGACAATACCACACAATGATCAAACTGAACATTCTATAACCACATTTGTATTTAAGCAACATTGGAAAGCTTGACACAGAAGCACTGGTCTTTGACATCCACTCCTTGTGTTATTGTTAAGCCCCTCAGAGAACTGTCAATAATCCTGCGACCTTATGTGATTGATGACATAAGGGGCTGTTGATTTGTCTCGTGCTGATGACGTCACGTTCGAGTGGGGGGGATTCCTTGAGGGGATTTCCTTGGGGGGATTCCCGTGTTTGCTGAGCAGATGTGCTGGCTCAGCCCCTTGTCTCTCTAACGCTGTCTTCTTCTGGGGCAATCCTGTCAATCTCTTTGAAGCTGAGTTAGTTCTCCGCTGACCTCACCACATTTCTCACCCTGCCTTAAGAGGACACATGCAAGCACTTTGATCCTGTCGCCTCCGCCTCATAATGTCCTGTACCCCAGTGGGTCACCAGTGGGTTACCAAAGGGCCACCAGTGCTCTTAAAGTGCCGGACCCCTGTCCCTTCAGGCACTTACTCCTTTAACAAGAAAGGGTCCCTTACAAAGAGCCATGGATATTGGATTTACTACAAGCAAGTCTGCAATAAAAGGGGATAAGCTCTTCTTGGGACTTTCAAAGTAAATGGAGAACTGTCCTTTTTGACAAACCTGAAACACCCAAGAGATCAAACTTCACAGTTTGTGATAGTGAACCTGGTGGCACAATAACTGAACCATTATTAATGTTGAGTATGGTACACCTTTTTGAAGTAACTTCCCAACAACAGAATCAGATGACACAGCTAATTATGTACATGTTTTGCTTACTGATCTAAAGTAAATTAATCAATTTCTCTTATAGTCTATTAGCTGGCTTATGGTATTAAAGGTCTGACAATGAAATTACAGATGTTCATTTGCTTAAGTCATGCAATTCCTGTTCTGACAAGCAGTCAATTCAGCTAAACTAAAAAAATATGAATCCGTTTCTCTTGTATTTTTTAAGAGAAGATTTCTTAAGTCTATACTCAGCATATCGGCTACACAGTTTAACCAATCAATTTGTTTAACTAGGTAAACTAGCAAAGAATGTCCATAATTAGGTCCCTCGGCTTATGACACAGTGTTCATGGAAACTAATGTCATTCGTGAAGATAACAGCATCAATAACACTGTCATGGTATCTCAAAGTTTCAAAAAGATCTTATTGGGGAATTTCCACCCATAAACTACACTATAGGCTACATCTTAAGTTGAACCCTGTACAAGACTATAAAAAGAGAGGACTGCAGTGAGTGAATATCCAAGCAGGTTCAGTGCAGTCCTCTTTAATGGTTCCGGCAGACATTCAATCACCATAAAAGGAAGAAAGGAGCTCTGCAAGGTGTTAAGGATGCCGTAATGACGTCATTGACGGCCGCTCTAGCCCCACGTGCAGAAGAGACGCTAGGGGGAGCCAGGAGTAATGAGTTGGTAATTGGAGGAGCAGGCGAATAACGGGGGGCTAATTGCAGGGCGCATCTTGTGACCTTGAGGTACTCCCTTAAACTACAAATCACCCATCTTGGAAATCCTCCACCCCTCATCTCAGCATCTTTACAGCGCCTTAAACACTTCCCTTGATAGAGCGTGTGTGCTCAGGGTGTGTGTGCTATGCGCTAAATCTATGAGACTCATTTGCTTCAGTTGATTGAGGTATTTGTACTGGTGACTCAACGATGTCACGGACTCAAATGAATGGTGGTTGGCTATAGACAGGCACTGAAGCTAATAGTATTACATTACTACATGGCACGTGCGTTTAGCATGCGTTTGGATAAACGCATGGTTTTTGCCTCATTATAATTAGCTAAAAACCATGCGTTTACCATGCGTTTATCCTTCTCATGGAAATCGCACATGGCAAATTTGGCCATGAGGCATTATGCCATTATCTAGAATCACTGCAATAGGAAATATTTGTTGTCACCCAATATCAAATATTCCTGGACAGAACCGTTCGCATTTTGGGACCATTTGTTTCCTCACCAAGTACAACCAAAAGGGCAAAAGTGCCATTTTGTCATAGTAGCTTCAAACGCGGCTGCTTCTAGGAGACCAACAGGAGACTAACTGCCTTGAGTTTGTTTTGCAGGAGGTGGGCAGGAAACCACTCCTAAGGGAATCAACCTTGTTACACTAATTCGTTTGGAGGCAGGAGGCGGTCTGTTAGCGGGGAGGGTGTAGGGGAAGGGGGCAGTGCTCCAAGTCATACTCAAACAGCCCCACCTTCGAATAAATGGCTAACAAAAGGCTTTGGATTTTCAACTAGATGACACTACTCAGGTCTTTCAATCACAGAAACTGGAATAATATAATAGATATTGAGAATTCGTTTATTTAATGCTTGCCATAGGTAACCTCAATCACTACAACACCCTAGCTGAAGGGTACATGGCCAATTGTGCCACGTGCGTTTTCCATGTGTTTGGATAAACGCATGGTTTTTGCCTCATAATTAGCCAAAAACCATGAGTTTTCTATGCGTTTATCCTTCTCATGGAAAACGCACGTGGCACATTTGGCCATGTAGTGTTGATGCTTATAAGTAAAGAGTGGGATTTGAACCCATGTACCCACAGTCACTACCATATAATCCTTCAGGCTAAAAACTTGGCACCAAGAACCCTGATATCAAACACAGCACTATGTAAAGAGTGTCCAAGTTTTATCAGTGTTTTATTGAGCTCAGGGAGGATCATTCAGCTGGTTGCATTGCAGATAACATGGCATGATTGCTGTTGCCTTTGATCTGAATCATCCTAGCTTGCCAAATGTCTCTGCATCATATGATTAAATATACAAGGAACCAGACAAGAGTTGTCTCTGCATCTACATTGCAAATCTACAGCAAATATACATTGAGATGAGCAAAAAGGAAGAACAAATGAATATGAGCCCGCACGCTGATTGAAATGGTCCAAAGAGACACGCTGGTGACTGTTCGTTTTCTTTCGCTTTTTAAATCTACATCTTCCACATCGCACCCGGGTTTCCTGGTTTGTTTTTACTGTTGTCTTTCCATTTCATTCTGTTTGGCCTTAAGTCTTATTTTATGCTCTTTATTCTCCTTATCTTTGAACTCTTGTGAATGGCAAGAGTTTGCTTTTTAGGGTTGCTTTTTGTCTTACTTCAATCACCATCTGGAGTCTTTCTACATTTCCATTTACCAAAACTGTTTCCTTAGCATTTGCATCAATGTATTTGCTTTCTTCTGTACATCTATCCTTATTTATTGCTTCCATTTGACTTAACCTCTTCTTTCCTCTTCACATCGATCTTACTTCGTTCTTATCTGCTTCTGTTGGACCTATTAATTTCTCTTGGGTCTGTGTTCTAAGCATCTGGGTGGCCTAATGGTTAAGGCATCCACCAATTCGGCCAGCTCTGTTGAAAGTCCTGGGACCCGAGTTGGATCCCAGGCCCTCTTCATGAGCAACATCCCAGCTGGATGTCGATCGCATGAGACGTTAAATTGGAGGTGTCTTCTACTCGGTGTCTATGCTGGGGCAAGTAAAAGACACCACTCATGGGTAAATGTGAAAATTGTGTGGACTCCAAGCAGCCTTATCATTTCATCATTATGTGTGCCTCTGGCAGCTGGCCACATAAGCTGACTAAGCTTCAGACCAGTAGCATTGAGACATCTATTTCTCTTCTATCTGTGTTCTTTCATAGATGTTGTCATTCACTGTTTATCATGTTCTATTCCACTTCTGCATTTCTTCTCTGCCCTTTTGTTACCTCTTACTCTTGAATTACTTTCTCTTCCTTTACTTTCGTCCAATCCCCTGCATAATAAATCCCTCCCATCCATCCTGTCATATGTTAATCATACTTATAAATAAAGGAGGAAAGCCCAGCATCCTCAGAGGAGCACAATTTGTATTCTGCATAAGACCCCATTTGGCATTCAGGCCTGGCTCTGGTGAAATGTTTATGTGACACAATTGACGAGATCATACGTCTTGCCTCACTTGCACCCCACTTGCTAAATGTAGGTCACTCAGGGGATGTTGCCTTGTAAACAAATGTCCAAGGTTATGCTTCCCATCAACTATACTTCCGCTTCCTGTAAATGGCCATAGTGCAAGGTCCTTTGTAGCACTATGTCAATAGATCATATCCAAGTTTACAATTTTGATACAATAGCTGCACAAGCATTTAGAGAGGAGTGGGGGCCTAGCTCAGAGGTAGCGCACTGGGCTTCCAACCACTGGGTCCCGGGTTCAATTCCCGGTCGAGCCTATGTTGGATGGCTGTTTCATCCTCATTGCCATGGTCGCACCTGTCCCAATTAGCCCATCAGGTGCAGGACGTAAAGCCCTAATCCACCACCACAAGCATTTAAAGAACACTTTGTTTCACTCATGCTCTATGTGGTGAGCTGGCTGGCCAAGCAGTTAGCAGTCTTCTGTTCCAACGACTGAGGGTAGTACCCACTGGGTACATGGGATCTTTAAACCTCACAAATACATTCTTATTTGCTGAATACATGCAACATAACTACACAGCTTATTCTCTCTGTCCACCTAATTTTACTAGACCATAACATTTTAGGCATCACATTTAATGACTTGCAAGGCATTCCCTGCTTTTGTCTTTATGTCCGAGTCGTTCCTGTAATCAAAAGTTGCACTTCCTTGATGAACTCCTGTCATGTCATCCTGTCATAGCCCAACTTTCAATAAATGAGAAAGCAAGGCCCAGCCACACAGGACTATGGGGTAGTGGGGGGTACTGTCCTACAGTCAATCAGTTGTGTCATGCAAACAATGCACCATGTTCATTTGGCATGTTCATGTGGCATGTCATTTGGCTTGTCATTTGGCAGGACATGACAGCAATTGTATCCAAATGGCTCCATGTGGCCTAATGTGGCCTAATAGCAAAATGGCCCAGCATATTTATTGGGAAACCAACAGGGAACAGTGGTTGAAAGGCCACAATGTAAAAGCGCAGGGTTATACATGACAGGTACAGATGGACTTCACTCTTATCCTAAAATTCCTCTATATGACAAATGAATTCACTGATATCATAAATAAACTCAATGACAGTGGTTGAAAATTTACGTCAATGAGTAAATTTCTCAATGCTATTGGTCTGAAACTCAGTGACAGTTTATGTGACCCAGCTGCAGGTAGATGTAATGATGAGATGATAAGGTCTGTAGTCATACAGTACACATTTACTCCCTGAGTGGGGTCTTCTACTTGCTTCAGTAATAAGCACTGAGTACAGGGCACCTCCAATTTAACGTCTCATGTGATCGACATCCAGCTGAGATGTAGCTCATGAAGAGTGCCTGGGCCAGGGATCGAGCCTGGTACTTTAAGCAGAGCTGGCCACTGCGCAATTGGCAGATGCCTTAACCATTAGGCTACCCAGCTGCATACTTTTAACCAGTCAAAGAAATAAAGTATAACGAAGGAATTATGAAGTGAAATTGGTGCCAAGACGGAATATTGACAATGGTGCAGGTGGAAATGGTGGTGGTGGCGGATTAGGGCTTTACGTTCTGTATTTCTGCACCTGATGGGCTAATTAGGACAGGTAGGGACCATGGCAATGAGACGAAGGATGAAACAGCCAGCCAACATAGGCTCGACCGGGAATTGAACCCGGGACCCAGTGGTTGGAAGCCCAGCGCGCTACCACTGAGCTAGGCCCCCACCCCGTGCAGGTGGAAATGAGCAAAGCACACGTTATCATAAGGACATAATGCAGAGAAGCACACACACAAACATTGCTAATGATTAAGAAGCAGGATATCGGTAATACAGCATAAGACTGATGGTATTTCAAACTATTGAAAAGTTTGGTATGGAAGCACAGCTAAATGCTTTACTAGTCTTATCCAATTACAGTGATCTTAGCTATTAATATCATCTATTATCTCTTGAGAATGGTCATCCAGGATCTAGGGCATTCAGCAGAGTGCCTGGACACATTTGTCTGGCAGGAGGAGAAAAAGAGGAAGATAAGACGAGTGATGTGTTGCACAGGAGGAAACAAGCAAGCTGCATTAGGGATGCGGAGACTGAAGAAGTTGTGGAAGAGGCGAGATGAGATGAGGATGTAACATTAGCAGAGCAGATGGGGAGGCTGGTGGGGCAGCTGACCAGCCTTGCAGCTGCTGGGATGGGGGACCTGGGATGGGGACTTGAGATGGAGCTTTATTCAGAGTAGACAGGCAATGGGTTGCAGATAGGCCAATAGCAACTGGCCCACTTGGTGGCTGCAGGGCTGCTGCAGGGCGGCTGCTGGGCTCTAATGTGTTCAAGTCATACAAGTGGCCTGCCTAGAATTGCAATCACGAGCCAAAATGACCGGGCCAGACCTTGCAACCCCCTCAACACATTTCCCACTTCACCCTGTCTGCCCCTGGCCCCCTTCTGGCAAGTTCTGCTCTTCCTGGGGTTATTCCAAAATCCCCGGATGCAAACTTAAGAAGACCATCAAACCAGGAAGACTCCAACCTGCCTCGGAGGACTGATCGGTGGTGAGAGTAGAGCCCAAGGTTATGGATAGGGATGGAAAATGGACAGAATTACACAGGGATAGGAAGAAATAGAGTCAGATTAAGAAGCCCAGAAACAATTAGACCCAAGAGAAGAGAGTTCTCAAAAACTATACAGAGCTCTTCAGAAAATCGTATATATTAACGTTAGCCCCAGACTATGCTATGTTATAATAACTTCTTAACTTTACCTCACAATTAGGATCACCTCTAGAATGAGCCCAGTAAACTTGCACCAGGATATCGACTGAAGATTAAAAGTTTCCAATGACAGTGATAAATTGGACCATACAATATAAGAGCATAAACATAGCCAACATTTTGATAAGAGACTTTGATGAAGACTTATAAGCACTTTCCCATAAGCACTTTCCCATAAGCACTTTCCAATAAACGTGTTCTGAAGTAGCCTTTCCATAAACAAACGATCTGGCCAGAGTGACTTACTCCAGACTCGTGACTAATTTCCAGCAGTCAGTGTTGACCATATTTCAATTCATCTCCATGAACAAACTCTGGCTCTACTTGAAAGTACTAGAAAGTGATAAATGGCTGGGAGGTTTGGCTATTTAAGGTAACAAAAACAACAGACCGTTTCTCTTTCACTGCACCTGATTTATATATGTCCCCTTTCACAGGAAAACCCACAAACCTTAAAATACAGTTGATGAATGTCACGGGCAGATTGCTATTTGGCAACACAAAACAAGAGGCCACTTGCAGGCTGCCTCTGTCCTTGATGTATAAGCAAGGCTCCGGCTATAAAATGTCCCTTTATGTCTGTGTTGCAAGGCTGGACTTAACTAAGCTGAAGGTCTGTCTAATGTCTCTGCTATACATTCTCAGAAACTGCTCAACTGTCTTTGTAATTGTAAACACTGGAGCCAGTTATTGATTCTAATCGTTAGTTACTGTAACTACTTAACAATTGTTTATGAACAGGCATAGAATGGCTTGTCTACTTTCAGGTAAACATCCATTCTTAACTTAACCTTCAATGGAATCTCTTTGATGATATTACACTGAAAACTCCTCGTTAACTTTTATAACTGATAGCTGTAAAAAGTAACTCAAATATAAAAATGATGCACTTCAACCAAATCTGAAACCTTTTCGCTGCTATGGAAACTTCCCAAAATACTACGTACAGTCTACACAGCATGGACTCCAGGCGCTGACATTCCTGTAATTTTCTACAGTTAGTGTTGGTTTGTGGGTGGCCCCTCAGCAGCGATGACATAATCATCTTAGAGGGGTCACCCTGCTCAATGTTTAGTTTAAAATCACTGTATTTGTACCATGTTTTTTAATAGTGAGCAAAATAAAATGAATCTGAATCTGACTATGTAGTGATTTAATACATATTCTCCATACATAATTAATTCTCTATAGCTAATTAATAAGAAGATGTAATTATTTATCTTACCTGGCAAGGCTAGTCGCGCAAGGAAGCGTGTCCACCATCCCTGCTTGTTGGCTCGGACGAAGTTGGCCATCGTTAAAACATCAGGCACTTCACAGTCAGCGAGAAGGACCAGTACAAAATCCTTTTGGAGCGTAATAACATCCACGTCTCCTATGACTGCCTCGCACGAAGTCCACATCTTCATTACAAACTCCGGTGACAGGATTATAATGGTCTTTAAGGAGTGCTTCATGCCGTACAAGATACCCTGCGGTTGGCTCAAGTTCGAATTCAAGTCTCTCTCATAACAACAACAATGGAATCCGAGAGCCGGTGATTCTAGCTTTTCGATGACGTTAAGGACCCAGTCCCTGTCGCTATGGTGGTACATGAAGAAAGCGTGGAACTGCAGGTTGTCGTTGAGTGGAGGGGCAAGAACCTGCAATGAGAGAAAAACCAGTTCAAGAAAAGGTTGTTACGTTCATGAGGTTACGTTACATGTATAATGTTTCTATAGCCTGATTGCATGACATGCCATGCTATTGTCAGATTCTTCTACTAGCACAGTAAAAGCCAACGAGTATATGTGCCACGTGTGATTTCCATGAGAAGGATAAACGCATGGAAAATGCATGGTTTTTGCCTAATTAAAATAAGGTGAAAACCATGCGTTTTCCATGTGTGTATCCAAACGCATGGAAAACGCATGTAGCACATTTGGCCATGTTAGTATAGAACAATGTCTTTGTAAGGCAAGTATGGTACTGCTAACCTAACCAAATACTCTGGCACCTGACAAAAGTCACCATCTCTATGATTTTAATCCATTGCAACTAAAGCGGTTGCTACACCAAACACACTTCCATATATGTTCTATCTTTTTACTGGAAAGATATACCAGTGAACTACATATATCTGCAGCCTAAGTAGGGCAAAACAGAAGCTCTTCCAGTGACACAAATCCCAAGTTATGAAGGGGTCTGGCGTGTGTCAACTTATGGAGCAAAAAAGAAAGATAGTGGCAAGCTAACAAGCATAGTCCTTGGATAATACTGCATTTGCCCCAATAAACATCAATCAACTGAGCTTAAAGTGTTAGATTGGGTGGAAAATGGTGTCTGTGTAAAGTTAACAGGCATGGGCCTTTAATAACAGAGTACCTGTGCAGAGATCAGTCAACAGGGCAATACACTTCTATGTATAACAGTGTTTATACTCCACCACGTGACCTTTTCTATTGTTATCAGGAGGGATATAACCAACGAAAATGTTAGTTAACTCCCTCCTGAGTGCAAACTGTACTTTAATTGCTTAATAACAGCAGTTAAAGAAATCAAACAATCAAACAAATTAGCAAATATGTATAGTGGAGTATAAGTTAGTTATATTCCTCATAGTCGAACGTTTTTTTTGGTTATATCACTCCGCTTCAGCATCTGGATAAAACCAACAAAAATGTTTGTTAACTCCATCCTAACCAGGATATAACTATTACATAACAGTACCATATGACAGACAGACAAGACAGACAAATGACTTTATTTGGAATATAGCTATGTATACATATTATGCTATATGTAGTCCAGCCATTCTCCACCAGAGGAGAGCCTGATTTTATGGCCTTCAAATTGGCTGTGTCTTAACAAGTGAGGTGTGGACACAGCAGTTGCTGCCCCATTTGCATGGCAACCACCACCACCAGCAGCAGCAGCAGCTGTAATCAGGAAGATGGTAATTTTGCAAACAGCTCATTAATGGCGCTGTTTATAAGACAAGATAAGCAGCCAATTAAGCCCGGGGCACCTTGTAAAATTGCCCAATTCATCACACTGCCAATAGTCAGTCTCCAATGGATGCAGGGGGAAAACAGCCAAACCAGCTCCAGTCTGATTAAAATCTTCTTTTTAGCCAAGTGTTTACTGCAAATTCTACAAGAAAATAGGGCAGAAAAAAAGTAGTCGTTGGTGTAATTTTGATCGAGAGCAGTATTTGATAAATCACCAAAAGTAGCAAGAGTTTCATCAATCAGATATTACTACATCAAAGTGTGACAGCAAATCAATCAATCAATCAATCAATCAATCAATCAATCAATAAAATGGCCATACATAATGAAGAGATGCTGGAACTAGATTCATAGTACTTAAATTTAACTGATGGTTGTCCCATAGATTATTTGAACCCCAATACTTTGTCATTTATAGGACTACTGCCAACACAGCGTACTACAGACACTACTGCAACCAGTGTATTAGTGCCATCCTTTTGGCCTATTGCCTGCAGGAGGCCATTCATTCATCCAGGTGCCATATCCAATAAGCAGAGCAGTCTGATCTGGATATCAGTTCCCATGGTTGGAGAAGAGTTTGAAGACACAGGGCTATTAAGAGCTGCAGCACCAGGGCTGCTGGGTGACAAGATGCGGCCTGACTGGATGCATATTACAGTCAGCCAGCATATAATTGAGCTGCATATGCAAGCAGTCCTTCGCTACTAGTGATGTAATGAATACAGAATACAGAAAGCTGCTGCCACTGGCCTAATAGTGCCCCCCATGCTGGTATTGGCTGTCTTAGCACCCCACTGATATCGATTGCCAATCACGTATTCATAGAAGTATCAGGTGAAGTATGCTGCTGATTAATATTTGACTCCCTTGCCTACTTTAGTGCTTTACCCCACTCCAGATGGCGCTTTTATCCATAGGCTATAACCGGAAACCAAGAAGAGGCTTCAGAAAATTGCATGCATGTCATTAATCACATCACACAGAAAGATTCATGCAAGCTTGGCTATTTTATGGTGACCTAGTATTATAAAGAGTTCGTTGAATGTAGGAAATGTATGGATATCATGGTATACACACATCCCATGGCTGGGGTGGTGGTGGTGGTGGTGGATTAGGGCTTTACGTCCTGTATTTCTGTACCTGATGGGCTAATTAGGACAGGTACATGGCCAAATGTGCCATGTGCATTTTCCATAAGAAGGATAAAAGCATGGAAAACGCATGGTTTTTGCCAATTAAATTGAGGTGAAAACCACTTTTTTTCATGCGTTTATCCAAACGCATGGAAACGCACATAGCACATTTGGCAATGTAAGGACCATGGCAATGAAACAGCCATCCAACATAGGCTCGACCGGGAATTGAACCCGGGACCCAGTGGTTGGAAGCCCAGCATGCTACCACTGAGCTAGGCCCCCACTCTCCCCCCATGGTTGGGGTATTTGACTTGCCTCAGCATTGATATCGATGATAACATCCAGCACAGGTTTACCTGATTAAACCAGAAACCATCACCATTACAAATAATTTTACTTTCTCATCTGAATCCTCAAAACTTCACTTTCAAGAGCAATGCAATTTAAGGAAGATGTCATTTAAGGAGACTCTTCCTCCGCAGTTCACAGAGAGCGCGCCGGTTCTGTCAGACTGGTGCTAGAACAGGCTGAAAAGTGTGACCCGTCAAGAGCAATAGGCAGGAACGCGTTTCTCTGTCAAGGGGAGCTGAACTGCACTCATTTGGGGTTAGTGGTGTCAACCTATTTGTCTCCTGGGCTCATTACTGCCCAGATGAATGTGTCATGCCAGGCAGTGAGCATTGGGTCATTCCAGTGGGTCATTCCAGTTGTGCAATCATACGAACGTCTCCCATAAATACTCTGCAAATGCTCTGAATGTTGCAAATAATTCTGTACAGTGTACTTCCATGTTATTAGTGCTACTGTTCTGTATGAATGTTTTAAGAAGAAACATTCATAGCTGTATCTCACAAGATTAGGACCTGATTTTGACCAGGGGATTGCCATTGTGTCCCTTGCAAATGTAGAAGTAACATTTTACTTGCATAATATTCAACCTTCTCTGTCATTGATGACAATGACAAAGATCCCACCTATGGTGAAGATTGAAAGTAATATAATCTCATTGCTTTTCAAAAAGAAAACCAGATTACAACCTAATTGACATCTGACTGAATTAGTTTATGTCAAGTCAGACTTTGCAATTATTCTAGGTAAAATGCAAAATCACCAGAGTATTGCTTTGATCAACAACAACACAGGGTATATGTTTCATTCCAAAACTAACTCTATCTCCTCGTTAATTAGACACGTCACAATTGATAAACCCATAACTCAAGATGTGCAAAGAGCTTCTTAGTTCTTAGTACCAACCTGAGAATAAGGACTGAGCAAAAGTCCCAAAGTTAAATCCTCAGCCTTTTCCTCCTCATGCTCTGATTCAGACATCATTTTGTGGAATTTGCAAGAAGACTACTCCAACAACAATTTGCTCAGCAATTTGCCTAGCAAAGACATTCTGAGTATGGAGTTACAATAAATGTTGTATACGGACATCACTCGTACAAATCCTTTGGATATGCTCTATTGGGAATCCCATTCCATTTTGTGCTATGTTGTTCTATGTTCTATGTAGATAGTGATGGATAAATCACTCCTCCTTGCAATACTCCTTGTAGGGCTTTACAGACTCTTGCAATAAGTCAGCATAAATCCACGAGTATCATATCATGGAGGGTATAACTCAATTTTCCTAGAATTACATCCAATCTGTCGGAGGCTGTAGCATCCAGTGGCTATGTCATCCTGCAGGAGGTTGCTGCAGCAGTCGCTAGCCCCGCATCTTCAGCATCTTCAACATCTTGTGCAGGGAGCTGCTGAGACAGGACTGAAGCCATGGCCCCATGCAGCCAGCTTCCTTATCTACATGCAACTGGGAGGAGGGGCCAGCTTCAAGCTACCAACCAACCAACCAACCAATACACACTCAGCCACACTGACTAACTGACCACTTAACTGACTAACCTACTGGCTAACCAACACACCAACTGACCAACCAACCAAATGACCTATCAAACATGTTATTAGTTCCTGCTTTTACCAAGAGAAACCAGTACACAATGAATCAGCACAGAGTGAAGAATGAAATTATGAGTTGAAACAAGGATGACTTGGTCCATGAAACATAGTGAGGAGATGAGCTTCCAGTAACATAAATTATCACCTTGCCAACTCTCACAAGAATCAAAATTTTAGACTTATTATTTCAGTAAATATTTTTAGTCATATTTCTTTTATACAGTTGTCTGTTCTATATAATGCATAATGTCATGTTTTTCTCCTGTAATCTAATCGAAACAAATACATTTTAATATCAACACAGTGTTAATGTGTTAAGCCAGCAAGTGAAAATGCATCCATCATGATCTAATCAATAATTAATGCATTTAACAAGCATACAATGTAACGTGCTGCTGAAATTCACCTGAGCAATGGATTTGACACACTGCCAGAGGCCTCTAAACAATTGGATTGGTTGAAGAGATTATTGATTATGGAATGAGCAGTTATAAAACAATTAACTTGTCAAACAAAGTGCCAATCATGTACTCTATGCAAACCAATTATATATTCCAGCTTACATACAATAACAGTGGTATGAGAAAACTAAGCTAATTATGAATTAAAGTAACTTGTAAAAGACCTGGAATATCAGGTATAAGACCAACATTGTGTGGACTGTCACTCATATTACTATATCATCTCATCATGGCATCTGCTCCACCCACTCTAAGCAGGATTCAACAAAAAATGATAACATTGTACCTTTCTAACTTACTGAGTCAAAGAAATTTGGACGAATTGAGCAATGTGTTTACATGACCACACTAACAAGTCTAGCATAGCAAGGTGGTGCACACTTGTCATAAGCTGACAGGACCCCCGTGTAAGCGACATAAAAACGAACCCAGCTGACTGGATATGAGGATTTTATGCAATATTCTGTGAATATTGAACATCTAGTCATAAAAGAGGTGAGAAAAACACTGCAGGAATATTTACACTTCATCATATTATTCATGCTGCTTTTTATCACCGTGTAATGAAATTCGACCCACGGTGCACAGTCAATTCAGATGATCGTTCAGAAGTGCCGTATTTTTAGAATAATGAATTGCTTTGGACTCTAAAATGCATTAATTAATCATATATCTTGTTATCACTCCAGATGCACACATCCTTTATGGTTATATATTATTTATGTACATTTTACTATTTTTAATTGCCTCCATGCATGTACACAAGTCACAACTTCGTGGTCATTTCACCTACATTGATGAAACGACAGTTTACTAAATGTTGAATTAATGTCATCAAGACATAAAGAGAGTAACGTTTTCAATGAATAGTTACAAGTTGTTAATTCCTATTCAACCGAAAATGTAAATTGAAAAGAAACTTGACGAAATGCCAATTTGCTCAAGTCAGTCTTAAATGAGTGAGAGGGTTACACCAGCCAACATTTGTTCGACTGGTCACTTCTAGAGAAACACACTAATCAGTTGAACAGAGTTAATGTGCCAGTCCACTGCTGTCCTTTCTTTTTGGACGGGTCCTTTTTTTTGCCCTTTGACTGGTCTATCATTCACTTTGTTGTTCTTTGGGCGATAATAGGACCAACCGGAAATGAAAGGCAAGCAGGCTGTTTGGGGACCAGTCTAGATTGTCCTTGGACCAGACTGCAATGTTCCGGGACCCGTCAATTTCGTGGACTGGTCAACTGGTCAAGTGATTGTTGGAGGAGGGTGAGCCTGCTGGGGCCTATCAAGCGACCAGGCAGAGAAGAAATAAGTTTACCAGAAATACCTACACAAATACAAAAGAGACTATAAGCTGACCTAACCCCTGCTTTTACCAAAGGAAACTAAGTAACAAAAAGGTCATAACAGACACCCAGAGTAAATTGCCCTACCCCAACTTCTCAGATGTAGGAAAGGTCCATTTTAGATTGCAACCTCCATTGACAACCTAGTAAAGCTACTCTTGATCTAGACGTGGTTTTAATGATGGACCCAGTTCATACCTGAGCCTTTCTCAATCCTCTCGAGAAGCACATCATGAGTGGAGAGATCATCAGGTCTACCCATCAGTAACCCACTGAATAGTAAAGAGGTGTGCATCTGCTTGGGACTATATTAGAATCTCGCCTGAAGGTCACTATGCTAATTAAGTCTGTCTTGCACATTGAGCTACCTACAATGGGTGGATGAGTCTCTAGTAAACTTAAATACCTTTGGTGCCAACTGTTTAGACCACAGCTAAGTATATGCCATCTTAATGGCTTCTTCTGGTCTGAATGATCCACAAAACTGAAAAATTTGTGCTGCATTCTATTGGTTCTCGTCTTGACATCTTGTTCCAGGAATGGCCAGAACACTGAGGCTAGGGTAATATCCCAGGCATGTGTACTTAATCATGGTCAGAACACTCTTCATGAGCTACATCCCCGCTGGATGTTGCTCGCATAAGACATTAAATAAGAGATGCCCAAAGAAGACCCCACACTACACCCATGGGGTAAATGTGTTACATGGTGCGGACTCCAAGCAGCCTTATTATGTCATCATTGTGTGTCTGCCTATGGTAGCTGGACATACAGCTAGTTTCATAAAATACGGTCGACTCTAGCTGTCTGTAGCGACCTGTACCTGGCTGTGGTCTAAACATGCTAAAGCCAGCTGCTTCTGTCCACTTCTATAGCTAATAATCGGCTTACATCAATCACCAGATAAATATAACCTTGGTAAATGTAAGAAATTAATCTAATATATCATAGATATGTACTTTTAGATCCGGTTTTGAGTATCCAGCCATGACAGCTTTGTCTAGTTTCAATTTGATGGCCGTTTTTAATTAAACTAACTGTATAAGCTGACTAAGCTTCAGATCCAGTAGCATTGAGATATTCTACCCGTAATATCTGCTCCCTCTGACAATCAGTTACACTAACAACTGGCCCGTAACATCCCATTTGTTCTATTTGTTCCAATGTCAAGCCAGAAATAGTTCCATCAAAACAGGAGTTTATCTCCTTCAACATCGAATGACAACAAGAGAGGCTCATCACTAGACTCTAGAGGCTGGCAAAGCTCAATACAGAAGCCATTGACATCCATTGTGAAGTTTTGTGTATTAGCTTTCATGCACGAGAAATGATCATCAATATGGAAAATATGAAACACCTGAATGGTAGCAAGTATTTCCAAAAATATATTCAATTTGTAACACACAGTGTATAAGTTCCAACCATGCCAATCTATTTTTTTAAGTTCCAACATTACCTTGACATCAGTCCTATATTTCTAATAATGTCTCACCACAATTATCTGTCATTTTCTCTGATAATCCACATTTAATGACCAAATAATGACATTAATTAATTACTTATAGTGCTATTCACACATCTAAAGTAATTTCTCCTGTTCTAATATAGCAGAACTAATCATTTCCTCCCCATTTGAAAATACACTTTTCAAATGCACAACTGAAGTTGCCAATGAAATCAGAGAACATTCCATGCATCCATTCATCCATGCATCCATTCACCCATTCATCCGTTCATCCATGCATCGACATGACAATTCATGCATCGACTGGATTGGGAAGTTGAAAAGATGCTTTCCTCCCCTTTTCCAGAACATTTCTTGACGTTGCATGTCTGAGATAGCAATTGAGAATCGTGTGAAACCTAATCATGCTATTTGTTGAAACGAATGCATTCGTGACTATTCAGCCGACAAGTGAAACATCACTTGTAGTGACAAGCAGAAAGTAAACTTTTGACAAATAAGTTAATTCCATGTTTTTAATGGCATTTGTGAAGTCTTTAGATCTTTTCCACAGGGCATTACTGCATAGAAACCATTAAATAACAAAGAAATCTTTAGTGTTCTATCAGTCTGCAAGAAGCTCATAACATTTACCCGTTATCAAGAAAAATCAATGCACAACGGGTGTCACCGACATATTCAACGCATTGAATTAATACATTTGCAATAAGATTGCAAGGCATCGTAAGTGTTGGCAATGCGCTTGACACTTTTTTTGCCAGAGCCTACCAAAAACCTCTTAAAAATTTCTCAGCTGGTTTGACAGGTAATCTTGTCAGCAAGAGAGATTACTTTTGGGAACTGCTTCAGGCAGTCGGTAGAAAACAAGATCTCATGACTCAAAACTCTCGGGCGTTTTTTCATCAACACTTGTTGCGTCTCCATTTCTGCAGACTTGCTTTTCTCATGTTTTGTTTTCACTTAATTGCTTTCTTTTCTCTGCTTTGATCTTAAACATGGGGGCTTTTTAATCTGCTGTTTTTTCCCCATCCTATTGTGGTGATGCTAGTGTGCTGCGACTGCGCTCTTAAGCTTCCTACAACTGTTGGCGGCCAAGGACGACACTTGATTTACAATCCTTCATCTCATTTTCTGCTCCTTTAATACGTGCATCACCAGTCACCAAGTTTATCGTAACATTGTTGATACCTAACTGTGTACCAAAATAATTATATTTTAGAGTATTGCTTACTCTTTCATGACAGTATCCAGGTCATAATCCAGTAAACAAATGATTTCTATGTCCAGATAAATTTTAATCCAATACTAACCATCCATTAATTTCAGAACACACAACAAAAAGTTTATTTTAGGCTGTGTAATCAACATTTCCAAATCTTGATTAGTCTTGAACAGATTGCTATGAAGAACAACTATTGGTGCGTGTCTAATTCAACCAGCTAGGGTAGTTTGATAGCAGACATTCACTAATTACTGAACAAATGTGACTCAGTGATTTACATTTGTTTCACATCTACCGCAGTCAGTGAATAACTTTATTTTTTGTTCCTACATGGCCAAATGTGCCACGTGCATTTTCAATGAGAAGGATAAACGCATTGAAAACGCATGGTTTTTGCCTAATTAAAATGAGGTGAAAACCATGCGTTTTCCATGCGTTTATCCAAACGCATTGAAAATGCTCGTAGCACATTTGGCCTTGTACATCTGGAAGTTGCTGTGCCAGAAAGTAGGTCATTTATTTTCAATTTGGCCGTTGAATAACCTTAAGCCACAGGATGACAAGGCAGTATTGGGCTTAATTTAAGGGCTATGGCAGGTCACCAGACCCCACTGGTTGGAAGGAAATTACCCAATTTATTGGATCTCTGGAGCTTCAAAGAAGCCATTAAAAGCAGCACCCAAGTCTGCCACAACCAATAAATTCTGACTGCTGGTGTCCCACACAATCAGGAGTTTTGCTCTCTTTCCTGAAATTAGTCAATTACTACATCAATATCAGTAGCACTGTTGCAAAGTCTTCAGATATTATTGTGACATGCATTTTTGGGAGGAATTTAAAACTTTTGATTGCCTGTTACAGCATGTCACCAAAAGTTTTCCTCATTGATTGCCATTTCATGCAACTGGGCTGAATAGACGGACTCCAGAACTTTTCAAATCAGCGACTATTTTTTTGTTTTGCAACACCATCGATCAATCTGTCCATGGAATAGCCATGATGGCCTGTTTAACCTTCGAGACCATTTTGCAGTTAGAGCGTTTGCTTTCGTCAGTTGGTATTCAACCATCAGGACTTCAGTTCGAGAAATACAACAAATATATCTTGCATGGAAAACGCATGGTTTTCACCTCATTTTAATTAGGCAAAAACCATGCGTTTTCCATGCTTTTATCCTTCTCATGGAAAACGCACGTGGCACATTTGGCCATGTATACAATAATGTATAACATGTAGCATGCACACACTGTTTAACATACCATAACTGATATATATATATACATACTATACATATGAACTGAGCCGAGGAACAAGGAATGAGCCCTGTTTAGGTGTTATGAATAAAAGCCAGCAAAAAAAACTATGCTGCTGGAAAACACAAATAGCCTTGTTTAGATTGCTTCAATAGATGAACGGTGACAAAACAAGGTGTTTAAGACTTGAAAAGAGAAAAAGAAACCAATTAAGGGAAAGCAAACCATGAGGAAAACAAGTCATGGAGAGAACTTGAGAAGCAACAAGTGTTGATGAAAAAGCGGCCGTGAGTTTTGAGTCATGAGATCTTGTTTTCTACCGACTGCCTGAAGCAGTTCTGAAAAGTAATTCTCTCTTGCTGACAAGATTACGTGTCAAACAAGCCAAGGAATTTCTTTAGAGGTTTTCGGCTGGCAGGAAAAATGTGACAGCCACACTGCCAAATGATGATGTCTTCGCAATCTATTTATTTCCTGCCAAATACTGGAAAGGAAATCGGTTAAATGTTATGTATTTAAATGATTTATGAGAGGTCTGAACATTGAAGTTCATGCATTTCGCACACCCAATGGCTGTAATGGCAACCTCAAAGTGCTTTTATGTCTTTTTACTTAATAAAATGCTTCTTGTACACCTCACGAGATGAAATGACAAGCTTCATGCTCTCAAATAGGCTATAAATTAAACAGCCCCTGCCATTTGATCTATTGGTACGAAAAGTGAAAAAGACTCATTCAATTCAATCAAAGATTTGAAGTGTTGTGTTGGAAGAAAGTTTTGAAAGAAAAATATGAATCTTGGCATGCCCTCCGAAGAGTAGAATACCCTTGATTCTTTTTTGGCGGAAAAACCTCGTGGCTATGAATGTGTTCTCTCAGACGCATGGCATGATTTGGATCCGCACGCTCCACAATTTGCATCTGGGTCATGCAACATCTAGAGAAGTTCTAAGAGTGGGCGGAAATCATCTCTTCAACATCTCAACTCAGTCGATAAATAAATTATTATCATGTCAGTGCACAGATGAGAGGCGAAGGAAAAAAAATCTCCTTTGTGACATAACCCTGTGCAGGCAATGGATCTTCAATGGAGTCACTAAAAGTGGGTCACAAGAGCACAGTTTGAGCAATTGAACCATCAAAAAAGAAAAAAAAAAGAAGAAGAATGAGTTGGCTTCAAAACGAGCAGTGATGAAATCCAGATATTCATGATGAATGAATGCATCAGTTGATCTTGTGTCAGTTATGGCACACGAGGGTATAATTGATCGATATTGATACGACTTATTATCTGTCTGAAGAATGTTAGCAGAGCAGCATTCTGCAGAGACAGTTGGATGCATTATCACTGGTATGATTATAAATCCATTACCATATTAATGCAATAAGACATTTTAGCGGGTGGAGTGCTTCCCTGCCCTTTACCACTTAACAAAATGTAAATGTAGGCGATTATAGTCTAGAATAATAGCTGAGCAGTTTCAACAGACTTTACATTACACCCTTGGCAGGCCAATCTAGAGTCTTTCTCAACTCCCTGGGGAGTATTCAGCCTTGGACACAGGGTTAACCGAAAGGGGCTTAAGAGCTCACACCAGTGCCATCACTGTGGTTGCCTAATGCCACGTACCCATTGCACCTGGGTGAGGTGAGGCAATGGTTGATGAGGATCTGCACATGATCTCATGATACAACCCTTTGAAATCGTATCTTACTCAGTGACCTATCCATCAGCCTGATACCATCTTTTATGAAGCAGAATTAGAGAACACATGGTTGAGGGCAGTTGGGTTAAGATAGGATTGAACCCCAAACCTTCTCATTGTCAGAGAAGCACTATGGCTACTGAACCACAGCATCCATATAATACCACACCCCTTGAATCTGCTCAGCTCATGTTGGAGGGCACTGGGTGTAGGTTTGAGAGGCTGTTGGCCTGCATGTCATCATATTCAAGGGCTTTGTCAACAGCCATCTGTCAGCTCTCACAATTTCCCAACACGATTCGCCCTCTGTAAAGCCGCAGTAAAACATGCGTCCCGATGCCTCGCTTTACACTCTCTTGAACTTCAAATGGCATCTCCGCAGAATCCCACCAAAGAACGCCGCGGAGACAGTGCTGGATTCACCGTGTTCTGGACATTTGTCACTTCTACATTGTCCTGAAGTCCAATGTGAAAAATGATACCTGTAGCACAGCTGTTCTTATAATGACTACAGCAGCTGACTTGTGCACTTCCTTTCAAGTCATAGCATGTGTTCATTTCCTGCAAATGATGGCACAATACATTTTCTGTCCTGTAGGGACCCACTGTAAGAGGCTCATGGGGATGATACATTTGCCAAAATTCATTAATTCAGGGGGTAGCAACTGAAAAAGTGCTTACAATGCACTGTGGAGAAATGCAGCACTGATTTATTTCTTCATGAGAACACTTAAATCTCTTCGTGAAAGAGACTTTATAACTTAATAGTGAGGTACCTTTCATGTAGCAGAATTATCACTATCGTCTGCTTGTGAATGTGTTCATGTCTGCGGAATCCGCTTTTTAATAAATAACAAAAAAACTGATTATAGCGCAGCAAGGTGTGTCACCGAAGGGATTCTATTACTAATGTAAGGCTCTACTGTAGTAAACCACCACACCCAGATCTTTATGTTTAAACAGAGCACCTGACACAATCACCCTACCTGCATAATTGCTTTTGTGTTGGACACAAAACCTCCACTCAGGTGTGGTCACTTCCAGTGCAAAGCCATGAAACAAATCACAGTTGATGGACTGTGATGTCCTCCTGGGCCTTTAATTTGAGCAACTCATGCAAATGTCCATGAGAAGGAAAGAGATGGCCAGCCGCTGTCAAGCTATGATCAAACCGAGTGGGTCGTCAGCCATCGAGAGCCTTGCATGCGAGTGGGAGGATTACAGCACAATCCTCGGATTTAAATTCAACTCAAGTTCACAGAGGAAATAAACTGGCCCCTGCTTGCTTTCGAGTCTAGCCTCCCTTCTTTCTCAGCTATTAAGGCTGCTTAAAGCTGATTTTTACTGTAAATGTAGGCCCTACAAATACTCCATTGAAATAGACTGCTTACACAGGGTGTGCACATTTAATTTATTACAAAGCTTAACAAATAGACCAAATTTGACAATAATCTAATAAACAAATATTAAAACTATGCTTGTTATAAAAGACATTAGAAACAGATGCTTGTGTATACATAATAACAACAGATTCTGCAAACACAGACTGTTTTCCACAGACAATAGGTGACGTTTAAGAATTGTCCAATTCAGATCAATGGTTTCAGTCTGGTAAATCTGTTGCCAATGTCGTTTTTTCTATCAGCCACTTTCACGTCCTATTCAAGGAACAGCCTTAACCAGATGGGACGAATGCAAACAGGAGTTCTGCTGAGGATCACCTCTAAATATTTCAACGGCAAAAGAAAAAAACAACAGGAAACAGAAACAAGTGTACTTGGATGTCTGGAGAGCAGCTCAAAGCAACACATTAGATAATTGCTATCGTTGGTGGGGAGTAGAAAGAAACCCGAAGCCACACAAAGTGTGTGAAAGGGAAATTTTAATGAGAAGAGCAGAGAAGAGCAGCTGAGAGGAGGAAGAGAAAAAGGCATTAAGGCAGAAGGACAAAAGAACCATGTGTTATTCATGGCTTGAGAAGGAATGAGAAGGAAGAAAGCTCTCCGCAGGAACTGGCAGTTCTCGTGAAACACAAGGCAAACCGAAATACAAGGTGCTGTAAAATACAGAACTCAGGACAATTTATTTGAAATATCACATATTAAAATATGTACATTTGGGAGTGGTCCTCTAAGGCAATTCTGCCGCCATCAAGGGCCACACCCTAGATAATAAGCAAAATGAACAAAATTTCAAAAATTCAAACCATAATAATTTTACGCCTTTTTAGTAATGACATTGCAGATGTATATAGGTACAGTCACTAATGTAATGTCAGTATTAAAGAAAATGATGAGTTGGGAGAGAGATGGTGAATCATTTATAATGCTGGTGCACCTTCGCACTATGGATGCTGAGATATAGAAAACACCGCTTCAGTAGTGCTACAAATTCATAACCCCAGAAGCAGAAAGGTACAAAACATCAGGCGTTGGGACACGAGGTGCTTGGGCACAAGCTAATATAATACGAACAATAAATGTCAAGCTAAAGTCCCAGGCTATTGATACCACAACAGGAAGGTAAGTGTGTGTGTGTGTGATTAGGGCTTTACGTCCTGTAATTCTGCACCAGTTGGGCTAATTAGGACAGGCAGAGACCATGGCAATGAGATGAAGGATGAAACAGCCATCCAACTTAGGCTCGACAGGGAATCGAACCTGGGACCCAGCAGTTGGAAGCCCAGAGCGCTACCTCTGAGCTAGGCCCCCGCCCCCACAACACGAACTGGAAAGTAAAGAACTCACTTTTTTAAAGAGGATAAATTGGTCCACACCGAAAGAGGCAGAAATATACAAAAGTTACCAAGCACGAGTGGTTAATTATTGCATCACTCTATCAACAATCTCAACGGTGTGCTAATAATGTGTGTCGTGTGAAACATTTAAGTATACGCGTGTCAGGGTAAAAAAGGTAAGCAAACGGAAGGTTAATTACTACCGCAAATACTACCAGGTCACAAGTGGCAGTGAATGGTGACATATATCGTGGAATTAGGGAAATCCTGTTGATAGATCAGGATCAGTGTCAGATTAGTGTACAATCTGTGCAGGGGAACACCCGGAACTCCAGTATCACAGCTAGTATCATTGCCAACATCACTCTTCACATAGGGGAATCAGTCTGTACACAGGGCCACAGATTGCAAACACATGGACCAAGACCATATGCAGAAGGATAGGCTATTTAAGGCCAATGATAATGAAAACACAGAGAGGAGGTTAATATAGGGAATTTAAAATGGTTAATATGCAGATGGAGGGGATTGACTGGTTTGCTTGTACCACTGGAAACAACCTGAACCACAGTGTATAATCAGCACAAGCAGGACTAAGGAGATGATGATGAGTACATCCAATGTGATGGGACAGGGACTGAGATGTGGCTCATGAACAGTGCAGGGAGTGGGCTTTGAACCCATGCACCCACAGTCACTGCCATGGATGAGATGATGATGAGTACATCCCATGTGATGGGACAGGGACTGAGATGTGGCTCATAAACGGGGCAGGGAGTGGGCTTTGAACCCATGCACCCACAGTCACTGCCATGGATGAGATGATGATGAGTACATCCCATGTGATGGGACAGGGACTGAGATGTGGCTCATAAACGGGGCAGGGAGTGGGCTTTGAACCCATGCACCCACAGTCACTGCCATGGATGAGATGATGATGAGTACATCCCATGTGATGGGACAGGGACTGAGATGTGGCTCATAAACGGGGCAGGGAGTGGGCTTTGAACCCATGCACCCACAGTCACTGCCATGGATGAGATGATGATGAGTACATCCCATGTAATTGGACAGGGACTGAAATGTAGCTCATAGACCATGCAGGGAGTGGACTTTCAACCCATGCACCCACAGTCACTGCCATGGATGAGATGATGAGTACATCCCATGTGATAGGACAGGGACTGAGATGTGGCTCATGAACAGTGCAGGGAGTGGGATTTGAACCCATGCACCCACAGTCACTGCCATGGATGAGATGATGATGAGTACATCCCATGTGATGGGAAAGGGACTGAGATGTGGCTCATAAACAGTGCATGAGTGGGCTTTGAACCCATGCACCCACAGTCACTGCCATGAATGAGATGATGAGTACATCCCATGTGATAGGACAGGGACTGAGATGTGGATCATGAACAGTGCAGGGAATGGGATTTGAACCCATGCACCCACAGTCACTGCCATGGATGAGATGATGATGAGTACATCCCATGTGATGGGACAGGGACTGAGATGTGGCTCATAAACAGTGCGGGGAGTGGGCTTTGAACCCATGCACCCACAGTCACTGCCATGAATGAGATGATGAGTACATCCCATGTGATAGGACAGGGACTGAGATGTGGCTCATGAACAGTGCAGGGAATGGAATTTGAACCCATGCACCCACAGTCACTGCCATGGATGAGATGATGATGAGTACATCCCATGTGATGGGAAAGGGACTGAGATGTGGCTCATAAACAGTGCAGGGAGTGGGCTTTGAACCCATGCACCCACAGTCACTGCCATGGATGAGATGATGATGAGTACATTCCATGTGATAGGACAGGGACTGAGATGTGGCTCATAAACAGTGCAGGGAGTGGGCTTTGAACCCATGCAGCCCTAGTTATTGCCATGGATGAGATGATGAGTACATCCCATATGATGGGACAGGGACTGAGATGTGGCTCATAAACAATGCAGGGAGTGGGCTTTGAACCCATGCACCCACAGTCACTGCCATGGATGCTCAGAAACAGTGCAGGGAGTGGGCTTTGAACCATGCATCCACAGTCACTGCCATGGATGAGATGATGATGAGTACATCCCATTATGATGAGACGGGGTCTGGGATGTGCCTCATAAACAGTGCGGGGAGTGGGCTTTGAACCCATGCACCCACAGTCACTGCCATGAATGAGATGATGAGTACATCCCATGTGATAGGACAGGGACTGAGATGTGGCTCATGAACAGTGCAGGGAATGGAATTTGAACCCATGCACCCACAGTCACTGCCATGGATGAGATGATGATGAGTACATCCCATGTGATGGGAAAGGGACTGAGATGTGGCTCATAAACAGTGCAGGGAGTGGGCTTTGAACCCATGCACCCACAGTCACTGCCATGGATGAGATGATGATGAGTACATTCCATGTGATAGGACAGGGACTGAGATGTGGCTCATAAACAGTGCAGGGAGTGGGCTTTGAACCCATGCAGCCCTAGTTATTGCCATGGATGAGATGATGAGTACATCCCATATGATGGGACAGGGACTGAGATGTGGCTCATAAACAATGCAGGGAGTGGGCTTTGAACCCATGCACCCACAGTCACTGCCATGGATGCTCAGAAACAGTGCAGGGAGTGGGCTTTGAACCATGCATCCACAGTCACTGCCATGGATGAGATGATGATGAGTACATCCCATTATGATGAGACGGGGTCTGGGATGTGCCTCATAAACAGTGCGGGGAGTGGGCTTTGAACCCATGCACCCACAGTCACTGCCATGAATGAGATGATGAGTACATCCCATGTGATAGGACAGGGACTGAGATGTGGCTCATGAACAGTGCAGGGAATGGAATTTGAACCCATGCACCCACAGTCACTGCCATGGATGAGATGATGATGAGTACATCCCATGTGATGGGAAAGGGACTGAGATGTGGCTCATAAACAGTGCAGGGAGTGGGCTTTGAACCCATGCACCCACAGTCACTGCCATGGATGAGATGATGATGAGTACATTCCATGTGATAGGACAGGGACTGAGATGTGGCTCATAAACAGTGCAGGGAGTGGGCTTTGAACCCATGCAGCCCTAGTTATTGCCATGGATGAGATGATGAGTACATCCCATATGATGGGACAGGGACTGAGATGTGGCTCATAAACAATGCAGGGAGTGGGCTTTGAACCCATGCACCCACAGTCACTGCCATGGATGCTCAGAAACAGTGCAGGGAGTGGGCTTTGAACCATGCATCCACAGTCACTGCCATGGATGAGATGATGATGAGTACATCCCATTATGATGAGACGGGGTCTGGGATGTGCCTCATAAACAGCAAAATGAGTAACACTTGAACCCAAGTCCGAAGAGCCAGTACCATAGAAGCCAGCAATGCCAACTACAGCCTCTAAGCCTCTCTCAAATGTCATACTGTGGTGAGCGTATATCTGTATGATGTGCTCTGTGCATTTTCAAGCAATATCTTTCACATTGAGTCAAGCAATTTGCTCAGAGCGAAGGCCAAGTCACCCCGATGATATTCTTCGCAGTTCGCACGTACAATACATATACGTTCAGTCATAGACAATATACATCTCCTCATTTCGGCCTTAATATAGGAGGAGGCAGCCAATAAGAGCATCTGGAGGAGAGAAGAGACACTAGACAATGTTAGGGAAGAGGGCTGCTCAGAGAATATTAAGAGCTCCCCTGGAGTCTTCACTGTGCCAGGCAGTGGCAGGCAGTCCACTCACACGACCTGCACGGCGTAATTGACCTGCTTAATTTAATGGAACTCTCCTAGCTGCCTGTCTGTTGCAAAAATACTTCCTCCCAGGAATCCTAGTGATTGTCACTCTTCTATTGATGTTCTGTGGCCCTACTCCTCTCGTGGTTCTTTTTTCTGTGGTCACAATACTGGAATAATTATATGATGTCTTCTCTTGGTTAATCAGCCTTTTCAAACTGAGATTAAACAATAAAATAGCATAGTGACCATAAAAATGGAAAGAAATAAGCTACAATAGAACATCGCCATTAAGACCAAACCATATGTAGAAGAACATGTCAGAAAATTATCTGGAGGCCTTAAACATGGGGTTAGTGGCAAGGGCTTATGAGCTCACACCAGTGCCATCCATCACTATTGTCAATGTGGGCCTCTGCTTCATCAAAAGACAATGCATAACCCAACCAGCAGACAGGTTAGTCGAAATCAAATCAACCAAGTCAGTATATGGTCAGCATCACCACTAGTGTTCTATCCTCTACACTTCTTTGCAGCTTCATAATTCAGTCAATGAGCACTTGTCTTGTCTACTTCAACCACAAATCTATACCTGATGGTAACACTTAGTTGCATGAAAAACTTGTCAATAACATGGTAAAACATATCAATAACGAGTTGCGTAGTTATGGATCAGCCTTCAAACATTTATCAAACTGTTATTCTTGTCACCAAGCCAATGTAACTCAGCTGTGAAATGGTGTGCAGGTCAATAAATGATCAAATTTATGGACATCAATTTACCATGTCATTGATTTATCATAAAATATAACACAGCATAAGGAGGATATGTGTGATGGTCCTACACATTCTGACATTCTCGAGTGATAACCAAATTATAGGAAAAGTTTAATTTGGATATTAAATACACATCATTTTTTGTAGCCTTGCTAATCCTCACACTATCCATAAGAAATGAAAGCTGCAACTTTCTTAATCAAACTACTAAAGAACCAGTGCAAAGCAGGAGATTATAAAAAGCTGTGGTATTTGGTAAAACATCTCCTAATTGGAGTCTTATATCTGTGTATAAGCCTTGCTGATTGGACACATTCATGGTGAATTTGGTTACCATGGAAGCGCATTAAAAGCAGAATTTCTATGAATCTCCAAAAGTGGTTTCAAGATCTGTGAGAAATTAAAATTGAGAATTATGACATTTTACACATAGACATGTGCACATTCATATTTCCATAATACCTATTTTTTGTTAATAACAGCACTTTGATTATATTATCATTTGCCACTAATTTTTGCTTCATTTGTTTATAGAAGGAATGATAACGACAAAGTCTTGTTCTAAAGTAGTCCCCAGTCCTTTCAAATATTCATCCAATACTTGTTTTTGTTTATACGAAATGATAATAACTTATGTATACAGGAAAGGACAATAAAGAGATTCTGATTTTGATTCTTGTATGCCCAAGTGGGCTGGGTGTGACCAAAATGTTTTGTTATATTGTCATTTAATGTATCTAAATTGTCAAACCTTCACAAGACAGCATTGGCTCAGAAATACCATACCTTTTCCAAGGAAGACACCAACACAAAAGATCAAAGTATTTGGTGGAAAAAAAGGATGAATATATGAGTAGCAATCAATGTCCTGGACATTAATGCCAAAGTGGACTCGAATTTCTTGGCATCAAGTAAAATTGGAAAAAGAAAATGGTGTATATTATATTAAAAAATATATATTGGCCAGGGTCTTTGATTTATGAACTATTAGTGCTATGTAATTCTCCTTTCAGTTCAGTGAATATGATTAGAAGATAGATTTGTACTCGTTTGAACTTTTTAAACAAAACATCAGAATTTAGAAAAGAAATATGGAGGCAATAAAGAGGCTGTTTCAGACAGGAGGCTGTCAACTAAACCAACAATAAAATAGCCATTATGGGATTATTATGGGATTATTAGCAATTAGGGAGGTTGGTGGAAACATGGGCATAGGCTATTGATCAGTTGAAAGGGAATATCAATTGCAGAGCTATAATGAAGTACTTGGCAAACATGGCAGGCCCAATGCTCCATTGATCGTTTTAAGAACTCCGTGCTTACAATAATATTTTCCCAAGCACAACCTTGGCCTCCTATTGCAAGACTCTCCATGTTTTGCAAACTCAACTCTTTTGAGTATTTGGCACATGAAATGGAGATATGCTGTTGAAAAGCTCAATGGTAATTTTAGTCAGTGCATGCAAAAAGCAAAATTAAACTCTCACCATAGGCGAAAAATGGCATAAACAATCAGAGTGCACAATGGGTAAGGCACTATGAACTGGGATGGTAGGTCCACCACTATTACTATTAACACTCCTACCACTACCACTATGGTAGGTTAGTGTTTATATCAGCATGATCAGAGAACTTGTGTGGTGCAAAGAAGGAACTCTTTCTCAAACTCTTCTCTAATGAAGAAATTATAGACTTTATTTTCATTTCAACATTTCAATTGTAATTTATGGTAATTTTTTTCATATTGTACTAAGAGTATGCGAATAAATAATATATGTTATAGATCATTAAATCCAGTATTTAAATCACCCAATTTTATGACAACTTCAGTTAATCTAAGGATGGCCAATACAGGCAAACTAAATAGCTCCAAACTGACTATTGCTTGGTTATAATTCCATGATAAGGCAGTAAGAACTATACCAAAATATCTCACAATACAGTCATACTATAATATAATCTAAAATAAATGTCCACTTGGTTTTCGGTCTTAGTTCTACATATATATCAAGGATAAGTACAAAATAGATATAAATGTTACCAAAAAGTCAAATTCCAACTTTCTAACCCATAAAAACCCCTCTCTGTACAAATTAACCTCCAAATTTCCTATCTTTGCAATGATCACTTTTTGCCATATTATCATCATTATTGCCATTTGTTATGGTCACTAAGCAACAGCAGAAATTACAATGGAGAATATAGCAAACTTCAAATTATTTCTTTCCCAGAAGGATTTGAATTGTTGCGAACATTTCTGTCCATTTTGTGCTGCTCGAAGCCATTTGTGGCATGCATAATATGCCAAAAAAACATGTGGACATTTATTATGGATCCTCGTATAGACTCTCCAGCAGACCAAGAAGAGCAAGACAGGAACACGGGAACTACTAATCACATCGAGTAATCGCATTAACAATTAGATTAGGTATGAAATGTGTATGAGGCGACGCATCCCAAGCACCCAACCCGCTCGTTGTCTTTCTAACATCATTTGATGCACAAGAGATATTTGGCCATTTATGAGAACTGAGACTCCCCGTTTAGCCATCTCAAGACATTTGCCGCGGGCATTAAAGACGCAAATGAAGCAGAGATGCATTTCTCTTTCGTTTATGTCTGACGGATGGTTCTTTTATTGCGAATAAATGTGGAAAAGAAGCTGAAATGCTGAAAAGCGCAGATGGCTGTTCAGTTATTGTTATTAGAACAATCTAACATTTTAAAAGAAAACGTACTTAAGTAGGATCCACGAAAAATGTCCATTTGTTTTTCAGTCATATTTTATCATAAAAAGTTTGCGTTATCATAAAAAGTTTGCATCATCAAAAAAATGGACCGGAATGTTACAGAAAAGTCAAAACCCAACTTTCTAACCCATGAAAAAACTTGTCTCGTTACCAATTAAATTTTTTGCCATCTTGTCATCATAATGATTTTATCATGGTCTCAGAGAAGCAGCAGAAATTACAATGGAGAATATAGCAAAATTGCTGGTTATTTGGTTTGCATAACTGTTGTTATTAGCCAGAAAGTTGGGCTTTGACTTGTTGCTAACATTTCTGTTCATTCTGTGCTGCTCCATGCCATTTATGGCAAAATATGCCAAACAAACAAATAGACATTTAAAGTGGATCCTAGTCTATATGATGTCTGTTCAGTGATTTTCATTAGGACTTTTCAAACCCATTAATACGTGTACCATATGATGTTAAAATCCAGATTTATGTCAATTAAATACGGAGATCTACAATAGGGCTGCATATACCATGAAGCAACTATACTAACCAACCATTTGGCAACTGACTCACTATGCATTTCAGATAAAGAGCAAGTACAACCATTACCATACTAATGTTTCATTTATCACATGCTAATACTGACTTGTAGTAGTATCTCTGTCTTGCAGACATCCTACTAAAGATTCCTAAATACCATTAAGAGAGAATGTCACAGCATGTCCTTGCAACTGTTTAATGTCTTCCTAAAGAGTATATCATATGTATATTAAGAGAAGAGAAATGAAGGATACTACTTCTTGCAGTAATTCAACTTTAAAAGCAGAATGACGTTGCATGGGTTTCTTTATGCTACAATGTTGTAAGTTGCTGATGAGGTTCTGTAGGAAGCACATTCCTAAAGATGCCAACATAATGTGAGGTGTAGTATGTCTGCAGCTTCTCAGATTCACATTCAAAGCAGACATAAAGTAATAAGATATTCCACAGGATGGCTAAGAAGTAGCAATAAGCTTGTGAATTGCTAATGATGTTCTGATTTGTCTGGATTGAGATGTTAAGAAAATGTGTATGTTGGTATTGATGTCATAAATACATAGAGAAAGGCTTGATGTGAGGGATATTGGACACTGGATTTGATGAAACATTATAAACAAAAGGTGTCAATGGTTTTCCCTTCTTGAAATGAGGAATGATACTACATGAGGGTATTATAATGAAATATTAAATTGTGAGGTGAAGCACCAGGAAGCGAACAGTCTGGTCCATATTTATTAAAGTCAATGTAGGGGCAGGCCTTGCTCAGAGGTAGCGCTCTGGGCTTCCAACCACTGGGTCCCGGGTTCAATTCCCGGTTGAGCCTAAGTTGGATGGCTGTTTCATCCTTCGTCTCATTGCCATGGTCTCTGCCTGTCCTAATTAGCCCAACTGGTGCAGAAATACAGGACGTAAAGCCCTAATCACCCACCCACATTAATGTCAATGTCTTAATGCTACTGGGTCTGAAGCTTAGCCAGCTTAAATGACCAGTTACCAGACACAGACATTATGAAGAGATGATAGTGTGTTTGAAGTCATGCCATGTTACACTGCACACAGCAGACCAACATCCAAGATGTAGCTCATGAAGTATTCAAACCAAGGACCTTCAGAACCAGTCAGTGTGTTAACAGGCCAATGTCTAAACCATTAGGCCACCTAGCTGCTTTATGTTTTCATTTGCTGGTCTCAATTATAAGCTGGCCTGAATATGATGATATTGAGGTGGTATTACTATTAAGGTAATCTTAAAGTGGAACTAGTCAGTAAGGTAGTCTTAAAGTGGAACTTGTCAGTAAGGTAGTCTTAAAGTGGAATAAGTCAGTAAGGTAGTCTTAAAGTGGAACTAGTCAGTAAGGTAGTCTTAAAGTGGAACTAGTCAGTAAGGTAGTCTTCAAGTGGAACAAGTCAGTAAGGTAGAAGTGGAACTAGTCAATAAGGTAGTCTTAAAGGGGAACTAGTCAGTAAGGTAGTCTTAAAGGGGAACAAGTCAGTAAGGTAGTCTTTAAGTGGAACTAGTCAGTAAGGTAGTCTTAAAGTGGAACTAGTCAGTAAGGTAGTCTTAAGTGGAACTAGTCAGTAAGGTAGTCTTAAAGTGGAACTAGTCAGTAAGGTAGTCTTAAAGTGGAACTAGTCAGTAAGGCAGTCTTAAGTGGAACAAGTCAGTATACTCAATTCCTACCTGAGGATAAGAGTCGAGGAGGAGTCCTAGAGTGAGATCCTCGTGTCTCTCCTCTTCCTCCTCCATTCCTGGTAACATCTTGGCTTATCTCCTCTTTTCTGTACTCCAAAATCCTCATTCAAATGTTGACATGATGGGGAACACTGACAGTCGAGAATGTACTGAATATTAAGTATCTTAAGCTGTCGATGTGAATATCAAGGAAGATTCATACAGACAAGTTACAAAACATGAAAAATTCATAATTGAATTCAGCTCGACAAGAAATGAATAACTTGTCAAATAAACTGCTCCCTTCTGTACAGTAACCAGCCCAATGACAAGGATGGAACTCAGATGCTGCTGCTGGAGAAATCGTGCTCAGCATTCCGCATCATCTCAAAAGGATGCTTCTCAGTTAACTTGCAAATTGAAGCAGCAGCATCCAATGTGATGGTTCCAACCTGATTGTGCCACTTTGATATGACACTACAACTCCATATGATACGAGTCAATGTTAGCAGATAATGCAGATATCAATAATCAACTCATGCATGAAAAATGTTATTGGATAAAACTCCTGAGTACTGTTCGAAACACGTCTTCCGGTGTCAATGAGTTAAAGCGGCATTCCTAGAATGAGATGGTTTACTTCCGTGTCATGAGTTCTCATAAAGCATAGATAATCTCAATTTCATTATGTTGTACTATACTGCACTGGTGCTGCAAAGTATATCATTTTCCAGTGACATTTAAAGCCAATGAGCTCCTGATATATGTTATGTTTATGCTGAATAAGTGCATTCACATAATTGATGGTACACATTGCATGTGTATGTTCAATGTATGTTACACATGGCAATTCATATTAATTGCGTGTGGATATGACCTGATAATGACAGCGATAATTCAACAGTACATATAAGATACATATTTGTATGATGGTGCAGCACACTCCATGGAAGTACATTAAGCCTGATTAGTCCACCGTGACATCCATTGATTCAGTATTGTGGTAACATCGCATTAAGGACAATCCCTCAATACGCTTCCATGCCGCTTCGCACTTGTCTCTATCGGCATAATCATGTCTGCCGAGCACGTGCAATCCAATCAAAGGCAATTAATTGAATCGAGCAAGATGCTAGACGGTGATGAGTTAGCCCCATCAATTGCACACCACCAGCAACACCAGCAGCAGCAGCAGATGCAGTCTTGTTGGTGTCCCAAGCTCAACTGGCAGCTGCAGCCGCTCTCTGTCTTTGAAGCGCTGGCTGCAGAATTGTGCCATCTCCATCATCTCTTTGTATTGTACGGGCAATGGTATTAAGTACTTCAAAGGCTACCAAAAAGGTTTCATGTACTGCGTGATCTATACAGATTACAAAATATGAAATCATAAAGTTGCTATCGAACATGTTCACTTTATTGGGAACTCATCATCCAGACGAATAACCATCCTGACGCTGTGACACGCCAGCCTCAATTGCGTGTCCAATTTATCTTTTAAGATGCCCTAGGCTCAATGTTTATGTTCAGTTAGTTTAGAGAGTTTCCCATTTTACATGTAAGCCTCACTTTAGGGACAACTCAGTGTTTTTGTCATGTCGGGTTGTATTCAGACTTTGTATTCAAATGTTTTGACATAACCCAATGTCAGAAGTTGGCAGTGTGCCATTTTGTATTTCCTTGTGGGCTATTGAAAATATGAAACTGACTGCACACTTGTTTTATGAACCAGTATCCCAGCATCTTCATGATGAGGTTAGTACCCTTAAGGAATCTGTCCTCTCAAAGATGAATTACTGCGTAATCATCCATATCATAGTGAATCTACGTTAATCAACATAGGCATTTTCAACAGCCTCTCACTAGCTTGACACTTAATTGTGCTATAATTGCCACCATCCTGTACGATGCCTCCTAGCCATATCAGTTTGAATGTGACAACGGAGATTAACAACACATTATCTACAGGCAGATGACTCCGCTTTTAGTTGTCGATTTTAATGCCTTGTAAATTCTGCAATTTACATTGCCAGGCCTTGTCCAACATTTGCATTACATGCTGTGTTGTCAGGGGATCTCATTAATGTTGACAACAACTACACTTTATTGCAGTCTGCCCATTTTTGCAGCATGAGCTGTAGCAGCCAGACAGAGCATCACTTAAACCCAATGCCGCAACCAGGACTCTACGTGTATGCAGTATGGTGAACTGCACAGGTTTGCTTTGTAAATTATTGGTCCTATGTGGCTATGATGGAGCATACTCAATAACTAAAGGTTCAATTGCTCACTGAAAGCATGCACTTCTATTTTTAGAATCATCACATTAACCTGTGAATGAATTATTCTGCATAACGGAATATGTTTTATTCAGCCATACTGAAGCTCAAAGCACAGCACATGGCATGCCGTGCAAGTAATTATAACGTATTCTACTTCCTAACATACCACAAATTTCTTGCCACATTTCTATCTCCCATTAACCACTTGAAAGTTGTGCAGCCAAAATGTCAAATGATTATTTTATATCACAAAATGACCAAAGTCGAACTAGCATGGAGAAAAATAAAGATGAAATGTCATGGATTAAGCCTTTGTGTGTGTACTCGTGTATTCAGCTGAGCGGAGAGCCTGACATCAAAGGCCTTAGTAACAGGATAATGCCTGTGTTGCTACGGATAATAGGGTAATATTAGGGAGGCAAGCCGTTGCTAACACTCTATTGTCTTCCCAAAGAGAGGCTGACAACATCCATTATGTCGTTTAGTGTGCATATGGCTTTTTGTGTTTCGTGCATTTTGCGTTGTGCTCTATCACGAGAGAGCCCATAATTAGAGTATTGCAGGAATATGGATTTTTGTTTATGCGAAATATTCAATGATGTTCATGAGTTCAGACAGCATGATAAACCCATTTATGACATAGGAATATGAGTAAATTGCTAGGGACGGTCCATACGAGTTGAATGAATGGCACATAAAAGAAGATGGATGTAGCTTCATTCAATTTTAGCTGCGATGCAAAAGAAAGCTATGGGACTGGGGAACACATGCAGACTGGGGTACACAGAAATCCCAAAACAATCATATGAACACTTAAAAAGACCGATGTACAACTGAAGCATAATTACCATGTGCGGGATATACATTCCGATTTATCTTATGGGATATGGCAAAGGAGAATGCACTATCAAATCGAAGGATCTTTTGCACGGGAAGCGAGAACATTCACCATCGTCACAATACAGCATGAATACCACAAAACTGTTGAGCATAACTTGGAACATACCTGATTTTTGTATGCCCATAATAATTACATAGAATGAAAATTTTTTTTTTGCACTCAGTTGACAGCTGACATCATGCATCTCAAGGCATGCAATTGGACAGTCTCAACTTTACTGATGTAAAGAACTAAACATGACAAAAACAGCGTTTGACCAATCATGTGCTTTGTTAGGCTATTCTATTGTATGTAGTTGTTAGACTCAGACTCACACGCTATGTATTTTCCACAGAAATTTAATTTTTACATGGCGATTTAACAAGTATACAAAGAAAATCAATATCTCTGCCTTCCTTAAGACATGTTATGTCACTCATATGTTTGATTGTTCATAGTTATTCCTCTTTCTCTTTGAAATGTTTACCAAGTTTCTTACAAAACTTTGAAACTGTGGCAGCAACATAGGGATTAAAATAGGATTAGAAGACAAAACCTGAAGTGATGTCATGGTATGACTCTGTTGCAAAATTTCAATTGGAATTCATTGTAATTATTACTTGGATAGTAATGACATACAGAAAGGGATGTCATTTTAGTTCCAGAGGCTGAAGTGCATTTCAAACAATATAACTAAGTCACAGGTGTACATATATCAGTATTAGTATACCAAGAGTATGAATGAAGTTGTAGTAAGTAGTAAAATTTTATTTAAAGTCGTTTTAAATCACGGTGTCACATGCAATGTACAATACAAAATATATGACCCAAGCCGAAGCTTCTGTACGACATATTAGGAACAATAATATACAGTTTGGAAAGTATAAGTTTAGAATTAATCTATAAAACAAATCTATTCTACAATATAGTATATATAATAATAATAATAGCACACATATAAAGCACTCCATAGTAAAATTCAGCATCTTAGAGGATATATATATAAAGTTAGAAACACACGGACTACGAAATATGCAGAATACATAATGCAGTAGGGCTTGCGCATTGCAGATTTCCTAATATAACAGCACACAGTATTAATGCACTGACCTCCTGCAAGGTAGCGTTGAGTGCTTTCACCTTTGACCCCATCTGTCATGAGGGGTACAGAACATCCTGTACAGAGTGACACAAATGCTTTGAGGTAGCCATTGTTGTAGCAAAGAGTGTTAGCATTGGGTAACCCAGCAGCTTTAATGTAATCATCTGGAGCACTTGCAGCCTTTTACAAAGATGAAAGTGATGTTCATTTGCTATATACCCAAAAAAAGTGCTTGAAGCTTCGTTAAGAGTGTGCTGTCTTTGCTTGAAAAATTGTTAAGTGTGTACGGACTTTTATTGAAGATATCTCAATCTGGATACGACAAGAGATCTTCAAGTTTCTTTTTCTAACGCTAGTCTAACAATGCCTTTTAGAAAGATTATCACAACATCAGTCCATCGTCATCTGCTTCATAGGACAAATGTAACGCAAATTTAAGTTTTCACTTTATTTTAGATTTCAGCAAGCATGAGCCTAGCACTTACCCTGCACCCTCTAAGAAGAGAAAAAAACAGAAGAAGAATGTATTTGGCAGGCCTGGGATACTTCAAGTGCAGATCCATCCCCAACCAATACCATCGCCTCCAAGGACTTGTCATCCCCATCAACTAACATGCTCTCCAACTTTGCAACATCTTCCATGAAAACTTTAAGATACCCATCATTGGGCCATCAATTACATGGCTTGGTCATTCCAGAGAAGCTGTGGCTATATATAGCAAGGTAAGTCCTTGCTTTGATTTATTCTGAAACATCCGATTCAAAATCTAGCGCTAATTCTAAAAATTTTGTCATGCTAAAATTTATGGCTTATCAATAAATAAGACTTGCATAAAAGTCCCCTATCGTTGTATTTTTCATCACAAGTGATCTCTTTCAGCAATCAGAAAAACAACAAAGATTTTGGTAGGAATAAGCCTCTCCAGACCCACCAGACACACACTGTCTTGTATAGAATTGCAACAATATGAATATATGTGCACAGCAAATGCAGTATGGCGTTTCGCCTAACTTGTATGAGATAAATCAAATTAACTTTGCAAGCAACCGATGTAAAATGGAATATTCTAGGGCAAAATTAGTAAAGCGATTAATCTTTCCATTTGTCTTGTGAGAAATTATTTTGTTTCACGAACGACGCAAGTCTCAATGGACCTCAACAAAGCCTAAAGGGACGCAATCAAGTAAAAATTAGGAATGGTCTCAACGGATCACAACTTAAGATGAAAAGAAACCAGAAAAATGGACAAAATCATAATCTTATATACATTTATTTTTAAATTATATCAGTATTTCATTGTTTTTTTTGTTAAAGTTGAGTCTCACCAGGAGTGCTTCCTATTGCAGATAAATCAACCTGAGGAATGACAAGATGATCCTCTTCACTGAACAAAAATTTTGCGGCATATCTGAATATCTTCTTTCAATAAACTACCATGTTTGCTTTGATATAAACAATCGATGCATCTCCTGTTCTGTCCAGTCTTACTGTAGCTTTTGTAAACTGCCTCAACTTTCAGAGCTGAAGCATTGCATGCCTGCTGTAAGCAAAACCAGACGGGGGCACAAATCGTTAGGGACCAGTCTTGCCTGCTTACCTGAAACCTGACGCCAGGATCCCATTGGGTCTGTTTGGAGACACTGAACCAAGCGCAAATCTCTATTGGAAGTAAATCAGGCTTGTCGACTGAACACCGGGTTGTGTGGATTGTATTACAGCAAGTCAAATTAGTGTGCTGTCAATGGGGACCAACAAGAACTGCAGGCCTTTATATGCACATCTTCTATGGTAAACATATTGGTCTAAGACAGATTATTCATCATAAATATACATGATTTGCAACTATTAATATAATCATTTACCTACCTAAATATCACATCTGTTCCAATGTAACTCCTACACATAACAAAGCTAGAAATCAAAGTTGGATTAGGAAGAGAAAATGCAACTACACAAATTGAATGAGTAAGTGTATTGAAAAAGTGATCACATATCTACACCAGTAGGGAAACTAAGCAAACAAATCCCAAATCTGTGAAACTTCTTGTGCCTCCACTATACCCCAGGTGCTTTATTTAAATCATCAAAGGCATTTTCCTCTTACATGCAGACTGAAACAACATACATGGTTGGAGTTTTATCCTAAGAAAGCTGATGTGACCAATTTAATCAGCACTTCCTTACAAACTTTCTTTAAATGAATGCTCCTCGAGACATCTTTTTTCCTCTGGAGATCAGGTGGGGTGAAACAGGGAACCTCTTTAGATCCCAGCATATCACCCAGGGAGTAAATTGAAATTACAAAACAACATGGCTACATGCGATAACCTCATTAAACTCCCTCACTTGATGTGGTTAGTAAATTGAATCTCATGCCGAGTGGTAATTAAAAGTTGCCATCATATCTGAAAGTAATGCTGATTATCAATCCATAATAAGCCATTGGATTCTGAAACTAATGAGATTCTGCTAATTAAGCTACTGGTATCAGTCTGGAGAAAAGTAGTCGATCCCTTTCAAACATTAATTCATCATATTTATCACAAAAAGTATTTGAACATAATAAGAAACTGATAGGAACATTAAATTTTGACATTTTTATTAGGCAAAAAGTTTTTAGAGCTGAAGGTTAGTACATATTGATTGTGATTTCATAGCTTGACAATCTAAGTGCACACTAAAGGTGACCACAGAAAACTATGCAAAACACACAAACATAGAAATGATTTTGGCAACATTCCTAGCTTACCCATCCATCAAAAAGTTAGTTTGTTTTGTGATGTTAAACAAAATGTCAACCAGAAAGGTCATTGACTTCTGTGATAGGTAGGGAATACCAGACTGGCATAACTGGACAGTCACACTATTCCTAGTCCTGTTTTGGCTACTGGGTTTGAGGTCTTCACCCATCTTTGCCCAGTAGAGGTCCAGGACTTTCAAAGACCTTCATCAACAAAAGTGAACTGCATTAAAAAAAAGCCCAAACTGCAGCAGACATTAATGAGATCCCCTGACAACAGAGCATGTAATGCAATTGTTGGACATGGGCTTGCAATGTAAATTGCGTAATTTACAAGGCATTAAAATCAACAATTAAAAGCAGTCCTCTGCCTGTAGATAATGTGTTGTTAATCTCCGTTGTCACATTCAAACTGATATGGCTAGGAGGCTTCATACACGATGGAGGCAATTATAGCGCAATTAAGTGTCAAGCTGCCAAAATGCTATTGAAAATGCCTGTGTTGATTAACACAGATTCCCAATTTACAGAATCATATAGTAATGCTTCCTTCAGAGTGAATATTTCCACAAGGAAATCCAATGTTATGTGCCTTTGACAGTATAAGACTTTGAGCAAGATAGATATACACAATAGTGATGATTTTTATGACATATTCCAATCAATTACATAACATCATTTGAACACATCGAGTCATTTCAAGGTCACTAAATTTTGTCATGCCTTCCTCTCAAATTGCTTGCTCATTCACAATCATCTATGACTTTTACCAAAAACTGACATTGAAAGAATGCCAAGGTCAAACATAGTAATATGCTGATTAAGATAAAACAAAATATCAAGTTCCTTTTCTTGCTAGTCATGCACTCAGTAGGTGCGGTTCGCACACCGTTTGACATCAAAAGGCCTTGGCAACAGGATGATGCAAGGCAGTAGCGTGATATTTGGGAGGCAAGATGTTGCTAACACCGTTGTCTTCCCACGGAGAAGTAAATCGCACCCATGATTGATATATTTTGTGTGCAATGTCAATATGGTGTGACCCAACAAAATGTGCCCATATTTGGAACGAATTATTCATAGTGAAACAAAAAGTCCGGTTACATTTCTTTCAAAAGACAAAAGATATTTAGTCAACACAGACGACTTCGATATGAAAATATCACATTTCAGATATGCGCGACTTCTGTTGCTTCCATGACTGGCGAAGGTCACAAAAATGTGGTGCTATACATCAAAAGACATTCATACATCTAGACACCATAAAGTAACGGCATATGGCTTTAATGCGCTGACCTGCTGCTAGGTGGCATCAGTGTACTGTGACCTTTGACCCCACTTGTCATGTTGAGTAAAGGACTTACTTTACAAAATGACACCCAGTGGAGTTGGTGCTCCATAGGGTTACTGAGCTATTGAAGCAGTATCCTGTTAGCACTGAGCACTGTAACCTGTGGGCTCCAATATACTTATCTCTGAGCATAATAGAAATATAGTTACTTCCTCTAGAAGCTTTTGGAGAGATGATGACGAGATTAAGTCTTAAAATTAGGATGTGAATTTACTTCGAAACACACTTAAGTTTATGCCACTACGCTTAATATTGTTTCCCAAACACATCACTTCTTGAGAAAAAAAAATTCAATGTCAAGAACTTCACTTCCTGCAATCACTGTCACATATGGGCCTATGCAACTCTTTCATGCACCATTGGGAGATCATATCTGCAGAAGAATAATGTATCATGTAGACCTGGGATACTTCAAGTGGAGATCCATCCCCATCCAATTCCCATCGCCTCCAAGGACTTGTCATCCCCATCAACTAACATGCTTTCCAACTTTGCAAAGAGTCTCTATTAGGAGGACTTCCATTTTAAGAGTGGTGTCTGCTGCACATGGCTTAGTCTAAATGGAGATATCAGGAACTGATGGCAAAGTACTGGGATAGTATTTAAAGTAACAGTCCCTTGTTACAGGCTAAATAATCATAATGGCAGGAGCATCAATGTTACAGACCTTACAGAATGGTTACATCAAATAGTGACAGCAATTACTGGCCAACATTTCTCAGGAACAGCTGTATGATAATATTGAATCATAAAGTAAACTGGTTAAGCTTAGGTCACAGAAACGTGTTAAGTTACAGAACATAATAGAGCTGTACATGTAAATGATATGATACAGTAACTGCTGCCCAAATAGTTCAGAGATTGCTGTTGCTGTAACTGATTCTTTCTATATATGAAGTATTCTGGCTTTTGTCTACAACAACTGTGGTTCTGCTGCAATCAGAGAACATACACTGCTCAGGTATTTAGCCACTCCAGTGTTTTCCACTGGGAACTGAATATGTATGACTGTGCACAGTCAATAGAGGATGCAATAAATTCTCACTATTAGGAGATAAATCAAGTTTAATTTGCAAACGACCAACAAAGGAGCCAGTGTTTTCTATGGCTTCCAAAATTGAGAGACTAATCTGGCCATTTATCTTGTGTTTATGAAGTTATTAGTTCCACAGACACAGGTCTCAATGGACCTCCTAAAGGCAGAAAAAGACAGTTCATCATCTTAAAGAATGGAAACTATTCTCACATCGACAGAAGTAATATACAAAAGGAAAATGTTGCCACAGAACTTGACATCTCAATAGATCACAGTCCAAGAAGCTATTAATCATGCACAAGAAAAAATATCAGGAAACAATGAAAAAGAAAACACCACAATATAACAACATGAATTCAGGAGATGACTGAGTGAGTTTAGGCTGTCAAAATATAATAGATGAAACTCCATTTCGAATAAAAATGTGTGTTGTGAAAATTTGACAAGGCTACTTCCATCACCTTGCCCTAATATGTATCAGTTTTGAAAGTTGAACCTATGAGAAACTATGTGTATAATAAATGTTTTTAATATTTACTTATCATGAGCTCCATAAATTGTTTAACTTTTTTGAAGTTTCTTTCACCTTACTCGGATGATAAAGTTTTGCAACCTCCTGCCAGACATTTTGTAATTGGCTCCATGCTACCACATGCTTCTAATGTCAGTGACATGTTTTGCCTCATGAGCACATGATCCTCATCTGATGAACATGTCAAGAGGCATCTTGGGTATCATGTTGCTAGATTGGAAAAACCACCAGAGCATGTTTGCCTCAATCTAACCCGTTCTATACTCTTGACAAACTTGCGTAGTATCTGGTTAATGTGTACCATACTCTTCAAAATAAATGATCAGTCCTAAGTTGCAAGATTACATGCTAGAGCTAGCTGGGCAACATTGCTGCAAAACCATCTAGCTATAGCTATCTACTGGAGGGTGAGGGTTGGGTGATTAGGGCTTTACGTCCTGTATTTCTGCACCAGTTGGGCTAATTAGGACAGCCAGAGACCATGGCAATGAGACGAAGGATGAAACAGCCATTCAACTTAGGCTCGACCGGGAATCGAACCCGGGACCCAGTGGTTGGAAGCCCAGAGCGCTACCTCTGAGCTAGGCCCCGGCCCTAGCTATCTACTGGAAGCTGTAACTACAAAAAAAAACTCCACAAATTTTTATGTATTACAAGTATATTAAGTTTTGTAAATTTAAATAGCATTGCACAACACAATGGCATCCTAGTAAAAATACATTTTATTTAGGTGAACGGCATCTTGATTTCAGAGCATTCCTACTACAGGATTCCTTCATAGTGTGCCTTTCAGCTGTGTTATAATTATAACACTTTTTTTTTTTTTTGTACAAGTCCAACACATTCCAATGAACAAACCAACACATCGCAAAGTGTTAACATTGTAAAAATCGAATCACTGAAAAATAGATCGCTATAATTTTGCTATATTATAAATCGAAAAATCTCTGACATACCTCATTATATATCATCCTTAATGATGACTTTGCAATCAAGCCAACAGACAAGCTAATAGATCTATGGATACAAGCAAGGCAACCCTAATTGCTCCCAGAGCCCTTGTTGCATGTTATGGATTTTCTCTGCTTTTTTGAACCTCCAACATAAATGTTCATCACAGCTTGAAAGCTGGCTGGTGATTCCAATATGCTGTGAAGCTGCTCTAATTAAACATACCATGGTGCCTGCATGCTTAATTTGACAAATGCTGCTGGACTCATCTAAGCTGTAAAAATCCACAACAGCTGTAGCTGGGTTGTGTGAGCTGTTCTATACTTCAGAGAAACATATAGTAATGTGTGTGTCTCAATGCTACTGGGTGTTAAGCTTAGTCCACTTATATGCCAGAGGCAGTTGTAAAAATGAGATGATAAGGCTGCTTGGAGTCCACACCATGTTCCACAATCCCCATATACCTCATAGGTGGGGTCTTTTACTTGCCTCAGCATAGACACCAAGTACAAGGCACCTTCAATTTAACGTTTCATGTGATCGACATCTATGTGAGATTAATTGGTTATAAAAGAGCATTTCCCAGACAAAACATTGGTCATAATGGCACGGTGGCCATAACACACTTGGTCTTCTTCGAATGATGTTCAACGGTATATAATAAGCCAACAAATTTTCTTTCTAACATTGTTGATTAACAAAAAGTAGTTTCTTTTAAACAATATTAAGTCCATTAAGTCATGCAGTAAAGACATTTTTACTGAGATCTAATTTTTGACCAGATAATAAGAAAAGTTAACACCTCATATGACTGCTAAATACAAGTTGCAGCATCTTTGGTAAGTCTAATTGGAAACTGACCATCTGTTATGGGCCAAATGCTTGCCATTGTTCTCTAATTGGCAAATCAATATCAATTTGACCTTGTATCCTGTGTTTTCTATCATCATGTGTTTTGCTCTGTGCCTCCTTTCAGTGTCAGTAATGATCCTGTTGTCTGTGTGCATTGGTCTGTTCTTCCTGGTATGTTCAATATGCTTGGTCTGAACTTATGAGATGCTTCATAAATACCTTGTGAAAGATAAATGATGTGGGTAAGATTCATACTCCATGGTACATCGATCAGAAGGGTAAGATTCATAAGCTAGAATGACATAAGTATCACTCCAGGTAATATTCTCACTTCTTCCGTAATGATAGTAATCAGTAAATGGCACCAGTAATTATCACACAGCCAGTGAGTAACACAGCAATATCAGTATGACACTAACCTAACACCCGATAAACTACTCTTGACATCATCAAAACCCTTGCAGGGAATCAATTAAGTGCATGTGTGCCCGGACGAGGTCTGGTAGACGCCCTGTGCCCTTGGCTAGGATTGTGTTGCGTCCGTCTCTTGCCGTCTGTTGTGGACCACTTACTCTCCCGACCTAAGACCTGTTACTAGAGACCTCGGCTGTCTCCTTCTAATAAAGGCAATCAAGAGCTGCCTCCTCTCTGCTATTCTCATCTGAAGCTGTCTCTTATCTGTAGTCTCTCTGTCTCCTCTTACAAGTATGGCTGCAGTGGCAAAAAAAAACAAATTAAGGCCGCTGCAAATAGCATATGTTTTGCAGTAAGCCATACCTTGAGCTGTGTCTTAGCAATAAGACAAGGAGTGTGCCACGTATAGCAGTTAGGGCTTGTGAATATTTGGTGTTATAGTCAAACTGTGTACGGAGTACATATGTTCCACGAGAAAAAGCATATTTGTATTCATTAACATTCTAATTCTAATGCAAACTTTCGATTATCTTATAAGCAGCTGGGAGGTCTAGTGGTAAGACGCTCTCCTGCTCCTCTGAAGGTCCCGGGTTAAATCCCAGGCCCGGGCAACCTTTCATGAGCATCATCCCAGCTGGATGTAGTTCGGATGAGATGTTAAATTGGAGGTCACTTGTACTCAGCGTTTATGCTGAGGCAAGTAAAAGATCCCACCCATGGGGTAAATGTGTAACATGGGTAGACTCTCCTCTCTCTCTCACCTCATCAATCAACCCTCGTTAGCAGCAAGAACTTGCCTTAGAGGGTTGCAATTTCCACATCTATCTATCATCTACATCTATCTTATAAAACTGTGGACTGAAACGCATGCTAGCTTTAAGTGAAGAATACCATTGAAAACAAATAATAATGACGATAATGACAATTAAACACTGCAAGCAGTTTACTGCCAGGAACTCGCATGCATTGTAGCTCTTTGCAAAACTTTCAAATCAAGCTAGGATTACAATTTCAGACAGAAAGGGAACTTTCTGCACTTGAATGTACCAAATGAATGGACTTAAGCACCAAGGAGAGTTATAACAAGCCTTCAACATCTTTTTCAACCTGGGCTTAACACCCAATCTGCAAATTACTTTTAGCCATCCAATCATGTTGTAGCCCATCTCAAGCTCCTTCAAAGATCAGAGCTCAGCAGGTGCAGTCGGTGTACTATGGCTTGATTTAATGTATTAAAATCCTCGTATGCAGTCACCCATACACACTGAAGGGGTAACTAAGGACTATGCCAAAAAAGAACCAAAGACAGCTGAATATATATACACTCTTTATGCTTGTCATTTGCACAGAAAGCAGGATAACAAATCTACTAAAGAGCGACAAGTTACTCGCCAAGAGTTGCGCACATCCATAATGGATGGATCCACAACATGCTACTGACCTATGAGTCACCATAACTGTCTAACAGTGTAACAGTGTAACAACATGTCCATCACTTTACTATAAATATTTGTATGTCACAAAAGTCACATACATAATGCATGGATGCTCTTATGAGTACACTATGCTTAGACAGCAATGTGATTAATAACAGATTAACATTCTATTCTGTTCTATTCTATTATATTCTACAGTCATGTTTTGCTATAACAGACTTCTGTCAGAATGTCCAACTATCTGAACAGCTATTTGGGACACATGGCTATCTTGCCTATGTTAAACTGCTTCAGTTATCCAAACGTTTCATTATAACAAAAGCCTAGGGATCTAAGGTGTTCATGATAACAAGGCTTACTGTATTCTATTCTATTATATTCCATTCCATTCCATTCTATTCTATTCTATTCGTTAGTGAAAGATGGCTTCATCAAGTGACCTAAGAAACACAACACTCCCATCATTGGGATTTATTGTGCAAAGGTCTGAAGCCAGATCCTCGGAACTTGTAACAGAAAACCAAGGGCAGCTTCATTTCCTTCTGTGGCTATCAAGGGCCTTTTCTGGAGAAAGAGAAACGATTAGGGAGTTATTAAAGAGCTCTGAGCAGAGTCAGCGGGATTTAACAAACCACTTTCCCGTCAAGATTCTTTCCATATTAAAGCTGCAAATATTCCATCCGCTTGGTTTCTTTGAATATTGGAAGTTGTTGTTTTGTTACTGGTGACTATTTATAAAAAAAGTTTAGATTAAAAGTAGCATAAGCAAATTACAATCAATCACCCTGAGTGATTGGGAATTATCAATATTTCAGAACTGAGTTATGAGCCTGGTGAGTTGATACTTGTCCTTGCTAATTGTGAAATCTTATGACTTTTTTCTGCAATAGGATGATAGTTATAGGCACCCAGACCAGACGGTTAGATAGGCAGTGACAGCTTAGTTCAGTTACTGAGCTGATTCAATGCGGTTGATATTCATTGAATCTTCTCTGATCAATGCACAGACTGCCTTGCCTTCTGAGGAGCCAGTTGTTTTTAGCGGAGAATAGCAAATCAAGCGAAGGATGCCTCACCAATAAACATGACCTCATAAAAGTGGAAATGAGAAGACTAGCCGGCCTGCTCAAGATATCCGCTCAGAGGTGGCTGGAATGAGCCAGAACTGCAAAGGGACTCAGGGGACAGCTATAGAACATGCCATGGTGAAGCTGTCTGGCTCTCAATTTAAAGAAACATAAAAATTGGCAATAAATATCAGATATGAAAAGAGAGTATTTTGGCTACATGAAATGTCCAGTACTAGAGCTGCTGCATTCCAAGTGATGCTGTGTATGTGATTAGGGCTTTATGTCCTGTATTTCTCCACCAGTTGGGCTAATTAGGACAGGCAGAGACCATGGCAATGAGACGAAGGATGAAACAGCCATCCAACTTAGGCTCGACCGGAATTCGAACCCGGGACCCAGCGGTTGGAAGCCCAGAGCGCTACCTCTGAGCTAAGCCCCCGCCCTTCCAAGTGATGCTCGCCACAACCTTAATGTCCCAACATGTGATAGATTTGGAAATACATAAAGAATGACAAGACAACATGAATCCAGGAAAATGATGAACTTTCTTCAGCTTATGAAAGATCACGATCTGTTCGAGACTTGATTGATTGCGCTGTCATCCCTTATGTGATTTGTCATGCTCCCAAATGCAAAAACAAGGCAAAGGTCAGGCAATAAAAAAGAAGGTGATGATTTATTGTTCACAAACTCATTTCTCATGTTTTTGGCGACAGGTTTTCGCAAAATTCCATGCACTCTGTGACATACTTTTATGCACACTTGCATCCAACTTCATCCTTGTCAATCCTTGTCATGCATATCGTTGATTTTGTGTTGCTTTTATTAATTACAAATCCTTCAGAAAAATTAATTGCCACTTCAGATACAAGGTGCAAATTGAGTTTCACTATAATACATTTCCGCTGCATTTAGACCTTGAAGGTGCCGAAGGAAGCAAAATAAACATGTTAGGGATCTCAGCTGTCATGACAGATTGCAATTGTGTGTTAATTTAAAGTGGGAAACTGACAGAAATAGCATCCGCCTCCCAATCTGGGAATTCAAGCGAATGCAAGTCACGCGTTGGTAACACTGCCAGTGAGAAAATACTGTTTCTGATTGATTTAAGTTGATTGGGACCAGCCTCGGCTTTTAACTCACTTGCTGGTGATTTAGAGTATTCAAATGCCTCCTACATGGACACTTCATCAGCTTATCAATTGTAGAATGAGACAGCTCGTGATATTCATGTGATTTAATACAGAAATAAAACAGTTTTACAACAAGCCGGTGATAGGCTCATTTCTAGCGGGATGAAGTTTATGAATATTGACATTCCTAAAGGAATTCAAAATCTATCGTAGTGCTCTTTGTGGAAACCGCAGAGATATCTTTGACCTTGGTTGGTGCGACAGAAATTGCTATCTCTGTTGTCTACAGTTGCAACCAATTTCCTTTTTGCTTTGATTGCTTAGATAGCTTACTGCGTCTTATTTATAACAGGGTTACAACCATCTTTTTATGATATTGTGAGACTTCTATCTTTTGCTAAACAGTTGCTGCATTACTGTATAAGCCTAGACAAAATCTAAAGATTTTTTGCTCACATGGCCATATTTCAATAATTTTTCACCACCAGTGGTATTAATAATATCAAAGCAAGCAGTGGAAATATGCCATAAAGAGTTTTAGAATGAATGCTTTTGTTTGCTCTTACATGTGAACAAGAGGACTGAATGAACAAAACATGACAGCCAGCCACATTGCTGAAACTTCAAAACACTAGGCTTATGGGTTTCATTTTTATATCGCGAGTCATTTCAACAGGGCTCTGCCTCTTAGTCGTTTAATGGAGACTGGCAGTGCTGAGCCATTTCCTATTGCCTTGAATACTTTGTCTAAATCTGGGCTAAAAGCCACAAGGGACACACAAACATGAAAGGAGACAGTGTTGACAAGAGTACAGTCTCAGTGGGGCAGAGTGCAGTCTCTATGGGATACCCTAGATGTGTATATTGTGTGTGGTTGATGGTCCAAGAAATTTTGCAAGACGTGTAATGATACAAAATGAGATTTCTTGTGGCATGGCATTAAGGGATGAGGTATGGCTTCTTAATCTACACAGCAGCTGTCTGGGTTATATTGCACCCATAACACAGATGAACTACCTTTTTCTTTTGTATTGCAGCACATTTAAACTCTGTTACAGCATGCCTTGAGACTGGTGTACTAATTATGCATACTGTAAGTTATGACATAAACAAATTAAATAAAATTTTGTTCATTTTATCACCATGCATGACATGACATAAGCACCGATAAATGAACAGGTAAGGTGACAGCAAATTTATGCTATAACTTCAATAATATTCATGTATTCTCAATGCATAAATATCCATCCCTCAAACCTACCGTCATCACCACAACTTAGTGGATGTCTCCTGACCAAAGGTAAACAGTATATATGTATTTTGACTTTTTCATTTTATTTTATTTATTTACTGCTTATATTATGTGTAATAACGTACATTTCTTTAGTTGTTCCTTGTAATTTGCTGCCTTTGTTTTTTTGTTTTATTTGGTTAAATAAATTCTCTCTCTCTCTCTCTCTCTCTCTCTCTCACCCTAAGTTGTTTATCAACTAAATTATCATTAGCTTAATATATATTATTAAAGCCAGACAGCCTCAAGTAGCTTGATTGAGGGGAGACTCCACTCTTCATTAATCAGGCAATCCATGGGTTGTAATGGAGTGATAATCAAGTTTTAATTACTATTCAACATGAGATTCAATTTGCTAACCACATCAAGTGAGGGAGTTTAATGAGGTTATTGCATGTAGCCATCTTGTTTACTGATTTCAATTTGCTCCCTGGGTGACATGCTGAGATCTACAGAGGTTCCCTGTTTCACCCCACCTGATCGCCAGGGAAAAAAAATCATGGCGAGCATTAATTCAAAAGAAAGATTGTAAGAAAGTTCTGAGAAAAGAAAATTGCTGAAAGATTCAAGTGCCTAACAGCATTCTCATATGAACATCAATGTGTAACAACCTTCAAAATAAACAGATACATATATTTATTATATTTTCTGTTATATTCTGCATTCTGTTAGTTTCTCATCCCTGTTATATAAAGAAGAGAAGATAAGCAATAATTCAGATTTGGTGTTTGATTTGCTATTGTATCTCTGTGCTTGTGTAACTCAAATCCGCCACATGAAGGGTGACTGATTGATGACTGTTGTGCTTGGCGGAGACACGTGTTTAACCTTGTCATTTTACTTTCATACATGCTTCCATAAAGTGTGTTATAACCTAATGCAATTTCAAGCTTGATTTGAAACATTTACTTATGATGTCCAAGCTGTACATAATACTCCTTGCTCTTTAAACATCAGAATGATTCAACTTTCTGTTATACTATAATATTCTTTATCATGAAAGTTTAAGAAGTTTCAACATATATGGGAATTGTCAGTTGTGGTTTTTATGCTTGAGAAGATACCCCATCAATAATCCAATATACTTCCTCTTTCATATTCTGTAGTTGCATTTTCTCTTCCTTACCTGCTACTAACATTAATTTCACAAACCGTCTATATTTATGATGAATTTTCTGTCTTGGTTTTACTTACTATAGGAAATGTGCGTATAAAGGCCTGCAGTTCTTGTTGGCCCCCTTTGACAGCACACTACTTTGACTTGCTGTAATACAATCCACACAACTCTGTGTTCAGTCGACAGGCCTGATTTACTTCCAATAGAGATTTGCGCTTGGTTCAGTGTCTCCAAACAGACCCAATGGGATCCTGGCATCAGGTTTCAGGTAAGCAGGCAAGGCTGGTCCCCAACGATTTGGGCCCCTGTCTGGTTTTGTTTACAGCAAGCTCAGAAACCAGCAGTCAGCTGAACGTTCAGTTATAGAGTAAAATTCAGGACCCAGTTGTGTAGGCTTTACAGCTGATGAAACAGGCAGACTGTGGTAGTGGTCATTGATACAATTCAAAACACAGCACAAATATTAGGAAACATGAAATATAACTTCCTCAATTTGGTCAGAGACAACTTATTCTGTTTTAATGCCAAAGAATTATAAATGTTTGTATCTGAGGTAGCGTAATGTCTCCTGACGCAACCACCTGACCACCTGCAGATATTTATCATATTTGGTCATTGATACAATTCAAAACACAGCACAAATATTAGGAAACATGAAATATAACTTCCTCAATTTGGTCATAGACAACTTATTCTGTTTTAATGCCAAAGAATTATAAATGTTTGTATCTGAGGTAGCGTAATGTCTACTGACGCAACCACCTGACCACCTGCAGATATTTATCATATTTGGTCATTGATACAATTCAAAACACAGCACAAATATTAGGAAACATGAAATATAACTTCCTCAATTTGGTCATAGACTACTTATTCTGCTTTAATACCAAAGTATTGTAATTTTTTGTATCTGAGGTAGCGTAATGTCTACTGACGCAACCACCTGACCACCTGCAGATATTTATCATATTTTTCATAAAAAAGCGATATTAAACAAATCCATCAACCTTGCAACTTTTGTTATGGGTTTTAGTGATATTCAGTTTTGACATATGAGACCATGACCGAGACAAAAATGCTACGGTATTTTTCAGCTGTCACTGCAGTGTATTTAATATGTATTGTTTCCTTCTTCAGTGCTTCGACCTCAATTTTTTTTCTGTTGCATGATTAATAGCCTTTTTTTGGTGATCTATTGAGGTGTGACATTAGTGGCAAGTTTTTCCTTTCTGTATATAAGTTCTGTCAGTGTGCCTGAGGTTTAGCTTTCTTTGCAAATGATGAACTGCTTATTTCGCCTCCCTTGAATTCCGTAGAGAACTGTATTGTCTGCCGAACTAATAGCCACCTAAATGCAAGATAAATCGCAGCATTAGCCTCTCCATTTGGGACGCTATGGAAAAAACTTCTTGTGGATTATTTGCAAATTCAACTTGATATATCCTTTACCAGGAAGATTATGTGGCAGCCTCCATTGATTGAGCACATATATTCACATTTTACCAATTTTCTGTATGACACAAAGCACTGGAAAATCTTAAAGCCAGACGAGTCCTTGTTTTCTGATTGGACATGGAAAAATACTATGGCATTAAATGTGCCACGTTCTTTTGATTTCATCTTATTTATATGTCCATTTCGGATAGTAGTCCTACTGACTGTGATATTTTCTGCTGCATTTATCTGTTCTGTTGGGCTATATAGAAAGACTGTAGTGCTGGTCATAACTTCAATGTCCACATATCCATGTACATGGCAGAAAGAGCACCCCTCTGCTGTATACTTATCAGAACACTAATATATGTAAGATAACTACACTACTGTACACTTATTATTGTATTTAACCACAATACTAACACAAATACACTACGAACTACAAAAGGTCTAAAAGTTCACATACTCGTCATAATATAGATAAGCTAAATGAAACAGTAAGGACAGTCAAAACTTTAATTTAAATGTGTCCATTCAAATGTATAATACAAGTTTGCAGCTTAAGCATGACACCACAGCTCCTCCTTCTAACATTACCATTAAGCCATGTACACGATGGGTATCTTAAAGTAGTTATGGAAGATGTGTTGCAAAGTTGGAGAGCATGTTAGTTGATGGGGATGACAAGTCCTTGGAGGCGATGGGAATTGGATGGGGATGGATCTCCACTTGAAGTATCCCAGGCCTTAATGATACATTACTCTTCTGCATATATGATCTCCCAATGGTGCATGAAAGAGCTGCATAGGCCCATATGTGACAGTGTTTGCAGAAAGTGAAGTACTTGACACCACCACAAACAGAATTCTTTCTCAAGAAGTGAGGTTATAGGAAACGATATTAAGCGTAGTGACATAAACTTAAGTGCATTTTGAAATAAATTCATATCCTAATTTTAAGACTTAATCTCGTCATCATCTCTCCAAAAGCTTCTAGAGGAAGTAACTATATTTCTATTATGCTCAGAGATAAGTGTATTGGAGCCCACAGGTTACAGTGCTCAGTGCTAACAGGATACTGCTTCAATAGCTCAGTAACCCTATGGAGCACCAACTCCACTGGGTGTCATTTTGTAAAGTAAGTCCTTTACTCAACATGACAGGTGGGGTCGAAGGTCACAGTACACTGATGCCACCTAGCAGCAGGTCAGCGCATTAAAGCCTAATGCTGTTACTTTACTGTGTCTAGATGTATGAATGTCTTTTGATGTATAGCACCACATTTTTGTGATTTTCGCCAGTCACGGAAGCAACAGAAGTCTCGCATATCTGAAATGTGATATATTCATGTCCAAGTGGTCTGTGTAGATTACATATTTTTTGTTCCTGAGAAATGTTGGCCAGTAATTGCTTTCACTATTTGATTTAACCATTCTGCAAGGTCTGTTATATTGATGCTCATGCCATTCTGATTATTTAGCCTGTAACTAGGGACTGTTACTTTAAATACTAGCCCAGTACTTTGCCATCAGTTCCTGATATCTCCATTTAAAGTAGGCCATGTGCAGCAGACACCACTCTTAAAACGGAAGTCCTCCTAATAGAGACTCTTTGCAAAGTTGGAGAGCATGTTAGTTGATGGGGATTACAAGTCCTTGGAGGCGATGGGAATTGGATGGGGATGGATCTCCACTTGAAGTATCCCAGGCCTGCCAAATACATTATTCTTCTATATTCTCTCTTCTCAGACTCCAAGAGAGTGTCAGGTTTTCCATACTGATCAGGCTCAATAGTTTCGAGCCAGCAAATGTCAAACTACAACTATTTGTGGTTTTATAGCTCTTGTGTTGTCGAAGTGCTTCTGGTAGCTACATCAGTTTAGTGATAAGTTGTCAAAGGCAGACACCATGATGAGATGAGCTTGCATAGAGTCCACACCATGTTACACTCCAGTAGTGGGTCTTCCAATTTTCTCAAAATAGAGACTGAGTAGCAAGGCAACACTAACTTAACATTTCTTGCAATTTAATTAACATTGAGCACACAGAGACGTGGCTCATAATGATTGCCCAAGCTTTCAATTCAAAGACTTACCTATAGTGAACTGATCATATTACATTGTTATAAAATAGAGAGTGAAGCTGAGGGACATTGTACTAAACCTGCCTCAAGCATTTTTGTCTGACATCATAGCTTTAGGTGAATGAACATCACTCTCATCCTCCTGAGAGGTTCTATGTGCTCAAGATAAGCTTATTAATCTCCATGGTTACACAGTGTTAACACCACACCACAACAATAGCTTAGTAATACAATAGAGCGCCGGGTCCATCTGGTGTCATTTTGTAAAGAGCGCCCTTTACTCAACATGACAGGTGGGGTCAAAGGTCACAGTACACTGATGCCACCTAGCAGAGGGTCAGTGCATTAAAGCCATATGCCATTATACTCTAATGCCTGCTATACGTATATGTATTTTGATGTATGCCACCTTCAGCAGCATTTATCCAAGCAATATATCCAATAGATATTCTCTTGTTTCGGCTCTATTGTATAAAATCTACCAGATAAATCTAGGTCTTTATTTTGTTTATATCTCATAGCATAATTTCTTTGCCTATCAGCCCTTTTTTTTACTTCGAGCAACTACATATCACTGTTCATCACTGAAAATCAGGGAAAACTATCAAAAAAGGGTGGGTGGGTGTATTAGGGCTTTACGTCCTGTATTTATGCACCTGATGGGTTAATAAGGACAGGCAGGGACCATGGCAATGAACTGATGGATGAAACAGCAATCGAACTTGGGCTCGACCGGGAATCGAAATTTTCAGAGGAAGTCAAATGTTTGGCGAAAATACTAAAGTTTATTTCCGAAACAAATCGATTGCTCCAGATAATCTTGTTACAGTTTGCTTAATTATGGTGAATGCAAATATATTCAAGGAGAAATGAAATGCAATGAAAAATTGCTTTTAATCTGATTAGTTTTGTATTTTTTTTTCTATTGTTGGCCAGTTCAGCGTCTTGTGTTACAGTAAATATAAATGTCATCTGCTGATAGGGCCTGGCAGTCTTTCATTTCTTCTGCTTAAATTTTAAGACTCTCTGCCTTTATATTGTTTTGTATTATTCCTTTAGATAAATCCTTGGATGCTTTATTTTGACATTCTGTTGGTTGATAATCTTTGTGCATCTACCCATTAACTTGTCTTTGATGCTGTCTATATTAATCTGCTTCTATCCTGTAAGTATCAGTCATATTCTCTTTCAGTGGTATTTTTCAGTATATGTCCCACATAATCCAAATCCATGAGCTTACAATACTGCATTTATTGGTTGTGTTTCACGATGTACAGAACGAATAGCATGAAACGCAAAAAGCCATATACACACCAAACGACAAAATGGGTGTTTTCAGCCTCTCTTATGGAAGACAAAAGAGTGTTAGCAATGGCTTGCCTCCCTAATATCAGCCTATTATCCATAGCAACACAGGCATTATCCTGTTACTAAGGCCGTTTGATGTCAGGTTCTCTGCACACTCAACTGAATGCTTGAGTCGCAAAGAAAGGGCCTTGATCTCTGTTGCTTGATCCCAGATGTTTTTCTGTCATTTGTGGCAGTGGTATTTGATGTGTTTATAATGCTTGCAAAGCATTTTATGTGACATGTATTCACTGGCAATGTTGCTAAGAGTTGGCTACGAAAATGCAAGCAATGATGATAGGTAAGTGCAAAGAACCTGACGATATGCTATGTTTCAGTCTGCAAGCACAGAGACTCAAACACTACAAATCGTCAGCATCAGCATATGTTATCTTTTTGGGTAACTAAAGTGTGAAGTGAGCACCCGAGCATCAGATCACATCTGATTTACAACAATACCACCATGGTACAACCATAACCCTAACCATATGGTATACAGTAGGCAGTATCAATAAAACATGCAATAGCTGTAGAAAAAAAAGTTTTGAGTATTGGTGCTCAAGCGACTTACATGAAATGGCTCTTTTGTGACATTTTTTCCATCTTGAAACTTTATTCCCCCATTGACCACCTCCCAATTATAAGAATCTCCTCAAGCAAGGAAAGCTTCATGATTATTGCATGGATCGAGAATGGAGTTTTTAGTCGCGGATCAATAATGTAGAAAAATTTGCCTTAAAGTGGCAATCAGTTGAGATCATAATCAATACGGTTAATTGTTGCTCATTTTCCACAATTAAAAATTTAGACTTCTCCACAACTTGAGCCCCTTACGCCAAAATTGTGGGTATTTTGATTTGCCATTCTATTCAGTCTTTGTTCTGTTACCTCTTTTAGAATGAGAAAGAACATGCACACAGGCTAATAGAGACTTGCATTGATCATTAGCTTTCTGCAAAAATTCGGACTATTTTGTATCGTAACCTAACAAATTCTCAGGCAAAATAGTTTATACAAGCTTGCTTTTTAGACTATTTAGTTAAACGTCTGAGGGACATTTTCTTAACCTCTTTAGCTGGAATGGATTAGATATTTACCAATAATCGAGTTATTTTCTGGATAACTATGGTTTGTATTCAGCAGAAGATCTGATACAAGGAGTCTCGGAGCATCCACAATAAAAATTAAACAAGTAACCAGTGTCTGAGTAATTAAATAATTTAATCGGCATCAAGCTCAATTGGTGTTATCAAATTGCAAATAATTAAATCCCACTCCTTAACTAAATCCTGCCTCCCTGAATTTAATTCCACTCTTTGCTTTTCATGATCTGTCAGTTTTACGCAGCCTGACAGATGCCAGGTTTTTCCATTTCTGAAGCATTCAGATGTCAAAATGCTCATGCAAGGCAGAGAAAGGAAACAGGCCATGGAAAGCCAAATGGTTGTAATGTGTTTGAAAAAGCCAAGCAGCTTAATTCATAAGAAAAATCATTCAACATATCTGTATTAAATTATGTCAAGGTTAACATGAATTCCTGCTCAATAGAGGAGAGGCTTTTTTTAACAAAAATAACTCAAAAATTTAATTAATAAATAAATTGTGAGAAAATTTGGAACACCACTAAGCAAATTCTGTTGCACCCACCAAGGTCAAAGCAATCTACGGTGTTCCCATAAAATGGTGCCAGTTCAGAACGCTTTATGAAAATATCAATATTCATCAGCTCAATTCTGATTTTAGATTGTCAGCCATAAAACGTTTTGTGCAGATCACACAAAAAGTAAAACTTTTTACCCGATCACATAAAGACTAAAACTGTCAATTTTTATTGACATACTGATCCACCAGGAAGAAAGGCATTGTTTCAAAACTCTTAAATCATCAGCAAGTGAATTAAAGACCGAGGCTGGTCCCAATCAACTTCAATCAATCAAGAACAGTATTTTCTCACTGGCAGTGTTACCAACGCGTGACTTGCATTCGCTTGAATTCACAGATTGGGAGCCTGATGCTATTTCTGTCAGTTTCCCACTTAAAATTAACACACAATTGCAATCTGTCATGACAGCTGAGATCCCTAACATGTTTGTTTTGATTCCTTTGGCAACTTCACGGCAAGATTAAGAACTATAGGCTTCTCTTTGAAGTTAGACATGGTAAGTTTAGTCCATACTTGAAGCATGTTATCAAGAAAGAAATGAAATATTCTAGAGTAGGTCACACAAATTTCATGACATATTTTCTGTTGAACTTAATAATTATCACTCTTTAGTTAAGTAGTAGTTATTAATAACAAATATTAAAACAAAAATTACAATGTCTTTCATACACCATTTGAATTGCTTCAGTATGCAAAATTTTGGCCACCTCCAGGCTGGCTATTTGAATAATTTACATCTTTTTCATGAGTTTAACTGATTCCTCAGGAGTTAAAGCAATCTGCAGAATGAGGGTTCATGACTATCAACAGCATCATATCTTCACCCAAATGTATTACCTAAGTGCTCATTTGGCCCTGAACCTGGAACCGTATGATGAGCCGAACAATGCTTTTACCGTCTGACCCAGGTGTTTGACAACCAATATTACCAATATCAATTGAAGAAAGCAGAAAAAGCATGCAGTCCTGGTAGGCTTAATAAGGGAAAGCACATTGACAGACGACCATTTGGCAGATCCCAGCAGTTCTTTGCACTAAGCTCCCAGCCGATCATTTCTCTTTCTCCAGAAAAGACCCTTGATAGCCACAGAAGGAAATGAAGCTGCCCTTGGTTTTCTGTCACAAGTTCTGAGGATCTGGTGTCAGACATTTGTGCAATAAATCCTCATGGAGAGACAGTTGTGTTTCATTGACCTCTTGAAAATGGTGTCTTTTTTTAGCCTTCATGTAACATGAATGTTAGATGAACCTAAATCGCTGAATTATTTTCATAACTCAATTCTGAGTGATGCATGTTTAATATCTTGCATGCCAAAATCAAGTTACAATTAGTTAACTAAATTACTATTGAGGGTATCTTTCTGTAGAAGGAATGTAATGCTTACAGTTGTTCGGCACAATGGAAACTCTAGATGCAACATAGTGCAATGACCTCAAGTCAGATGTGAATTGGGGTATAACTTTTATGGCATGAAGATACATTTACAGTTCAGCGACTGGCATAGTCTGATGTTGCTTGACGGTTCTGGCAAAACAAGGGACATTGGAGCTCGAGGTATGCACAAATAACAACTAGCACAGGTCTATAAACTTTGTGGCTGTGCATTACAAAAGTTTTGCTACAAGTATGCGAGCGTAGACAAAAAAGCTGACAGAAGAAGATGACCCAGCAGTTCCAGACAAGAAGAGCACATTTACAGCAGCCTGTTTGTCTCTTTTTAGGCATAGTCCTTAGCTACCCCTTGAGAGTGAATGGGTGACTGCATAAGAGGATTTCACTGCATTAAATCAAGCCATAGTACTACGACTGCACCTGCTGAGCTCTGATCTTTAGAGGAGCTTAAGATGGGCCACACGTTGATTGGATGAATGGAAGTAATTTGCATAGTGAGGGTTAGATATAAGTTGACTAGATGTTGTGGGCTTGTTAGTGAAAGCTTGCAGGAGCTTAGGTCTTTAAGGAAAGTAAATTGGAGACTTAATGGCAGCATCCTCCTGGAAGATGCTATCCGCAAAGCACCAATTGCGGGTTGAATGCTATTCTTAGGCTATGTATAGCGTAAACAAGTTGTGAAGCGTCTACTTTGTGAGAAAATCATTACTTCTCAGTTTTGAAACTATATACATTTAGTGTGACAAATTATACTAATCAGCAACCTCTCTTTTCACTGATAACATTATGTTTTACAAGTTAAAAAGACATCTTGTCACTGAGACCAGTGTTTCCTTGAACCAGGGCAGGCTTAATTGAGTTGTTTTAACAGATATCAGCCCACAATAAGATGGATGCAGCTTGGGCATACCTCAGATTATATGGCTGAAGCAAACTTGTAGCTCCTATTGCAAAAACGCATAGAAGGGTGCTAACAGGTGCATCATATAGCCTTGTATCTGGAAAAACAACCAAACATCAAAGGATAATTTACAGCAAAAGCAGCCTTATTTTTGTGAATGCAACATCACCATCAAAAGTCCCTCCCAAAGAAGAAGAGATAGCTTCAAAGGAGAATACAGCAGCAGGCAGCTCTTGATTGCCTTTATTAGAAGGAGAGGACCGAGGTCTCTAGTAACAGGTCTTAGGTCGGGGGAGTAAGTGGTCCACAGCAGACAGCAAGAGACGGACGCAACTCAATCCTAGCCAAGGGCACAGGGCATATGACCAGACTGCTTTCAATCACACTTTCACCAGATAGATTTGGTAAGCAATAAGATTTTTTTTTTCAGTATTGAAAATCAAAAAACACAATATGGCAGTACTGCGGAAAACTGGCCAAAAATATACAGGGTCATAAAATATACAGTCATTTAGTAGCAGACGTTTGGCCATGTAATTAAGCATCACATTACAAAGACAACGAATCATCATTGATGCCATGTGTCAGTCCTCTAACTCGATCCTGACTAAGCTCATTCCATAGGTGGACAAACACCAAGGCTTAATCTGTTCTTCTGTTTTACATGAAGGTTGTGCTTTCTTTCAGAACAAAGTAATAGGATAAGACAAAGACAACAAGGCTGATCAGAAAAGGAGCCAAGTGTTCATAGACAAACCATTACAGACAATCAAAGCACCCCTAGAGCAGAGCACCCAAGGGTAGATAGCAAAGGTGACCCAGGTCAAGTTGATATTGAGCTGCCAATTAGGGAACAATGGATGGCATTTGGGGTACCTCAGGGAGTTAGGCACCACAGAAAACACCCTAGATCCAATCAGACCATGCCAGAGGGGATTTCTGAAGCCCATAATAGCTGGGTCTAAGACAGAGGAGCCTCTGACAGCCTTTGTACATTTTCAACAGAGTACAGGTACCATTGGAAATAAACTCAATAAGCAGAACCAGCCTGAAAGCCCAATCTTCTAAGTATATTGATTGGGTATCATACAGCTGCCGTATAAATTGCAATGATAGTAGGCAAGCAAATAGTTAGTTTGCCAAAATCTTCAGTACAGCGTACATCTTTTAATCTACGGCTTTTATTGGCTTGGTACATCTTTTCATCAATGCAGCCTCACTTTTGGTCACATTTAAAATACAATGTGTTTTTTTCATCAGAAGAGGAAATCGTGGTTTTTCTGGTTTTTTCAATGCGATTTTTCAAAAAGTATAAGTTTTGTACATACACGTATTGACCGTGTTGTGTAAAGACAACGCTAAGCATAGAAATACAGCTGTTGCAAGTTTCATCAGCTTAGATCGTGGTAGTAATTTGTCAAATTAGGCATAGCAGAATCAAGGCATGTTTAATTAGACTGGGTTCTGAGCATATTGCAATCACAAGCCCTGGTGACACAGTATTTAAGCTGGAATGAACATTAATACCAGGGTAACAATGATCCAGGAAATTGATACTGAGCTAGGTGCCAGAATAAATGAGATTTTATGATTCAATGACACGCTTTAGATATACATTGCAACCTTGGCAGATTTGCATCCAAAGTGCTTGCACATTCAACAGATGGTGAAATGTAAGACACCAAATAAATGCTTTATTTCAGTGAAGCACAATTACTTTGAAGAGTTATTGATTAGTTAGAGCAATTATTATCATATTATTATCATATTTATTTGTCATACTCGCAGTATACTATACATTATAAATGAAATAATTGGTATAAAGAATAGAAATCAAAATATATTCATTTGTACAAAGTAAGTCCAAAAGATATATATAGAGTCAATGCTCATCTCAACTAGATACTACGCAGTATGCATGCTCTTTATAATCATTTGGGGAAAAAACGAATTGGCAAAGACAAAACCACAAGGATAGGATATTGTGCAAAATGATAAGGACTCCATGTGATACATATCATCATTACATCTGCCTTAAAGAACAAAAATTTAACTTTGAACCAGCAACATTAACCCAGTGATGCAACACAATGTAGTCATATTTTGTACGAGGCATTGTTGTTTTATTTTGGGAAATGACTCTGGCAGCCAATTCATATGATTTCATCTGGTCATGAAACTCTCCCTGTACAAAGAAATTGCATGCATTTAAGCTATTGTGACAGCTGCACAATTTCCTTGCGAGTTTGATTGCCAAGCTCTAAGCAAAATGCCTCAGTGGTTTTTCCAATCTAGCAACATGATACCCAAGATGACTCTTGACATTTTCATCAGATGAGGATCATGTGCTCATGAGGCAAAACATGTCACTGACATTAGAAGCATGTCAATGGTGCTTGTGGTAGCATGGAGCCATGTATTGAATGGCCGATGCATCACGCAAAGTGTATATTGACTGAGACACACACAGGACATGAAAAAAAGTTGGCTGGAAATGGCAGACAGAAAAGCTGCCATGATGAATATAACAGCCAATAAAACGATATGCAAGAATTGAAGGAAAAATTTAATTGTCCCTTAGGCTACATCTTTTCACTCGTAAATTGACGCTTCTGAATAATATTGATCGCTAACAGTTATACGAGTTCCTTGATGCGTAAATTGCTTCATAATTCTTTCATGGATCATTGAATGAAATTACGCATTCTGCAAAAGCTTCAAAAGACTGTTTTATCATCACCATATTTGTTGATGGCAATTGTTGCATGAATGAATAGCACATAATATTCTGTATCGACATTACTATAATGTCACAAAAATGCCGGAGGCCACACATGATGCAACACTGAGAGTTCTAAAAGAAAAAAGAAAAGATTTTCCATTGCTTAAAACCATCGTATGTGAAGCAACAGCTGAAACTTCCCAGTGTCTGGAGGCATTGGCCACATTATTCTATGTATATAATTGTTATGAGGTGGGATTCAATAGCCAGATATTAATATCCTTTTAACCACAAACCAAGTACCTATTGTGCTGAATTTCCATTTCAAACAGTAGCAAGACCAAAAAGCCTGATTAAACAATTCAATATTTTAATCAAGTTATTTCCTGGATCACCGCAACTTCAGACACAAAGTAGAGGCAAATCTGACACAAGGAGCTGGAGAGCTCACACAATTATAACAATTAAAACGAGAATCTGTGTCTGGCTAATTAAATATTTTAATCGGCATCAACCTCAATTGGTGTTATCAAATTGCAAATAATCAAATCCCACTCCTTAACTAAATCCTGCCTCCCTGAATTTAATTCCACTCTTTGCTTTTCAATGTTTTCATGATCTGTCAGTTCTACACAGCCTGACAGATGCCAGGTTTTTTTGGGTTTTGGATTCAATGAAATGTTAAAATGCTCATGCAATTGTTCAGCTGCGAGCCATGTGATGGAAAAAGACATGACAGGAAAAGGGAAAATGAGGTTGGACAGAGAACATTGAGGGACCTCATAATAAGGAACGAGAGCAACAATCAAATGCTACAAAGCGAAAATGCATTCTAGGACAAACACGCGTGTGGTGCAAGTACCTATAAAACTTATAAGTTAATAATCTAGGAAACATTCAGAAATATTTTAGTAAAAACAATAAATAAAAATAAAACAATTATCCTCTGAGGTCCTTAAAGTGTCAGCAAATCACCCAATTATATGGTTTGCCAATGTAAAGACAATACTTCTTAGAGAATATTCTATCCTTAAAAGACACCAGCAGTAATAAAAGACCACAATCCATAACGATCCTTGTGACCACGCACTGACCTAAGATGACAGAAGCCAGTGGGCAGTAGTGGTCACTTTGAGAGACAGGCATGCTGGTCAGTGATAACCCTTATCAAAGAATAGCACTGGGAGGACAGGGTCCTATCATAGCTGACCACTCCTCTCAATGTCCAGCAGATGACCACACCTGACCAAAGGTCATTTGACCGCTGAGTCATGTCCTCTAAGGTCCAGTGCACAACAGGGAGGATTTGACATTTCTGAATAAGCCAGGCTAATAGCTCAGCATCAAAGGTATTGGAGACAGTGGACCTGGTTTCTCATTTGACCTTTTGTAATTGGCTGTCTGGATTTGGGTCCTTAGTAAGATCCAAAGACTGGCCTGATACTCCATCAACACATCAAATTGGCAATGACAATGAAATTTACTTGACCCTAAAATTAATAGTTTACAATGATTGTGAATTGAATAACATTAAAAGGAACCAAAGGGTCAAGGGTTCAGCATGGGTGCCACTTTTATGTTAAGTGATAGGCAAATCACTTTATATTTCATCACGCAGTGGATTAATGCTTAACTGCAGGTTATGGTGATACTGTGAATATATGCAAAATTGACTAGGATACCACAACATAACAGTGACGAGCTTTCCTAGCCTGGCGCTAGGAGCGTTGCACATCAAGAGGAATGTACAGAGCCACCTGGTGTTTAATTCCAATGACATAGACAGTGGGTATAGCACTGTTGCATGGAAATGCCTTGTATCTACAGCAAAGTTTAAAATTTGTAGACTATTGGTATTTGCTTAGAAACTTTCTGCACATACATTTGTTTCAATCAACTTCAAATCTATTGCGGAACTGATCCTAGATTAGTTTCAGGAAAATCACCTGCAAGTCTGCTATATTTGTCCCTGAAACCAAGTTCATTGACCTGGTCACGTTATAATTCAATGTAAATGATTGGGTGAACTGATAAAGCCCATTAAATTGTGTTGGCCACTTTGTCACTAGTTGTATCACGTGTGCACATAAAGATGATTAGACTGACTCATGAGGAGAACATTGCATGGTGGAGGTCCATGTGTTTAAAGTGTGATAAAGAGCAATTTCCTTGGATAGCCCACAGGACTAGCAACTGCTATGAAAATATGTTTATGTGGAGTGATCACTGGTTGTTCGTCTTAATGACCGTAAGTCCTAATATGTGGAAAAGAAACGGACATAAAGAAGGGAGACCTGTCAGGCAATGTGATAAAAGGAAGAGAAAACACTTGTAAGAATGGGATAAGCAAAAGAAGGGTCAGAATGCCTGCATATGTAATCATTAAGGGACAATGACAAGTGCCAGAGGAGCTGTTCTGTCAGTTGTCAACAGCTTTGATGTTCTTACAATGAGAACGGAAGTGTCCCTATTCATGGAACTCGGACCCACAAAAAGGCAGTAAACAAGGGGCCAAGATTGTATATCTGCTTTATGGTCGACAGAAGGAGGAATAAACCAACAGCACTTGTCACCGAGAGAGAAATAATGGAAGAAATAAGAACTCACCGTCTTGTCTTGCTGCAGTTCCCTGCGCTGTAGAGCCATCAGTTTTGTCTTCTTGCCGCTGGACTTCCGCGGAGGTGGAGTGTTGACCGGGGAAGGTTCTTCGTTGCTATTACTGTCACTAGAATCTGACAAGGGTTCGGATGCATACTCATTTTGATGATCGGGGTTTTCCTCAGCTGGTGATGTCTTTTCGTAATTCCATGAATCAGGTGAATCAGAATTCTGGTCATCCCAGCCCAATTTAGACTCAGCCTCCTCCGGGGCAGTCTCTCCATTCCTTTGCTCCTCTTCCTCATCACATATGACCCAATTTTGCCTGTTCCTGTTGATGACATCCTTCCTGAAGACTAATTGTTTCAGGGTCAAGGTCATTGGTTGGAGGTCAAGGTCACTGGGACGATTCTGTGACCTTTTTATGGAGTCTTTTGCGCTTGAGCAATCAGTCTGGGAGGATAACAGTTGGTTCGCTCCGTTGTGACATGCGTCTTTGTCCTTAACACTTTCGGAGGGAGAACCATTGCTGTGACACCTTTGATCAACAGTGTCGCCATCTGCGGGGCGGGAATCAAAGTGACAGAACAAGACAGGGGCGGGGAGTTCAGCTGGTGATGCGTGGGGTTCAGCGGGTGATGGAGTGAGTTCTGAGGACCACACATCACTGGGGGACTGATGCGGAGGCTGGTAAGGCGACTGGTGAGGGCCACTGCATTCAGCCTCAGCCTCTTTCTGTTCCTTTTGACGGTGTGCCTCAGGGTCTTGGGTGGTGTCATTGTCTCCAGCACTTTGTTCCATCATCAATTGTCTTTAGTGTTTCACTCGAGTCCATGCAAGTATGCAACCTTTCACCTCAAGCATAGATATAACAAGATTAATGTAAAGTGTGTCATATGGTCTACGATATGATAAAATAGTTTACTTTCTAGATCCACTCATGTACAAAGATAATCTTGACATTTAGTATATTATTATCCTTCTATTAGTCAATAATCCCAATTTAACAAGATAACAAGTTCCTTGCAGTATTTGCTTGTCTAATAAAATTTTAATCTCATACACCTTTCACATCCAGTCTTTTTGATGTCAATAGTCATAATCCTTTGTTATTCACAATGCACAATTGAGCAATATGGTATGTTATCCAAGCTATAGATCACGTTAAATCTAGATATCCAACCGAAAGTCATGTATTCAGCTTAAAACCAGCTCTAAAGAAACATAATTTTTGTTGTCACATCTTTCAGAATTCATATGTTGGGCTCTTACATAGCACTCTTGGCAGGAGTAATGCTAAACCTGTTATATTAAGGAACCACTGGGTAAATGGATGGACCCCAGCACCTTGCACGTCATCAGTGATGAGGCTGCTTTGCCATCACTGGTCCTCTCAGTAGCATCAGCAGCAGCAGCAGCATCTCATGATTCCCATCTCTGAGTCTTCCACATCAATGAGCACTCACCATCCCTCTCCGCAGCCGGAGCATATGTCAGCCTCTTTTAACGACACTTGTGTTCATTTCACACCTTACTGCACATCTCATCTCACTTCAGACCACTGCTCATATCTCTCATTTATTGCTATCCTTTATTGCTCTCTCCGCTATTCCTTATTACTCTCTCTTGTCCTCTTTCTTATTGCTTCGCGATTTTTTGATTCTGTCCCCCAAAATGAATTTCATGCTCGACAAGCATCTGTGAGTCACAGATTCAGTCCTCCCAAAATCAGAGTAATCCCAACAGATTCAGAGTCAGGGGTGACATTGACACTTCTGCCTGACAAATCACTTTAATCCAAGGAGCATTGGGGTGTCACTGAGGGGCAGAATCATCTTTGATGAAACACTGGTGACGAAGTGTCTTTTCAGCGAGTAATCGCTTCTTCGATTGCTCACTTTTGTCGCAGTTAATATGAGTGATTAAAACTACAGTTGACAGATGGGTTGAGTTAAATCCTAAAGATTTTCCAGCACTTCTGGTTAAGTCAGACACAAACTTGATGGTAAAATCAGTTAATCCTTTTTAGATTTCTCAGTTTTGTAATTTATCTATAACGATCAATGTTTGTTTCTTCACTGGTAACTTATATGCACCATCTGTGGGATAAAAATCCTTAACATCAGCAAGAAAACACCCAGCTGCCAAATACAGACTTAAGAATCCTTATAATCTCTCAGTAACATCACTTTGTGAGAAGCAGACATGGGCAGATCCCTTTAGGTGGCTAAAGAACCAAGCCAACTTGGTCTTGTTGTCCTGGTAGGTACAGTGTCATCCTTCTTTCATGATGCACCAGCCAACAAGATGTTCCGCTGAGGTATCCCTCAGCCTAATTAAGCATCTTCTACAATTCACAGCCTCCTCATCATTCTCACAGCTTCTCCACCAAGCTCCATGATGCAGGGAACTTCACCAGCTGCAGCAGCAGAAGTATCAACCTGTAACAAATTGATGGATGCACAGTTAGCAAAGCACAACTCCCATGAATAAGTCCTTATCAATGTGTGACAGCGACACGCCTTTCAATTTGTCGCTGAATGGAGACATATGACAGACACACATACTAAAAAATTGAAGACTAGTACCATAAATCTATTAACTTTATTATCTGTACCACTCCTCAATTTTTCAGTTTGTATGTGCCTGTCATATATGACAGACACATACATACTGAAAAATTGAAGACTAGTACCATAAATCTATTCACTTTATTATCTGTACCACTCCTCAATTTTTCAGTTTGTATGTGCCTGTCATATATGACAGACACATACATACTGAAAAATTGAAGACTAGTACCATAAATCTATTCACTTTATTATCTGTACCACTCCTACATTTTTCAGTTTGTATGTGCCTGTCATATATGACAGACACATACATACTGAAAAATTGAAGACTAGTACCATAAATCTATTCACTTTATTATCTGTACCACTCCTCAATTTTTCAGTTTGTATGTGCCTGTCATATGTCTTCATTCAGCTATCTTTTTGAAACCAATTGCTGCTATATATGCCAAATATGGTTTCAAAAAGAAAGCTTTTACAAGGATATGAATTGCAGAACTTTGCCACGGGATATAAGTATTAGTAATATTCCGAATAGGAGGAAGTTAATTAACATCTTTATTGGTTATATCCAGACGTCGAAGGCGGAGGAATATAAGCAACAAAAATGTTAGTTAACTTCCGACTAGGAGGGATATAACTAACTTTAACTCCATTAGGCATATTTACTAATTTGTTTAATTGTTTCTTTTGTTTTAATGTCTTTATTATGCATAACAGTTCAGTTTGCACTCAGGAGGGAGTTAACATTTTTGTTGGTTATATCCGCTTAGAACAATAGAAAAGGTCACATGGTGGAGTATAACCATAGTTTCCATGTCAGCACATAGTAAAAAGGTAAAATATTAGAAAACATGACAAGGATTTAATGCACACATTAAATATATAATCATCATTTTCCTTATAATGAAACACAATGAAATATAATAGTGTATGCTCCCATTTCTGGATTCCAAACAATGGGATATTTCCTTAAGCAATTATTAATCTGATCCCTTTTCTTGGGGCACCATTCTGTTATTCAGAATATTTACTTACATAATAAATTACTCATTGAGCCTTCTTAATATTGTATACATGATGTTATTTGCTGTTTGAAAATTACCTTTGCATCAATCCAGGCATTATAATTTGGCTGCCAGTTTCGTATCAAGTTTCAAATCTGGCAGCTTGCTAATGCATGTTTTCTTGGAAGAACTTCTCAAATCTCTATGCCTCCCTTTCTCTTGTTTGTGTGGGAATCGTGATTATTTCAGTCAAATTAAACAATCCTACAATAGTATTGTCAGTTTTGCATCATTTAAAGTCTTCCAGCTTGGCAATATTGCATAGTTTCTTGTTGTATTTCACAATAAAAAATGTTCTTGTTCAACTCAATGTCTCCCTGCCCCTCCTTTCCTCCTTTCTCAGCCCAATCCATTTTCGGCTGTAGTCCAAAGTCTAGGATTAAGGCATCACATTTCCTGATTGCCAAGATGGAGCTGCTTATTAATTCCTTTATTGATTACTTAATTCATCCTTAATAATAGGACATAAATTAAAGACACATTGAAAATGGCTTAAGAACGAGGATCAAAAGAGAATGTTTCTTGCTCCTAATTACATTTTCTAGCTCTGAAAAGCCAAAGATGCATCATTCACAGAAAGACACTGATGATGTAAACTTGAGGTAGGATAATTGTACGATGGATCTTTGCATAAAGGACTAATAGTAGTGAACTTCTGTTAAAATGTTACATGTAGCGTTGGATAGACTCTTAGAATTGGAACTTGTCATTTTATTCTTCCGTTAATTACCAAAATAAAAATAATTAAAACCATATCTTGTTGTATGGTTTAATTGTACACATCTGTATGGCCTTGTCAGGATATTATTTAATTGTTCATAGATTTTTCTAACCACAATGAAATCATGCAGCCATCAGGACAAACATTAAATCAGCTTACTTACCACAGGGTGCGGCCAAAAAACATGCACAAGGCATCTTGTCTTTCAGGATAGCCCTAGTTTACTCAAATACTTATGAGGTCTTTAAAGTCTATTTGCCCTATTTGTGGGGGCAAAGGTCAAGACAGGTGTCTGTAACACATCTGTAAGATCAGTGACATAATCTAATGCTTGTATCGCAAAGGCAGAGGTGAAAATGACCCGAAGGTTTGATCAGTGTGCATGTGCCATATTATCTATCATTCTTGAGGAAACAAGAAAATATATTCATAAAGATAATTAAGGATTATTACTTTTGTGTGTTTGATTGCAACTGCATGTGATGACTGACAATTGAGGTAATCACAAAAAAGGTAGCAGTAGCTACTGGTGCAAGTTTTCATACCGCATCCAGTACTTGCCGAAAAACAAGCGTGCAGCAGTAATGAAAGAAATAACTTGTCTTTCTTTGGTTTTGAAGTCATCAGTATATGATAAATTCATCTCCCACTTGAGTGATGGTCTGCTTGGACTTATCAATGACTATCATGTCTTGTTTACTCGTTTCTAGTTATTAATATAGACAATAGATTCCTGCAATGAGCTGGTGGTCTTATTATCACTCAATGTTCAGGATCAACCAAGGTGCTTGCCATGCTGCAGCATTGCTGCCGAGAGGCTCAGATGTCTGATCCCATATGTTTGTATTGAGAGATCAATAATTCAGTAACTTGTCAGTGACTGAGTGGCTTGGTGACTGATTGGCATAAGGTGACAATGTATTGGACTCGGCAGTAGATCCCATAGTCTGATGGGGTTGGTCATAGACAGGTTGGGCTTACTTTGCAGGAAAGTATCACAAACAGCAGTTTGGTAAATCTAATACTAGTTTTGAGGGGAAGATCAATTGAAGAAAGACTGTCCCAAATTGTACATTGGTAGAATCTTAGAGATATGGAAATGGAATAAAAAAATATCAGGAAATAGAGGAATGAAAAAGCCAATATATTTGTCTATTTGTCAATGATACTGGACTATCTATGATTTCACCGTTGATGTAACATCGCTGGAAGCCTGACATGTTCATCAAGCATCAGAGGATCACAAAATGCATAAAGTAACAATGATCTCATGCATAGATAATGATGACTGTTCAGTGTTCATAATGGACAGTATTATGCCCTGAACATGCGATAAAACTGCATTCTAGCTTGGAGATAAGTCATCACATTGTTGTTTCTTTTTTTTCACCATGGAGAGTATAAGACAAATTGCTATGCAATGGTGCCTGTCTGTCTGAAACCATGAGATTATTAAGTGCAAATCCTTTCATCAGATTGATGTTGTATTACTGGTGAGGGAACTATTATGCCAGAGTCATAAAGGAACTTTTAATGATTTTTGTTATTTTGACAGATTGCTGGGCTTTTAGGAAAACCAACTTATGCCAATGATGATTGCAACTTCCGTGCTTGGACCAGGTAATATAGAATATAATAGAATAAAATATCTTTACTGACTTGCACGTTAAAGTGCCCAGCCCATCAGGGACTAACAAGTAAAAAAATAACAAAATCAGAATCAGCGCATAGATTGAATAAGTAAAATATACAACATAATAAAAATACAAGTATAAAATTTGACTTCTTATGCAGAATTAAATCCAAGTACAGATTTGATATTTACATTTTACCAATTATTTTTCCCTGTAGACATCTTGATCTGGTTACTGAATCAGGTAGTAAATACAGCGTGAAATACAAAATGTAGAAAGGGTTGTGGTATGAAGGCAGCTGTGCCTCTCCAGATAATGAAATCTCTTTATGGCCTGTATCATACTAAGAATATCCACTTTCAAAGTTAAGAGCTGAAAAGGAAAGAGTCCTTTGCATGTTATGGAAAGTATTTCGCTGGAAATTTTGTATGCTTCAGTTGTTTACCATAATGTGGCAGAATCTGCACATCTGATATTATGGCAGTGTTGTGCATGCAATGTATGAATTGATTCATTAAACATATGCATTATATTTTGTGTCTGGCAGTGTGCAATTATTTCAGTAGTTGCACATGCACCTAGAAAAAACTATATAAATTCTAATTTTCAATACCAAAACCATTAAACTAGTGTGTGTGATTCATGAATGTGTTTCTATTCAAGAATCAATTAATGGGATACTTAATAAAAAAGGCATCAAATCTTTGATGGAAACTGCCGCCATAACACAATATCCCCCATGCCACTAAGAAAATGCAACACTTAATATTTCAAGTGTACGTTTCCTGTCATTTCGTAACTCTCAGCTTCAAGCAATACAGCACAAGAGTGCCTGAGAGACGTAGAGCTGCTAAGCACATCGTTATGGAACCTTGGGGCGTCTTAGAGATTCATCCCATGACCTATCACTTGTGAATATAGCCGCCATACCGTCCCCATAACCTCTCATACCCCATAGCATGAGACGCACCAAGCCCATCCCAACTTCTGATTGATTTCATCCAGGGACAAAAATACTCCTGAAGAGTTGGGAGAAGAATATATCATTGCCTCAGCGTAAATAGGACTATTATAGGATAATGATTCGTTAATAAGCCATCAATATTGATGCAAATGACATCCATTGTACTAGTATCCATGCTGGTTCATTTTATCTGACTTTTTTTTTTTTTGTTGTTCGTACCCAGCTTGACTTTATTTTGCAATATTTTTCTTTCCAAAGTACTGGTTTCATTTAGAATTGTTTTTCTCACTTTGGCTTGTATTAGTACTTTTTTTTTAATTGTCTTAATTAACTTTATCTTGTGTATTAATTAACTTTTATCTTGTGTCTTAATTAACTTTATCTTGTGTATTATTGATCTCATTTGAATCTATCACTGTCTTTCTTGCTAATTATCAATTGTGCAAATAGACAGAGCTACCAGTAACTGCGCCTGGCAATTATATAATAACGTCATCAGTGATGTCATCAAATGCACTCAATGACCTCATTGTATGCCTATGTCATCAACAATTATTTTCTACTTCAACAGTTTGTGAATATAATGGTTGAGTCAATGAACAACTCCCCTGAAGAGATGGGGTTCACTTCCCATACTTGCACTGTTATTAAGCTAAATCTGGATGGCATTGCTGGATATCTTAACTTTAAAGAGTTTCCTAATCAGTATTGCAGTATTGCAGTATTGCAGTATGGCAGTATTGCAGTATTGCAGTATGGGAGTATGGGAGTATGGCAGTATTGCAGTATGGCAGTATGGGAGTATGGCAGTATTGCAGTATTGCAGTATGGCAGTATTGCAGTATGGGAGTATGGCAGTATGGGAGTATGGCAGTATGGGAGTATTGCAGTATGGCAGTATGAGAGTATTGCAGTATTGCAGTATTGCAGTATTGCAGTATGGCAGTATTGCAGTATGGGAGTATGGGAGTATGGCAGTATGGGAGTATTGCAGTATGGCAGTATGGGAGTATTGCAGTATTTCAGTATAGCAGTATTGCAGTATAGCAGTATTGTAGTATTGCAGTATGGCAGTACTGCTGCTGTGGCTGATAAGAACCTACCAGTAAGGTTTGTGGTTTGGGGACCATCATTACTTTTGCCTTTGGTACATTATCTGAAATCATAATTTAATTGTTCTTTCAGCCAGTGGAATAGGCAACATAATACATGTGCTTTTTCCCCTTCTCCATCTCAAACTGAAAGCAGAATCGTCTTCCAAAGCAACCTTTTATGTGACTTCTTTCATGAATAAGATTTATTTCTGACACCAGTTATTTCTTTTTCCATCAGTTTCCAGTTGTATTTGGTTTTTATCAATATTTCAAGATTAAGCCAGGAATATTTTTGCCATATTGGATTTCTGTGGATTATACTTGAATAACTTTGCCATGAATATGTTTACCCACACACCATGTATTTGTGGTAGCAAATCTTATGAAAGTTCTTAACATTGTTTTGAAAAGCTTTGATTCTTGTGATACATTATTGTATTTTTTGGGGGTTTTGGGTTGTTTTTTGTCAACTTCCAGATGCTAATGTCATTAAAAAAAAACACCTTGACCTTCAAAATCTGTAGAAATCTCATAATTACCAGAAGGAGATCTAATAATTGCATGATGGTGTCATGTAACTGTGATGTCATAAACTGCTCAAAGACCTGATTGTATGATTATGTCATTAAGCAATTGTTGGACTATCCTACTGACGGCTCCATCTGTTAGTGAAGGGGAGACAAGATGGCTACTTATCTTGAATATGTGATGTTCAAAATATTAAACCAGAAACTCACACAGGTTTATCTTCTGTTATGCAATTATTTTACTCGGATCAATAATTATGAAGATTGTCTGCATCACAGCATTGGCGTGGTTACATGACAAATTCTTCACGACTTATTCCAGCCCACGTGCTTTGCAAACTTTTTACATACAGCTGTAAATATCTGAAGTTAATATGTGAAGTGGTTAATTTTTATGCGATACAAAATATTAATCAACCATCCCAGAAGATGATACCAAGTTTTTTGTCTGTTTGCAATTATTTTACTAACATTTAACTCAGATCAAAGCACCACAGCATTGAGTTGGTCACAAGACAAACTCCTCACGACTTATGCCAGCCCACGTGCTTTGCAAACTTTTAACATACAGGTGTGCAATTCTTTAAGTCAATAGTCAATACGCGTGGTTCTTATCTCCGTTGTTGTGTCTGTTCTAGCACATACGTCAGCTACTCCTGGCAATCATTTAAAGAAACTGTAGCAGGTCTAGAGAAGAAAGACACCCATGGCAGCACCTGAATGTAATACAGTTCAGAATACTTCAAAAGAAATCAAAGACGTGATGCAACAGAGAAAAAGACAATGCAAAAAACGCAGTCAAACATGTCTCGGGGACAAATGTAAGACTACAGAGCCAGAAGAGATGAAAGCATCAACAGCTGGTGTATGATTTCATGGGCAAAAAAAAGCAAAAAAGCAAAAAGTTACACTTTGTACAGCAGCTTTTTCAACCAGTCTCAGTACACGCATGGGTTAATATTTTTGTAGTATCACTGAGTTAGTGACAACGATATGCTCAGAAAGAGATGTGTTAAATTGTAAGGTTAGGATTCTAAACTGGAAATTAGAGTCAGTCCTGGCCTTGTTTTTTTGTATAAACATTAAAGGCTTTACTTTGCTGCTTTTCTCCTTGTATGAGCTGCCATTGGAAGTTAGTCATGTTCAAACCCAACACCAATGAGAGCAGTTTTTACACTTTCCTTATATAACGAAATAGAATCTCTCTAAGTGGCCCGATGGTAGCGAAAACTCAAATATTCTCCCGCCTTATTGTAAAATTGTTGTTATTGTAATGCTGAATTTCATGTAAATCGCAAATAAATGTATCTGAATCTGAATCATTTAACTCTTAACCTGTACCCTATTGGGACAATATTTATAACCATCTAAACAACTTGTTTACCTGGTTGTCTGCATGTAAAATATCACAGCCTAGACATACATTTAATGCTGATTCAATGATATATTCTTCCCCAGACTCTTCAGGAGTATTTTTGTCCCTGGATGAAATCAATCAGAAGTAGGGATGGGCTTGGTGTGTCTCATGCTATGGGGTATGGGAGGTTATGGGGACGGTATGGCGGCTATATTCACAAGTGATAGGTCATGGGATGAATTTCTAAGGCGCCCGAGGTTCCATAACGATGTGCTTAGCAGCTCTACATCTCTCTTGTGCTATATTGCTTGAAGCTGAGAGTTACAAAATGACAGGAAACTTGCACTTGAAGTAAGAAGTGTTGCATGTCATAATATCATGCCGGATAATGATATAGTTTGCCATAGATTAATACGAAGAGAGTCTAAATTTACATGTATATGTTTACCTCTACACTAATTATTTCTCAGACTTGAATACAAAGTGGAAAATTTCATTATACAGTAGGTGATATGAGCCATGGTATTGAAGTCCAGATTTCTTATTATTTTCCACTGATCATTCATTAGGTGTCCTTGCATTACATGAAATTCTCTGAGATTGGCAAACTTACAGACTTCCATGGAGGGAGATTTATCCTTAAAGGTCTGCTTTTATCATGGGGAACCTCGTTTCAAACTTTACATGAGAAATTATGAAAAAAGTTAGTAAATCCTACATAAAGGGACTAGGGCTGAACATCTTGGCCTGAGATATAACTTGTTAAAAATGTAGAGTGTTATAGTAGTAGTGCCATACTTGACAATTCAGGCCCTTTAAATACATCTCGGGGCGCAACAAAAATATATTATGTGTGTGATTACTGAATTATTCCATATATTATGTGCAAGCCTGCAGTAGCGTAGGATGTATACATTCTGAAAAACCTTGAGGCAAAAACCATTGAAGAATTGTAAGAGTTGCCAGCTACTCACTTCATAGCATGCTTCCAGGTCTTTCGTTTTCAGAACTCAACTCTGAAACTGGATATTCTTGGCATGATACAATGCTGTAAAGGACTTAAATCAATGAAAAGGTTGCTACATATACTTCTGTGTTGCTATTTTGGGCTGTATATATCCTTGATGAAATCAATAATACATGGATAACAGAGATTAAAGGAGAACTTAAGTTGCCCGAGGTTACAAAACTTGATGTAGTTACAGTCCTGACCGACCGGTGCTTGCCACTATCAAATGCAATACAAGGGTGCAGGGATACATTGAAATTTCATTGATACATCAGAAGCCGTAAGGTGCACTGTCTGTCAAATTTGCACATTAAAATAATGATATAAATCAATACTGCCTTCTTGTCTCATGATATTTTTCACCATTACATACCCACTTTTGCACAACAATTTACTTTTAATTTACAATAAATAATATAAATATTAGTTTTTCATGCCATCAAGCACTCAATATGTAAACAAACCCAGTGATGATGTTACAATAATGAACAATGGTTATGATGTCATTTCCATTGTGTTTCCAATGTTTTGGTCTGGATTTTCTCTCAATGTATGAATTATTTTTAAGTAATTAATGTCTTATAAAATCATTAATTCACACAAACTTAGTGTGCCTTGATTAATAAAGGTAATTTTCAACTGTTTGATAGCATATTGCAACTTTAAGGTAATACAGCATTGCGTGAGGATTAAACATTTTCAAAAACATCCAGGTATAAATGACCAGAATACGGATGTTTACTTTGAGTACTTTTCCAAAACACACACATTTCTAATCTGTTAGGAACAGGTATCATTGGAAAAAATGTTCCTCTATGACTCAGACATAATAGTTACCTTAGTAGCAGTACAACATCAATCTAATGAAAGGCTTCCATTCTGTTTTTATCTCTTGATTTCAGACAGGCAGGCACCGTGCCATAGAAAGTGCGGTCATACTCCCACTGGTTTAAAAACGCTGACTTTATCTCCAAGGTATAATGCAATTTCCTTTGCATTCAGTGCATAATAACATCCATGTTGAATTGCTTTCATTATATATTGACTGTTTCTGGTGCGTTTTTAGTACAGGAATTGCTATGTATGTCTCAACATGTTCATTATATATTCATGAATTAATTGAATAAGTAAAATCTTATGACAGTCCCAGCAATTGAAGTAGAAAGTGTTTCAGGGGGTAAATTGTCCCATGTTCATTATTAATAAGACGTTTATTGTGTTCAGTTCATTTTACCATCCCTTAAAACTGTAATGTACATTCTACACTGGAAAATTTATCGGTTGGATTTGGTAAACAAAGGTATCATTTTACCGAGTAAGCCCAAACTGTCTGTGTCCAGCCCTACATGGGGCATGGGGTCTACTTCCGAGTCCAATAGATTGTCACCTTATGCCAATCAGTCACCAAGCCACTCAGTCACTGACAAGGTGACTGAATTATTGATCTCTCAACACAAACACATGGGATCAGACAACTGAGCCTCTCGGCAGCAATGCTGCAGCATGGCAAGCACCTTGGTTGATCCTGAACATTAAGTGATTATAAGACCTAGTCAGAGTCATATTGTCAGGCTACATAGCTTATACGAATAATAGGTTAAGAGGAAACAAGGCTATCCCTATGACATTAAAACAGTGTGCTTCAAGTCACTTGTCACATTTTGATGTTGTTGAATAAAGTCTATCTAGAACTTAGAACAGAACTCAGAACTCAGAACAATTTATTCAAAAATATCGCATATTAAAATATGTACATTCGGGAGTGTATCTATCTCTATCTATGATATTCATGAAATGCTATGAAAAGTGGACTAAGAGTACACGTTATAGCAATATTGAAAACTACAGCATCAATTACCAGGAAAGAAAAGAGGAAGACCACTATATCTATTGCCTAAAAGGTCAAGGCATGGAGGTTTAATGGTTCATCTCACCTTAGAAATTAAAATTAACCAGACTACTGACATTGCAATCTCAATACAAAGTAATCATTCTCAAATTAGCATCTGGTAGAGGTAACTTATGACTGAGATTTAACAATCAAAATGAAGCATTGCATTAATCCATTTTATTATAATCCTACTTCAAGTTCATCAAACCAATATCTTATTGTGAATAATGCATCTTTGGCTTTTCAGAGCTAGAAAATGTAATTAAGAGCAAGAAAAATTATCTTTTGATCCTCGTTCTTAAGACATTTTTAATGTGTCTTTAATTTCTGTTCTGTGCTTTAGGAGGAATTAAGTAATCAATAAAGGAATTAATAAGCAGCTTCATCTTGGCAATCAGGAAATGTGACGCCTTAATCCTAGACTTTGGCCCGCAGCTGAAAATGGATTGGGTCGCGAAAAGGAAGGAGGGTGCGAACGAGAGGCATTGAGTTGAACAAGAACATTTGATATTGTGAAGTACAACAAGGAACCAATATTGCAAAGCTAGAAGACAGTTGTTGGATTCCTTAATTTGTGCAAAAGTTCTAGTCGTTATCACACCAACGACATGCTATAAAAATGGCATGGCATCTTAGAATTACATTTTGATATTGTGAAGCATGACAAGAACACATGATTCCTGATTTGAAACATAAATTAAAGCTAGCAACCATTTTAGAATGTCACACTGAGCAGTAAATAACATCATTACCATGCCAAAAGGAGAAGCAAGAGCTGAAATACTTTATTATTGTGAAGTACTTCGATAGAACATGCAATAGCAAGCTCCCACATTTGAAATATTGAGTAAATCTGGCAACCTTTTTGAGCCGTCCCGATTAGAGCAGAAATAATTGTGGTTACCACACTGAGAAATAAATGGTCTCATTTAGGCTGAATAGAATAATGAGCAATTATCAGGAATTTTTTGATGCATCCTGCAGAAACTGAAGCTGTTGTTTTTCCCCTTTGAGTAATTAAATTACAAAATATATAAGGTACGATTTCTAACAAAATCATTATTCATTTGTATAGATTCAAATTCTTCAAAGCTTTGATGATACAGCAAATGAAGCCTCTATATATATCTTATTTATGTTTAAACATTGTCAACATGTTTATTAAAGGGACATATGAGGCATTCATGAACATTATTACAAACCATGCATTTAAGTGGTCTTTTTTTCACATGAAATTCTTTGAAGGATAAATATTAAGTTTCAATATAAACAGTATACACCTGGAATAGCAATTCCAAAAAGGTCAAATAATTGTCTTCCAAATCTGACTAGACATCAGCTTGAACTGACATGGCATTTTTGTAAAATATTATTTATAAAAGGTCAATGTATCTAGAGAGACCAACTCAAAAATTACATTCACACTTCAAAGCAGACAACACAACTTTAGCATTTTGTTGTTATTCACAAAACCAGAACGCGTGTGAACATATCCATCACGAAGTGATCAAAATCTCATCGTGAGAGCTCCTACATTTCGACATGACAGAAAAATTCCCCGGATTCATCTTTGAAGTATTGGCAAAACTCAATGCAACTGATGGAAAAAGAGATGGAGGTATCAGAAATAAATCTTATTCATAACAGCAGTCTTATACTTGGCTGGGCTCGATGATGTGTTTTTGGTGTGGCCCGTAATAGCAGTATAGAACTCGCGGAGCAAAAAGATGTTGTTTTGGAAGAGTGTGAAAGGGTGTGGCAGACAGTGAAATTAGTGCTCAAGCAAGCTTGGATGATCGCTTAATGCGTCTAAAGATAAGTAATTTTACTTGAATGTACACTTGGACCTCCCTATAAAGGCAATTCTTGGCCAAATTTGCACCAATATGTCCTTTGCGACAAGGTGATATTTTACAGTCAGACCCGCTTTCGACAAACTATTAGGGTCTTTTACGGAGTGTTCACTGTAACGGGTTTGTTACATGAGGGTCTTGTATAAAGAAAGGCAAATAATTCATATCTGCAGAATGACCTTGTTTCAACCAGAATGCCAATATGAGCACTCACTAATTGGATATCTGGTCCAGATTTTTTTTGGTTTTCATTGATATTTTCTGGTGGTACCATTCCAAGGTCGTTCTCTGTCTCATGAGTCATCAATGCTTATAAAGAAGTTTAATTGCAATGAAATGTCACCTATTATATGCAAAAGAAAAGGTACCACAACAGTCCTCCACAAAATATGAATACAATTGCAGATGCAACATAAAATTCCTCCCAGCTAGAACTGCCCACATTGCAAGTTTTTGTAGTAGAAATCTTCTTAGCTGGAATAGAGTTCTTGATAAATGAATGAGATTAAGAAGAAGTAGGAATAAGTAACGAGGATACGTAAAAAGAATGATGGCTGTGAAGACTTAGTCTGATTACTGCTGGAAGAACAGTTTGTTAAGAAGCTTGCCTCCTTCTGGCAATAATGTATAATATATCATCACTTGCCAACACCAAAGGAGGTGTCTTCACTTGCCAGTTATATTCCACCCTGCTGGCAATTCTCTTGATGTTTATTTTTGCATTGACATTTTTTCACATTTATATTTAATATTTTGTTCAATGAATGACACCCCAATAAAATATTTAACGATAATTTCTAATTTGTTCGCTAATTGACTGGTGTCCTATATTTTCACATTGATATTTAATATTTTGTTCAATTAATGACACCTTCCCCAATTAAATATTAAACGATAATTTCTAATTTGTTCGATGAATACTGGTGTCCTATATTTTCAAATACACAGCATTTTTACCTCAATATGAAGATAACGCGTAATTCGGACCACCTATTTCTTGACATAAAAGTATTCTGGTCGTTGTTTTGCATCTCGTCATTAGAAAACCTTATCGTTAAGAGGGTAAATCTCCTAACCCAAGGTCAGGCTTAATGGTGAGGTCAACTGCATAACCGAATATTCCCATTCATTTCCACTTGTTAGCCTTTTGTGTGATTAATAGAAAGTTAAAGCCTGGAGAGCAAGGCCACCCTGCCTGAATAGGCATTTGGTATTAAACACATGTCTGCAGAGTAATCCCAAGGGCTGTGCCACAAGCCTTCATTATAAAAGCTATTTATCATACAACTGTGTTACTCTAGTTTATCACATTGAGATGCATATCTTGCCCATGTTTAGCAGCTTCACAGCCAACTGATTTATTGATTCTTTAAGTCTTACATCAGAAAGTTTGCCCCTATTAAGTATACATCTATTCACCTTTAACACCACATGGACGAATATGGCTTCCAAAGACAACCTTTTGCATAAGTATTGGCCCTAATGGCTAGTTATTAAGATTGTTGTATTATTATGTTTAATGCCACTTGAACTTGTAAGGTCACTTGTGTCTGTACTCTGGCATGGGATAGCCAGACAGGTATAGCTGAAGTGGGCATTGCGCAGAACTCTGTGTGGACACTGGAGTTTGAGGTATTCTCCTCCCGCAGTGTTACCATAGATACGGAGTACCACAAGGAGGTCATAAAGGTCAGACCAAGGTGGTGAGCCATTTCATGGTCTCAGTGATTTTGAGCAGCTGGGTGGCCTAATGGTTAAGGCATCTGCCAATTACACATAGGCCAGCTCTGCTGAAGGTCCCAGGACCTGTGTTCGATCCCAGGCCCGGGCAGTCTTCAAGAGCTACATCCCAGCTGGATGTCGATCGCATGAGACGTTGAATTGGAGGTGCCTTGTACTCGGTGTCTATGCTGAGGCAAGTAACAGACCCCACCCATGGGGTAAATGTGTAACATGGTGTGAAAACCAAGTCTTACCATTTCATCATTACGTCTGCCTCTGGCAGCTAGTCATATCAGATGACTTAGCTTCAGACCCAGTAGCATTGAGACATCAGACATTAGTTGTGAGTTAGTATTAATAGTAATGTAACTATGAGGTGGGATTTTACTGTATGACTATAAAGACTCAGGTTAGTTATGTTAGATCCAAGCTGTCTTACAATGAGGTCTAGCGGATAGTAAGTTCCTAAGAGATAATGTGTTCCCAGTATTGGGCATAATCTGATCACCTTGCAGCATATTACGATATCACAAGATCAAATTAATGGCATATAACTTACACAGTATGGCCATGTTTATATGATGAAACAATTTTTATGCATAATTAATAACCTGGTTGATCCAGATATATACCGCAACATGTAGGTGCAAGGATGGCAGCAATTAGCAGTCAGTTAATGACACCAAATGTGATCAGCATCTCATCTCCATAACAATCAGCTCCTAACTATGCATATTATAGCCTTGAACACACACCGCTGTGAATATCTACAGCAATGACAATGTAAAGCAATTTTTGGATGCATGAACTATGCATGTTAACGGCTTTCGCTGAATTCAGTTATGAATAAATACGGTTTTGTAAAATACCAAAATGTAAAACTTCTATCGGACTGTAGTACGACTACACAATTAATATTTTTTTGCTGTATGTGAGAACTCGGAACATTTTTATTTGATAGATTCTGCTAATGGGTGGTGGGTGGATTAGCGCTATACGTCCTGTATTTCTGGACCTGATGGGCTAATTAGGACAGGCAGGGGCCATGGCAATGAGATGAAGGATGAAACAGCCATCCAACTTAGGCTCGACCGGAAATTGAACCCGGGACCCAGTGGTTGGAAGCCCAGCGCGCTACCACTGAGCTAGGCCCCCACCCCAATAGATTCAGCTAAAAGTGTGTCTTTTATTATTCTCTGAATGACCAAAATGCACCATCCACCTCAAACTGCCACCTTGATAAGTACATGTTAACTCTTTATTTTGTATATTTTTGTCATATCAAGCCATTATTAACAATTGAAACACTTAGTTACAGAAAGAATAGTCTGGTATGAATTGCTAAATGTACGCTTATTGCCAGTTTTGGGAGGATATGGTAATTTAGGTATATTACTGAGTGTGCTGATGTTGATGGCAATGGCCTCCATAAAGAAAACACTACACACAAAAATGTATGCACCACTGGTATTAAAAATATACCCGTCATATACTCAAGTATCGATTTATGGTAAAAAAAGCATCGGTCAATGCCTCTAAGATATGACTAGAACAAACAAACCAGAAATCAGTCAGGAAAATCTAATTTCAGTCTTGAATAATTCATAAGCACTAGGCTGGCTTACAAAGTGTCACATCCGATTTATTGTTAGATTTTTCTTTTTTGTACAGTGCAGCGCTATTTATATCTGGCATTTAGTGAAGTTTATTGCTTGAATACGAGTTTTCCTGCTTCAGCAATCCAGTAGTAAAACGCCTAGAATCCAGTCAATATAATCAATATTTTGAATTTGCTGAAAAACCACAAAAAAAAAAAACACAGTTAAGCTGTGCACTACATCATGGCTGACTCAACCAATTACCAACTTTAACTGATTGAGACTTACTCAATCAGGCTCCAAGAGCCCCTTAACTTACTGACAAGATGTCAATTAAGTGTCAATTAAGTGTCAATTACATTGATATCTGACTTATAATTGACTTCAGAATTTTCTGTAAATGAAGGCATAGAACACATTTAGGTGCTACTTTGTGCAGTTAGGAGAGCATTACTTGGACAACTTGATACCACAGTTGTAAGCAACAAAATCTTTAAGAACTAGACTCCAACAACCCAGCAGCTTGCCACTGGCCACCAGACTACAGCAAGGACTGAAAGTCCTGTGTTTGTCCCAGGGAAACACCTATTCACTTCACCTTAACAATAGAGAAGGGAGGGCGACACCCCCGTTGAGTGGCAGAGAACACTGGTGTCTGCAGTTTAAGGCTGGTACAGACGGTTCTTCAAGGTCTTAAGGTCACTAAGTCAAGTACAGCTGTGCAGTACTTTCTGTAATGCTCAAGTCCCATATAATTGCATTTTCTCTTAGTCAAACAGGGTCTTATTCTATTATATTCTTATTGGTTTGGAGCTTAGTCAGCTCACATAATAAGTTGACAAGACTTGGGAGTCAAACCCATTTGTCAGATGGGCAGGGTCTTTAGCTGCCCCAGCATAGACACCAAACACAAGGAGTCACCAAACAATAATATTATGTTTATAAGTCCAGTAATGTAGTGTTTACTTATCACAAAATGTATGCTTATTACCATAAGTACATATGAATTGACAGTTTCCATATTTCAATGATTCAAACAGTCAGACAGAACTCCCAATAGCCAATAATGAACACACATGATAATATAATTGTATTTGAGACAGCTACTCATGAAGTATGGCCATAACATCCAGCCACAGTTTATTGCGAAAACACCGCACTTTATTCCAGTAAAAGTTGTCCAAGTCAAATTGGTCTGGCAAGAAACAATAAGCGCTGAAGATGCTATAGGATAACGCGTCTTCTTTTTTGAGATAATGCATCTTCTTTTTTCAGCAAATGTGTCCCTTGTATGGTCCTCCCAGACAGCTCTATCTCACGGGATGTAATTAGCTCAAATGAATCAAATTATCAGCATTCGACTGCCATTTTGAGGCATTTATTACATTACCACAGATAGATAGTCCCTTTCTTGGAAACCTGTGAAGGTAATGGGTTCAAGGGGCCATTACGCCTTACAATATCTTTGCAAAGTAGTCATGAACTGTTCGTTTTTTGTAGGCTACCCGCCTTAGTTGTGTCTCCATATATAGCTCATCGGTTCAGTGACACTCTTATCAGTCACAGATTGCAATGACTGAAGCCTACTATACAATACACCTGCAGATCCCACACCCAACTGAGCTATCAGTGTTCATACATGATGGAAGAAATATTTTCACATCAAATGCTTTTTACTGTGGGCGTTGCCACATGTACTGCAGTGAAAGACCTATCTTTAGAACAGGAGCTCCAGTCACTACTATTACAGAACTCCACAATATACATTCTTCCTTTGTATCATAAAATTGTATCATAGAATGTAACCAATGTTATTATCAAAAACAACTAAACATATGAAAGCCATCTGAGGTGCCTTGGCTCTCTATGGTTCCAAGAATAAATTCAACACGTGGATCTTCCTTGAAAGTAAAGTAGCACAGTGCTAATGGAAGTAAAATTTCTTGAGAAGAGTGAAACTAAAAGCACACATGCCCTTAAGGCAACTAAACTCAAAGGCTGAAGAGCTTCATTAAAGGTCATCTTGGTGGGAAAAAAAAAGAAAAAGAAAAAAGAAAAGAAAAAGAAAAGTGTCCCTGGTAGTAGCTTTGCACTGCTCTTTTATGTCTTCAAGAAAAACCTATTTTATTCATATGGAGTTTATTTCTGGTGCTTTATAAGGTCTAAAATATACATTATAAATTATGACTGTTTTCATCGTTTTGTAGCAATTTAATGGATGCGGCGCTGCTTGTATAGGACCCACCCACTTCATGAACAGAAATGCATTCTAAGAAGAACCCACCTCATGACCATCTCACTGCAAAAAACCCATCACTTATTGTCATACCAATTCTTTGAGAGATAAGTTAATCTTGTGCTCTTAATGCAAATGAAGAGTACAACCAATTAAGCATTTCCTGTTCTTAATGCAAATGAAGAGTACAACCAATTAAGCATTTCCTGTTCTTAATGCAAATGAAGAGTACAACCAATTAAGCATTTCCTGTTCTAAATGAAAATGAAGAGTACAACCAATTAAGCATTTCCTGTTTTTGATGCAAATGAAGAGTAAAACCAATTAAGCATTTCCTGTTCTTAATGCAAATGAAGAGTACAACCAATTAAGCACTTCCTGTTCTAAATGAAAATGAAGAGTACAACCAATTAAGCATTTCCTGTTTTTGATGCAAATGAAGAGTACAACCAATTAAGCATTTCCCAAAAGGCAAACGCATTGTGCAACATATGAAACCTGAAACAAATAAACTCTGCGCAATGAGAGCTGAGTAACCTTTACTCGACTCACACTGACTCAAGCACCTAAGAGTCCTTCTATGTCACTGCCAGTTCGCAAATGTCACTGACAACTTTCTCCTAACTCAAGGCCCTACCTGACCTTATATAAGCAGACTGCAGATTATTTTGTGACAGGGTCATGACCTCTACTTATCCGTTGTGACATGTATCCCATTTGTAAAGCGAAAGGGGTTTACGTTGATATTTTCCTTAAAACTACTCTGAGCTATACGCAAAAGACATGGTCTATCTTATGGAGACTTATATAAAGTATGATTTCAATATCAACATCTAGAGATTCTATATAGAGATTGGAGGCCAGTCTAAACTCTACCTAAACTCTAAATGAGGTTAGGTATACTTCATATATGAAATAGGCAAAATATGAGGGCACACAGCTGTATACTACTTTGATGGAAGGTCATTCGGTTCTATCAATAAAACAAGAACATATTACTCTGTATATTGGCCAGTACCCTTGTGAGTTGCCCCACACACAGATATGAATATAAGACATCCATAGGAGTTTCTAGACATTGTGGATATATTGAAGATGAAGCGTTTATTTCCTCCAATTCCCCAAAGTACCCTCAACCGAGCTCTCGTGCCCTGGTGTGCGAGGGCAAATGTCTTGGGGAGACACTTCTGGTGGGCTCAATTGCCTGTCAGGTCAGCTGTAGAAGGGTAAAAAGCCCAATTATTGCTCGTAAAAAATATACAGATCCGCGATATTGAGACTTGTTTGTGTGAAGGTCCCAGCTGGGGAGATGAGAGGAAACATCGGAGTTGTGTTTGTCAGGATTCATTTCCCAACACAAATTTCTTGGACAAAAATATGTCTTGCAGGTGTGATCAATATATGCGATGAACATGCACTAACTTTCAAATATACCACCACTTTTATGAATAATACAATGAATATGAAATCATAACAATTGGAATTGAGAAAATACATCAGCTACAGTGGAGCATAGTAATCAATAGTTTTCACTTTGGTACATGTATAATATATACAGTGCCTTGAAAAAAGTATTAATTAAATTTTTCCACATTATTGAAAGCATAATCAGTGATAAGCTTTGAATGGATATCAAATTAACCGTAAAACCAGAAACACTGAAGAAAAACTTTTCTGTTCAATAAGTTCTAAGAAGGGTGCCATTACTGCCATAAATTTTGTAAGGCACTGTCCATTAAAACACAATGAAGCTTCATTTCTTTCAAATGTATCGGCTGCCACAGTAGAGAATGTAGACCTGGTTCTTGTCAGTTTCTTGAAACTTGGGACATTAGTCATAGCTTACTTTACTTTGTGACAAGGTAGATAGGTGGAGGTTAAACCTTGTCACAAAATGATCTCTCCCTTGGGATGTTAAGGTAAATATGTCCCAGCCCCTAGGGATATTGGGATAGGACCATGCTGGAGGGCATCTCATTGCTTGGGACATCCTGTTACTTAGGGACCTTTTTTTTAGTTTTAATTATTATAGCTATCAAAAGTAGAGAGTTGCTAGTAGTTGCTATGATATAACAGCAACATATAGGTTATTGTAAATAATATGAAATGTAAGCCTCGTTCTCTAGTGGTAAGATGCTAGCCTGTTCCTCTGAAGGACCCGGGTTCAAACCTAGGCCTGGACAACCTTTCATGAGTATCATCCCAGCTGGATGTCGTTCGGATGAGACATTAAATTGGTGGTCCCTTGTACTCAGTGTCTATGCTAAAGCAAGTAATAGATGGGTGGACTCCTCTCTCTCACCTTATCGTTCAACCCTCGGTAATGGCAAGAATTTGTCTTAGAGGGCTGCACTTCACATATTTATCTATCTATTTCTCTACCTATCTCTCTACCTACCTATCTCTCTTCCTACCTATCTTTCTATCTGCTGAAGAACAGAAATATCATGAGTCAATGCTTCATATCGTTTATTAAACATCTTATGCTGTAGCTGCTTCCAACTTGTAAGACCGAATCACCAGATAATGATGTAAACAAAGTTAAGTGATCAGATTGGTCGGTTAATGGCAAGTTATCCAGAAAAAGTCACAGCTCTCCATCACTGAGTTAGTAGGTAGAAATGACAGGGGAAAAAAGTATTCTTTATTTGAAAGCGGCATCATATTCTCATGCAACACACTGGGCACTGTTGGCAGCTAAAGAAACATGCTCTGAAAACTTTTTCTGATTAACTGTCTGAGTTTTACTTTCTGTATACTCTTTCTGAATGTTTGAATCATATGGTTAACTGCTAGATAACTTATTCAGAATATGTTGTAAGGTTTGCAAATGTTTAATGAGGGGAAATAAGTTTACGTGAAGAAATAAGTCAATACATTAATATACTCCTAGTGCTTAAGCTTTTCAAAGGAGTTATTACACAAGTTCCTTTTTTTACATCCCTAATTATTAGTAATTTTACTTTGACAATTCTGGCTGTCATTCTATTTACTTTGTAGGAGCTGCTACAAAGATACGGAATTGGATTAAAAGGCTTTAGTAGTTTATTCAGTTTATTGTCACGGTCTCTATTGAGATTTCCCATCAAAGCAAGATTTCCCTGGTAACTTGTAAGTGGTTTCAGTCTTGTTTGCTGCTCTCAGATTGAGTTATGTTGAGTAGGCCTGGTTACAATTAAATCCAATTTACAAATCTCCATTTCGGGACTACTTTTTCATGCTTATACGTCCTTGGTTACAAGGACTCTAATACTCTCTGCTAATTCCATCATTTCTCATTTGAATCTATAAGCTCCTTTTTAATTTACCTATGAGGCTATATCAGACAAAATGTTGTCTTATGCTGCTTTAACCTTTATTTGTCAGTTTGTAATATGTTTAAAGTATTTTTATGATATTTTACTCACTCAAGCAAATCTGCAGTCAAGCAAGATAAGATAAATAAAACTTTATCTTAAGTCGGTGATGATTGACAACAATGGCAGTTAGAGGCTCTGATGAGCAACAATGGCAGTTAGAGGCTCGGACTAGCTCCACTGAAGGTCCTGCATTGGAATTCTGGCCCAGGCTCTCTTCATGAGCTACATCTCAGCTGGATGTCAGTCACAATATGAGCTGCAAAATTGGTGGTGCCTTGTAGCCTGGGTCTATGCTTTGGCATGTAAAATTACCTGCCAATAGGGTAAATGTTAACATGTGGGCCCATTGTGGGGACTCCAAGCAACCTGCCCTCCCTACGCCTTTTGCTTCCCACTACCTAGTCCTGACTTAAATGACCTATTTTAGGTTAACTTGTCATTATACATAATGAGCCTAAACTCAAGCAGCCTTATAAGCCTGATATTAGCTCCTCATTTCATCTGCCCCTGACGCTTGTTATATAGGCTTGCTGAGTTTCAGTTCATTAGCAAAGAGACAATAAAACACATCCTCGTCTGTCTTATGGAGTCATACACACTACACGGCTGTAAATATCATCACTTGCCTGCGATTGTAAATTGTAGCAGTAACCATGAGAAACCTTGGTCCTCCTGAGTCAAGCATCAGTCAGTCCTGCCTCTGCAACTCAGGTGATAACGAGGATGGAGGGTGAGGCCTTGTACTGCATGCAACTGCGATGGTCATATACCATGTGTTTGGGGTCTGATGTTTATTTGATGACTCATAGGATCAGTTCACTTTAGTGTGGTCTTCACTTGACCACATCCAACACCAGCAAATGTTTTGTGTAGCAGTTTTAATCCATATCAGGTGGTTAAGGCATCTGCTGATTACACATAGGCCAGCTCTGCTCATGGTCCCAGGTTAGATCTCTGGCCCAGACAATCTTCACAAGCTATATGTCAGCTGGATGCAGATCACATGACTTGTTAAATTGGAGGGTGCCTTGTACTTGGTGTCTTTAGTGAGGCATTAAAAACACCAACCCATGAGGTAAATGTGTAACATTTGGACATCAAGCCTTATAATCTTATCACGGATACCTCTGGCGGCTGGCTCCATAAGCTTTCAGAAAAACACAGATTCGTTCTCTTTCGCCCGTAATCCTTTCAGTGGGATCAATTGCTGGATTCAACCAAAGCAACCTACATATTGTAACTGTAATATGCACATCAGCTCAATGTTGGCTCAAAGCTGGTCCAGTGTTGGTACCCTAGCGTTTGTTGTATTGGCCTGATCTTCACCAAATCCGGCATTCTATCATAGAAGAACCATCTCATGACCACCATTGCAATTTCTTTTCACGATCTAGAGGCCCTCATATGACCTTATCGATGAGCTTTCAATACTGATGCGTTTCAGTATATCAGTGCTATGATTGGACAGGTCAGTAATGTAGGAATATCAGCTTTAACAACAGTTCAACCAAAGAGGTCATGGCCATCAGTATGAGTATGGGAGAGCAGGTAGGCAAAATGAGATTGTGCATTGTTTAGCAACCTTTGTTGGCTACTGGAGTTTGAGCCAATCACCGGCTGCGGGTCAGTTTGTCAGATTCATGTGGAAATTAGTTTTTCCATGGACTTTTATCATCCATTAGCGTTGCGAGTAATGTATAGTAATTCTCCCTTGTTTCTGGACAGCCATTGCAGTATTACAATTACAAGTTATAATACTCGTAAAAAGCAATATTAGAATACATTGTTCATTAAAAAGAATTGGTCACTACATCTTAAATAATTTTAATGACTTTTAAATAATTTTGGATTAATGTATTATTAAACAGATGGAACCTGTAACTAACTTGTTCTAATTCAAAAGCTCTACCTCCATTTTGCTAATCACTCTCTAAAATGACAAGAATTTCACAAATGAGCTTTATTAAAAAATCTGCATCTTACTTAATGGAACTAGCTTGCGTATTAAATTAATGTGCTCCAGTTATTTTCATGTGGAATTTAGCAATGTCTAGCAAAAAAGGAGATCTCATTTGATGTGGAGTTTGCATCATTTATACTAACAGACTTTAGATAATTAAATTGCAAAGTTTGGTGAATTTACATTGCATCGGATTCTAACTACTTGATGACATGATACCTACAACTGCGCAGTTATATTGCATTGCCTAAATGCTTCTGGTCTAAATACTTGGTCAGAAAATATGACCAGCTAATGTCATGATAAGATGAGAAGGAAGATGAGTCCAGACACTTACACTATGGGTGGGGTCTTACTTGCCCCTGAGCATGGCCAAAGTGTCTCAAATTGCCGAAACCGAACACAAACACAAACAAATATGCCACAGAGCATGACTGGTGCTTTATAACAGAGTAATTGGGTGTTTTACCCTTCCATAGCTGACCTGACAGGCAATTGCACCCCACCAGAAGTGTCTCCCCAAGACATTTGCCCTCGCACATTGGGGCATGAGAGTTCAGTTGAGGGAACTTTGGGGAATTAGGGGAAAATAGACACTGCATCTTCAGTAGATTTGCAATAGCAAAAAGCTCCTAAGAATGAAATATATTCATATGATGTCCACAGAAAAAGTCTGCCTGGTCACTGGTCAATAAACTACACAATCTTCTCTTGGTTTGCAAAAGAAACTGAACGACCTCCTAAAGAAACCGCTACAAGTTGCATGCCTGAGGAGAAAGCCTGTATGTGCTAATTTTTCTTGTATGAATACCTTCTTCAGGCTGGCTTATAAGTCGTACTTTGCTTCCAAATGGGAAAGGCTCTTTTTGTCTGGGATTTAAATCTAAGCTACTATAAACAAGATTATATCTCATACATTTTCTGAATACTTTTTAACTTCCCACACACTATGTTGTCATACTGAACAGAAGATTCCCTAAGAATAAGACTAGTAATATGACTTTTCCTGCAATAAGTAATGTTTGATATACACTAGATGTAGAGATATGTAATGGCAACCACAAGAATCCTCACTGCTCACGAGTGGTGATTATCCTGATGATTATACACAGCCTGAAGGAGAATGAAGGAGAAATTGCATGGCACTCCCAGAATCACGACTACCAGATTTATCTCACATTCAACGAGGTATATCTATAGAGAAAAGTTTGCCACTCTAAGATCTCTCTACAAATAATATCACTTCAGAATTAAGACCCAACTTACTTTTAAAGGGATTGTATACAAGAACATGTAGCCATGTTTTAGTCATACTTTGTCAGACATTACAAGGAGCATAATTAAACAAACGTATAATTATTCAGCTGGCTAATACTGACAAAAGCATCTTGTAACTCCCCAGAAAGTGTTGCTCTCTCTGAACTGTGCTGAGCTTTCTCTGGGCAATACATCTGTCAGTAGGTTAAGCAGGTGGTCCAAGATGACATCAGGAGAGACTGAGGGATCACATGGTGCAAAAAGATGTCAGCCATCTTGATCTCATTGCCAATGTTGACAAAGACACAAGTAGAAAATCTGTAGGGGAACTCCAATGGTGCAGAGCATGCGATTGTTAAGGGTTATTATTGTAATTTTTGATGCATGAATGTAATCTAGGCATTTTTGTCACGTTTCTGATCACAAAATTACATTTAGATTCAAAATTTGATCAAAATTTGATCAAACTATTTTCCTAGACAAGAAACCTTACTGTGGAAATTATGTGTCATGCGTATTCTTCATAATTGGTTGAAATCAATACAGTTTTATCTGTGAGTCATGCTATTACTTCAGCAGATATTATATATACACTATTTTTGGCCGTGCAATTCACTTGGAATATCCACAGCTAAAATTGTATCCAAAATGATACATTTAATTCATGGATATATAATAGAAACATGGCTGTTCACATGTGCTAGATACATCAAGTAATACCATGTAAGTACCTTGTAACTGCCTTCTAAATTGATTTCTTTAGCCAGTGATATTATCTGAGTCCCATGCCATACTGGAGTCCAAATAGAATAGTCCACCTGATCTGACCCATTGACCCATGGCCAGTGATTGGCTGACATGCAATATTCTTCAATAAACCCTTTTAGCATCAATCTGGTAACTGACCACAATGACCAGAGCCCATGGTGGACCATGGTTGGTCACTTGGCTACTCCAATGGCTACTCACTTGGCTACTCCAATGGCTACTCCAACGGCTACTCCAATGGCTACTCCAATGGCTACTCCAATGGCTACTCCAACGGCTACTCCAGTGGCTACTCCAATGGCTACTCCAATGGCTACTCCAATGGCTACTCCAATGGCTACTCCAATGGCTACTCCAATGGCTACTCCAATGGCTACAGAATTCTTTGTTCAGCTGACCGTGTGTAACACATCAGAGCCTTCCATTTGTTACCATACATGGCCATAGCCAATACAGAGGCAGGTGGTTTGGTCTGTCTAGCAAAAGTCAGTATTTAGAATTTTACTGTATATGTACATATGGAATACAACCCCAACAAACCGAACGATATATAGGGTTATTTTAAGCTTGGGTATGTAACATGTGAGTAGATACAGCCTCTCAGACAGGAGCTCAAGTTTGCATGCACAGCAAATGTGCCCAATATAGTGGTATGCATGACAACATTGAATCCATCTTTCCTTATAAATTTTCATCATCATTTATTTTGGCATAGCAGAACACAATTTGCAGCATGTTAACTCTGCTGCTATTCATTGCAAATGAACTTGATAGACCATAACTATGTTGCTTTGTAGTTTAGGCTACACTGCTTATAACAAGATTGCACCACTGCATATAATGCAATTTGCCTCTAGCCAGAACTGCTTAACATCACTCAATCTTTGAATAACAAACAAGACTGCAACTGCTTGAAAACTACTTGAAATTTCCTGAGGCAATTCCTGAAAATGTTTTAAGGAGTTTCTCAAAAGAGGGAATTAATATGAACTTTAAAAGCCATAATCTGATTTATAATCACCAGGCGGCAAACTTAAAACTCTTTCGACTTATTATCATCAAGGTTGGAATTTCAGTGAATAATCAATATTGCAGTTATTAAATAACAGCTATCAAATCTAAACTGAGATTACCTTCATGGTGAGGAATCGTGAAATTATCTAAATGACAACCTTTGAACATTTTGAATGCTCTATTAAGAAAACGATGGTAACATGTCTATTGTCTCAACAAGCACATTGATATGGCAGATTGTAAAAGGTACAATTCCTGGACAAGTCTCTTCAAAGACTTTAGAATTCAACTCTGCTGTATCTCTTCACTTAAAGATCATATTGGTGATAAAGCAACATGCACTTCAAGCTAAACATCTTTTCCAATCCACCTATTTACCGTTGTAAATGACAAATCATGAGGACACTTCACCATTAAGGCATTGACATGAAACTAAGAGCAGTCTTAATAGATAGATTGAAATATACCCGAAAAGAATGCTCACTAAAAAAGATTAAAGAATGCAAACTCTTCCTTAGGATGAGTACTTCTTGCCAGCTTTCTTGAGGCACAGCAGACACATTGAATCAATCAGAATGAAAAACTTTTTCCTGAAGAAAATACAATAGGATTAAATATTTACCACCTGAGAAACCTCCATGAGCGATGCATTTAACACTGTAGCAGTGCTAGAGGCTCAACGTTCAAAAGCTTCACTGGCTACTTCAAACGTATTTGGGAGGAAATCTCTTCAGTTCCTCAATGTGCTGCATTAAGAGAAAGATGTTGTGGCTTCTGAAGAAATGTGAAGAACTGAGCAGGAGTTTTCTCTCCATTTCAAGGGCCTAAGAGATACAAAGTTGTGAAGCGTCAGATTAAAAAGGGGCGAAACCACTTCTTTCATTAGACGGTGGACCGCTTTCAAGATAAGACCAACAAAATTTGGTAGTTGAATCTCCAAGGAAACTGGCAATTTCCTGAGGCTGGGCTCAATTTGAGGTAAACATCGTTGGTTGGGTCACTGGTGGCCAGCTGGTCAAACTTACAGTTGCCCACAATGGCTGGGAACAAGTTGTTTAAATTTCCAATCCAGCCAAAGCTGTTGCTGTTCAACCTCTGTTGCTTTTAAAGCCCACATCTTTTAAGGTCCCTTCCTTTCTACAGACCTCTGAATATTCTATCTGGTTCAGCATGGAAAGGGCTGTGTATATCATTATCCCATATAATGATACCACGTGATCCCTTATAATTTGTACTGCTTTAAAGCAATGGCTGATTGCTTGATTGATTGATTGTTTGATTGAGTCTTTCATTCACCAAGTCATCCAAAACCATATTTCTCCTGAATAAATGTATATTTATGTGTGGTATCATATAATTACAATTGTCAACAGCCTGTCCAGGGACGAAATTCTTCATTACTTCTGTCTATCAATGTCTTTCTCTTTCTATCTGTCTATCTCTTTTTCTCTCTGAATTGGTTCTTTGGCAGATCTCACAACCATCCAAGCCTCAAAACATCAATATTATTGAGATCTACAAGTCCTACATCAAACATGAGCAGTGGGCTCACTAATGAAGTGTGAACACAAACCAGGGTATGTGAAATTGTTCACACTGTGTTTATCACACTCTGACATGACAACAAACACTATAAAACCACATCATAACTACCTGTGGCCACACGCTCATGGAACCATGCATGTGGGCCTACAATTTTGCATCTTCTATGATCTATGGCCAATGCAATTGTGTGCTTGTTGTGTAGTCTGTTATCATTGATTGATTTTTGCTTTTCCAGACCATGCTAGATTTATAAATGAAGGAAAACAGTAAAAGTCAAAAGTTCAATAATTTGAATCCATATCTACCACAAATTAATTCTATTAACTCCAGTAATGTAATTAATTCTAGCAGCTCAATTGAAAGCAGGTGTTTGTAGCAAATGAATTAAAATGAAGTCATGTATTATTCAGTTTTAATTAACAACTCAATAGAAAGGATTTTGGAAATGTTTTAAATATTATTCTGAGTTGAGGTAGGTTTGGAGCTTAATTATGGTTAAATTTCCGTTGCTTTTTTATCGAATTTATCCTGAGTTGATTTGTTATAGTTGACCAGTTCTTCTTTAAATATAATGCATAAGACTACCATAACAAAGCAGTAAATCAGTAGAAGATATCATAAAATTAATCATCAAAGGTATAATAAAAACAGACTTGAGGCCATCTCAATATTAGCCTATTGAGATTAATTTCATTTAAACCGATGTCTTGTCATAATATTTCACCATCCTATAACACCTCGTTCAAAATAGAACATCATAAAAAATCATAATTCAATTGATTAATGGAATTAGTATATTGACAACCTACCTGTTGCTGGACATAATTGACAACTATGTGAACAACCTTATTCCATAGAGTGTATCTGCCATTGTGTCATTATGATTATCCTTTATGTAATATTAGACAACAGAATGTGCATCCATGATGCATCCATGATGCATCCATGATGTCTGTGGTAAGCCTTCTCTCTATGTACTGCCTATCATCTAATATTGATGGGTATAGTCAGGATCTGGGGCTGAGCCTCACACTTTACTATAACAAATCAATGAGCCAGCATCCAACAGTGTCTGTGTTAGGCCTGATTAGACATCTAGTGGAGTGTAGTATTGTCCTTTGCTCCTATTGTGCCTAATATCTCTATTAATTCAATATATGTCCACTCATCCAGATTTATAACATATGAATCATTGCAAAAAAAATCACAACAGTTGGGATTGATATAATTTGATGATATGCACTATTTTAAAGTTGGCTAAGTATAGCTCGCATCTAAATGACTGAACTATGAAAGTCAAACATTTTGGGCAGAAGCCAACTTCAGGGCAGTTTGGTAAGACTTTCAGTACATTATAAATTGCTAAACACGAGGAATTAATTATACACATAAAATACACAAATCTAAAATTTTTAAAAACTCTACCTGAAATCATATTCAGTGTGAAGTCCTTCTTTATCAAGCGGTTCAGAATTTCAAAAGTCCATCTGAAAAAAAAAAAGTCAATAAATGAATAGATTTACTTGTACTCCTAGGATAACATTAATTTTGCATGATGTATTATACAAAAGATTCTAATTTTGTGCTGTCTGGTTATGTAGTTCATTCTCATAAAACATATGCAATATCCAATGAAAATGCATAGCTATTTGTTGTACACATGAATTATAGATGGCTTTTCTTAGTTGGATAGAAACACTACAAAACACCAGAAGGGAAATATTGAGATGTTTTCTGGCGCCTTATGTCTGCAATAAAGGTCACCACTTCCGGTAAATTCCCAGCAGCAGAAAGGCAATAAAAAGCAAGGATACTTTCTCCCACAATTCCATTTCCGCCTTCATTTTCCTTGGATTGTTGCAAGAGACAGTAGGATACACAATAAGACAAGAGAACAATAGGAGAATAATAAGGAACAATAGGATGTAGCACAATGTTCTTTGCATGTGATACAAGGAGTCTGCTTGATCATGCAGCCCTGCACTTGCACTGTCTTGCATCTACAATTGGAAAACAATAAAAAAGTTGCTTCAACAGAGAAGTTGTCACAATGAACTGATGCTAGAGCAAAGTGATGTTTTTCTGGTCATTGGGAGATTGCATGAAGGAAAGACATGGAAATACTAAGATAAAAGAATATCCAATGCTTTTGATGATAATGAACTGAAGCAGAATTCTTGATTACAACCAAGTGAACTTTGGAAGCTAAAAGCTGAACTTTGAAATCTTATATAATTTATACTTAACTACACCAGGAGTTTAATAATTCAATGACTTAAAGCATGTCAGATGAATTATCAATATTTCAAATGGTAAATAACAAAGTTAAGTTCCAGCAGTAAATTAGGCACTAGTGACATTGTTATTAAATGTCACGATCATAAAATACACATAGCCTACCAACAGAGTCATCTGACGCTTAAAAAATTAACAGTATTCAGAGATCCTTATATGTGGAAGTTTTCCAATTGGTATTAGAATGTCACCTTTCATTGCTTACCATTAATACAATATTTCATTTGTTAACTACAATTCTTCGTTTATCATTGATTTTATTATCATTAAAAAAAATTACTAGGATTTATCAATTGGCTGTTGATTGTTTTCAAACATATTCCACGAGGCTTAGACACAAAGTGTACACACTACCATGCCAGATTGATCCGGAATGCTGCCAACGAGCTAGAAACTAGGCTATTATTCAAGACACCAACATGAAGATATAATGGCAGTTTGGTAGTGAGGTGCTGTGAGGTGCTGTGAGGTGCCTATTCAGAGCTTAGCCAATTGGGTCAACAGGGTTGTCTTGTTAGCTTGTCAATAAGCGAGTAACCAGTGAGTATCCAGTGGGTAACCAATGAGTAACCAGCCACTGAAGCTGCATGAAGTAAGCCATTGAATTTTTATTGTAAGACCAACAAGAGAATGGCTGAGGTCTCCATCAATTTACAAACTAATTAAGCCCTGACAAGCAGTCGATCGAGCTGATTGCATAGGACCTGCTATATTTATGATGATAACAAATGGCTGGGAATAAGAATTGATCCCTAGGGTACACCTGAGGCATTGATGAGGGCATGTAAACAGGAGAGAAAAAAATATGAAAATAAAATGTAGAGACAACACATGAAATAGAAAAATAATAAGTTAGAAATCTGTTGGATGATACATTAGCCCATAGAGACAAGCTTTCAGCAAGTTCTGAAGTATGCACCTACGTCCTAAGAAGACAAAATGCCTTGAAGATCAACTCACTATTGAGATCTCACAAAGAAGACAACCTGCCTTGAAGACCAGCTCACTATTGAGACCTCACCATCCCCAAAACCAGTCAACTGTTAACACAGGATGGTCATAATGACAAGTGTCTCCTGTGTGAAGATATTTCATATCAAGTCAACTGACAGGCTAAAGAATAAGCCAACAGTTGGTTTGTATGCTGTACAAAGGCAGCATGTTATTAGCTTTTCTGGTCAGCTCTTGGCATCAAAAAGGCACCTGCCAAGGAGCTTTTGAGAATGTGTCCATTCAATTTGCAATCCATGCGATTAACACAACAGGAGATCCATTTAAGTTTATGCGTTTGATGATTACATCAAACTTGAAGTAAAAAACATACTTATGGAAAGGGAAGGCATTACCAGGTAATCTACGTTCAGTAACACGCAGGACCTTTAGCTTCATTTAAAGTGTTTCGTACCTGATTTATGAAGAGCTGAAAGTCGTAGCGCTTGTATCAGCTTACTCATAGTTGCCTGGGGCTTTTGGCCTTGGTTGCGAGGGACTCAAAATCAGTGGTGTCATGTATCTCTCAATAGGCTCACATGAGTTTAATCACCCCCTTTTACACTGAGTATTAGCATCATGTTCTGCCCGTGGTGATAGACAGGACATTCTAGGGTCCATTATTGCCTGATATTGTCCTCTTGGGTATTAACCAATCCCCTGGACATTTTCAGCTAACTTCTCTCACGCTATGAAGTCCCTGATTGCAATGTACAACCACTCTTTTTTCATGCTTTTTAAATTTTTGCTCATCATTACAGCCACAAGCACCATCATTAGTGTTATGTATTACATCTATGACACATAGGGGTGATCAAAGTTTTTGATGGATAACAAAGTTCAATACATGCAAATCTGTAAATGACCTGTCAATAGAAACTTCCAAATAAAAATTGGCATTGCATTCATAAATAATTAATTACATATCTACTGACAACAGCAAAGAGAGTTATAATCAAAAATGCGAGTTGCCAAAAATTGTCACTAAAAAGCACATTTAGCAGCGATCGGCGGTTAGAGTTTACTGACTTTCAAATTTGTTTGTCAGTTATACCAGATTAAGGGTGGTTAATCCCCTTCAATGTCTGTGTTGTCTTTTCGCTAAGTAGATTTTCATTAAGGAATTGGATACCTACCCTACCCTGGCATTCCGACCAATAAAACCTGAAGAACTTGTGGCATAGGAATGATGAAACATGTTAATCAGTAATGGAGTGATAGGTCATGAGATAAGGACATACAAGAAAACACAGAAGCTTAATTCCTTTCAAATATATCAGCTACCACAGTAGAGAAGGTAGACCTAGTTCTTGACAATTTCTTGAAACTTGTGACATTAATCCGAGATTACTTTGCAGCATGAGATATGTGACAAGATACATAGGTGGAGGTTAAACCTTGTCACAAAATGACCTCTCCCTTGGGATGTTAAGGCAAATATGTCCCCGCTGAAGGGCATCTCATTCCTTGGGACAACTTGTTATTTAAACTTTTTTTTTAGTTCTATTTATCATAGCTATCAAAAGTAGAGTTGCTAGTAGTTGCTATGATATAACAGCAATGTATAGGTTATTGCAAATAATATGAACTGTAAGCGCCTAAGTCTAGTGGTAAGATGCTCGCCTGCTCCTCTGAAAGACCCGGGTTCAGTCCGAGGCCCGGAAATCTTTTCAAGAGTATCATCCCAGCTGGATGTCGTTCGGATGAGACATCAAATTGGTGGTCCCTTGTACTCAGTGTCTATGCTGTGGCAAGTAAAAGATCTCTGTCACAGGCAAATGTGTAACATGGGTGGACTCCTCCTCTCTCTTATCTCATCAATCTACCATCAATAGTGGCAAGAACTTGCCTTAGAGGGCTGCATGCACTTGACATATCTGTCTGTCTGTCTGTCTGTTTGTCTGACTGTCTGTCTGTCTGTCTGTCTGTCTATTGAAGAACAGAAATATCATGAGTCAATGCTAACTTGCCGGACTGACATACCAGATAACAATGTGAACAAAGTTAAGTGATCGGATTGGTTGGCTAATGCCAAGTTATCGAGACAACGTCATGGCGCTGCATTACTGAGTTAGTAGGTAGAAATGACCTAAAAAAAGTATTCGCTCTTTGAACTAGGGTCCTATGAAAGCGGCATCATATTTGCAACACACTGGGCACTGTAAGCAGCTAAAGAAAAATGCTCTGAAACCTTTTTCTCATTACCTGTCTTGAGTTCACATTGTGTATACTCTTTCTGAATGTCTGATTGAATCATATACTGCGCTGCTAGAGAATCCATTTAGTGTGGTAAGTTTTGCAAATGTTTAATGTGGGGAAATAAATTGATGTGATGAAAGGAGTCAATACATTAGCAAAACAGTAATATACTCCCAGTGCACCCATGCTTAAGATTTCAAAAGGGTTACACACTTATTATAAAGTTTTTTTTTTGGCATCCCTGTCAGATGCATACCTAATTACTTAAGTACCTTTACTTTGACAATTCTGGCTGTCATTCTATTTACTTTGACATTCATCATTCAGTTGATTCAGCCAACAAAGAAAATTAGTTGACAGAATTTCCAAGTAGGAACTGCTACAAAGATAGGGAATTGGATTAAAAGGCTTTAGTAGTTTATTCAGTTTATTGTCACTGTCTCAATTGAGATTTCCCATCAAAGCCAGATTTCCCTGGTAATTTGTAAGTGGTTTCAGTCTTGTTTACTGCTCGCAGATTGAGTTATGTTGAGTAAGCCAGGAATTACAGGTAAATTCAATTGACAAATCTTCATTTCGGGACTACTTTTTCACGCTTAGAAGTTTATGGTTACAACTCTCTGCTAATTCCATCATTTCTCATTTGAATCTCTAAGCTCAAATTTACCTATGATGCTATATCAAACATAATGTTGTCTAATGTTGCTTTAACCTTCATTTGTCGGTTTGTAATATGTTTAGAGTATTTTTATGATATTTTTCGCACTCAAGCAGATGAGCAGTCTAGCAGTTAGAGGCTCTGACTAGCTCCACTGAAGGTCCTGCATTGGAATTCTGGCCCACGCTCTCTTTATGAGCTACGTCTCAGCTGGATGTCAGTCACATAATGAGAACATCATGAGATGTAAAATTGGTGATGCCTTGTATCCTGTGTCTATGCTTTGGCATGTAAAATTACCTGCCCACATGGCAGTTATTGTCAAGGGCCATCCTCCAGTTTTCTACACATTTAACCAGTACATTGTTGCAACTGTAAGTCTTTCCATTTGCTGACAGGTTTATGGACAATGAAGAGGATACAAATTCAATGATCTGATCACACATAATGGCCTAGTAAAGACATCTGATGAAGAAAACAATTCTAGCAATGCATGGGAAACACATGATAAGTATCTCCTCCATAATGCACATGATAGTCGGAGTCAAATTGGAAAGTCCTGTGACATGATTGTGCTACACATGGGCAGCTGAACAGAGGGACCACTAGAGTATCCAGTGGGCAGTTGTGGTCGCTCTACATCCTCTGGTCACTGCGGTAACACTGATTGATAGTAAAAGGGTTTATTGAGAAGCGGCGCATGTTAGCCAATCACTGGCCGCAGGTCAATGTGTCAGATTCATGTGGACATTAATTTTCTCCCTGGACTTTTATCATCCATTAGCGTTGCGAGTAAGGTATAGTAATTTTCCTTTGTTTCGGGACAGCCATAACAGTATTACAATAACATGTTATGATGCTCATAAAAGCAATATCAGAATATGGTGTTCATTAAAGAGAAATGCTCACTACATTTTAAATAATCTTAATGGTGTATTAATCATATTGGAATGTTACCATGCAGTATTTGATGCTAAATGTATTATAAAGCAGACGGAATCTGTAGTTAACTTGTTCTAATTCAAAGCTCTACCTCCGTGTCGCTAATCACTCCTTAAAATGACAAGAATTTTGGAAATGAGCTTTACTAAATAACCTGTATCTTACTTAATGGAACTAACTTGCATATCAAATTACTGTTCTCCAGCTATGTTTATGGGATTTTGCAATGTCTTGCAAAAACGAGATCTTATGTGGAGTTAGCATCAATTATACTAACAGACTTTAGATAATTAAAATACAAAATTTGATGAATTTAGATTGTATCCGATTCGAATAACTAATTGATGAATATGATACGCACAATTGCGCAGTTATATTGCATTGCCTTAATGCTACTGGTCTGAATACTTGGTCAGCATAAATGACCAGCTGATGTCATGATAATATGATAAGGCTTGGAGTCCACATATTTACACTATGGGCGGGGGGTTTTACTTGCCCCTGACTTGCCCCTGGGTCAACGTAAAGTACAAGGCTGATAAGGCTGATAGGTATATATGGTAATGACATCATGGATGATTCATTTAATATAGAAGAAACATGTTAGCTTCATCTGACATGTACTCTTAAAGATCATCCATTTAAGCATGGCTAAAGTGTCTCAAATTGCCGAAACCAAACAGGAACACAAAAATATATGCCACAGAGCATGACATACCCATCTCGCCCGTGCCCGACGGCTCAGTTGATGGTACTTCAGGGAATTGGAGGAAAATAGACACTGCATCTTCAGTAAATTTTCAATAACAAAGAGCTCCTTAGAATGACATGTATTCATATGATGTCCACGGAAAAAGTCTGCCTGGTCACTGGTCAAAAAACTGGTCAATGAACCACACAATCTTCTCTTGTTTTGCAAATGAACCTGAGAGACCTTCTTAGGAAAACCGCTACAATTTTCATTGCATGCCGGCGTAAAAAGCCTGTCTGTGCTCATTTTTCTTGTATAAATACCTTTTTCTGGCTGGTTTATAAGCTGTCTGAGATTGAAATCTAAGCTGACAAGATTATATAAATAATATCACCTCAGAATTTAGACCCAACTAACTGCTAAAGTGATTGTATAAAATAATGCGTAGCCATGTTTATGTCATATTCTGTCAGACATTACAAGGAGCAGTGCAAACAGGGTGAAATCATAATGAAAACTGATTTATGTGCAGTGGTTTCCTAGTTGCCAAAATAAAATCAATTCCAGTTCCATTTCTATATCTAGGCTTGTACTATAGCAAAGCATATTTAGCCAGTATTGCTATGCCCTCTTAGACCAATAGTTACTTTACACTGAAGATGCGGAAGTGTGGGAGATATGATTTCAGCTCCAGTGTGAGCATCCATTTGATAACAAGATAAAGGAGGCTTCTTTCTCATTGGTTATACAGCAGAGAATCCTATGTGTTTCATATGTGTCAAGATGTGCAATACATTCTGTGAAATAAAGTAACAAGATTTAATCAAGTCAAATATCAGCACATGACAATTTTTGTGCCCAATGTACAGCTAATATTATCGCATAACCGTCGAGGCTGTAAAGCATACTTATAACAAAAATTTGGTTATAGTGAAGTCTTTGTCCATGAATAATTATATTTTTCACCAAACCTGCCTTACAGTCCCAAATAATCAGTAAGTCTGGCCGTATCTAGCTTAATGTAGCTCTAATTTGAAGCACCACAGTTCTACTGTAAAATATGCATCACTGTTTATGATACCTCAAATATCAACATAATGCATGGCACAGCTTAAAGTTGACCATGTCTAAAATAGAACTAAACAAACGTATCATTATTCAGTTGGCTAATACTGACAAAAGCATCCGGTAACTCCACAGAAAGTGTTGGTCTCCCACAACTATATTGAGAGGAGAGCTTTCTTGGTGCAATAAATCTGTCAGGAGGTGAAGCAGATGGTCCAAGATGACATCAGAAGAGACTGAGGGTCACGTGGTGCAAAAAGATGTCAGCCATCTTGATCTCATTGTCAATGTTGACACGGACACCAGTAGAAAGGTTGTAGGGAACTCCAATGGTGAAGAGCATGTGATTGTTGAAAGTTACTTGTTTTCCTATACAAGACGCCTTACTCTGGAAATTATGTGTCATGCTTATTCTTCATAAATGGTTGATATCAATACAGTTTTATCTGTGAGTCATGCCATAACTTCAGCAGAAATTATATACACTGTTTTCTGCTAACATTTTACCCCACAAAATACCTTAACTCATGGCATGCAATAGATGCATCAAGTAATACCATGTAAATACCTTGTAAATTTTTTTCATTAGGCAGTCATATTATGTAAGTCCCATGAAAATCGATCATGTAATACCAGAGTCCATATACACTAGTTCACATGATCTGACCCACTGACCCATGGCCAGTGATTGGCTGACATGCAATACTCCTCAATAAACCCTTTTAGTATCAATCTGGTAACTGACCACAATGACCAGAGGCCATGGTTGACCACTGATGCCCAGTGGCTACTCCAATGGTCACAGAAGCCTTTGTTCAACTGACCATGTGCAGAGCTTTCCATTTGTTACCATACATGGCCATAGCCAGTATGGAGGCAGATACTCATAAGAATGGTCAAACATAGCTAGCCACATCTGTCTGATGGTACAACAAGCCACACCAAACTGCAGACATCTGAAAGTCCAAATGAACCCCATATATTTAGAACTTTGTTAATCATTAGCTGGCTTCATAAATGATGCGATTTTAAAATTATAAAGATCATGGTGTTGTACTTTGTAAAGTTGGCACCCAACACAGAGACTGGATTGACTCTGCTTTATCATTACACAAAACGGATATAATTGTTGTAAAAGGTGCAAAAAGGGTGACAGTTTAATAAACAAAAACAATGCTATGAAATACATGCTCAAGTGTCAATAGTATAAAACATAGCAAATATTAAGAATATCAAAGACATGATAAATGGTAAAGGGGGTGGGATCAGAACCAACCTCCACTGATTTAGCAAAAAAAGGTAGACAGCTACAGCTGGGTGGTTCTGTTTAGTATCTAGTAAAAAGTCAGAAAGTTTATTTAGAATTGTACTGTACATGAACGTATAGTATGACAACCCAAAAAACCCCAACAATATATAGCGCTATTTTATGCATAGGTATATAACATGTGAGAAGAGACAGGAGCTCAAGTTTGCATGCACATCAAATGTGAGACAACATTGAATCCATCTTTCCTTATAAATTTTCATCACCATTTTTGGCATAACAGGACACAATTTGCAGCATGTTAACTCTGCAGCTATTCATTGCAAATGAACTTGATAGACCATAACTATGTTGCTTTGTAGTTTAGGCTACACTGCTTATAACAAGATTGCACCACTGCACATAATGCAATTCGCCTCTAGCAAGAATCACTCAATCTTTGAATAACAAACAAGACTGCAACTGCTATTTGAAATTTCCTGAGGCAATTCTTGAAAATGTTTCAAGGAAATTCTCAATGGAGAGAATTAGTATGAACTTTAAAAGCCATAATCTAATTTATAATCACCAGACTGCGAGCCTAAAACTCTACTGACTTTTTATCTTCAAGGTTGGAATTTCAGTGAATAATCAATATTGGAAAAAAATACCAGCTATCAAATCTAAACTGAGATTATCGTCACAATGAGGAATCATTGAAATTATCTGAATGATAACCTTACATTATATCATTTGAACAATTTGAATGCTTTACTAAGAAAATTATGGTATCATATCTAAACAAGCACATTGATATGGCTAATTACAAAGGTACAATTCCTGGACAAGTCTCTTCAAAGACTTTAGAATTGATCTCTACTGCATGTCTTCACTTAAAGATCATATTGGTGATACAGCAATATGCACTTCAAGCTAAACATCTTTTCCAATCCACCTATTTACCATTGTAAATGACAAATTATGGGGACACTTCACCATTAAGGCATTGACATGAAACTAAGAGCAGTCTTAATAGATCGATTGAAATATACTTGAAAATAATGCTCACTAAAAAGACTAAAGAATGGAAACTCTTCCTTAGGATGAGTGCTTTTTACAAGCTTTTTTGAGGCACAGCAGACACATTGAATCAATCAGAATGAAAAACTTTTTCCTGAAGAAAATACACCAGGACTAAATATTTACCACCTGAGAAACCTCCACGAGCGAGGCATTTAGACACTGAAGTAGTGCTAGAGGCTCAACGTTCAAAAGCTTCAACGGCTACTTCAAACGCATTTGGGAGGAAATCTCTTCAGTTCCTCAATGTGCTGCATTAAGAGAAAGATGTTGTGGCTTCTGAAGAAATGTGAAGAACTGAGCAGGAGTTTTCTCTCCATTTCAAGGGCCTAAGAGATACAAAGTTGTGAAGCGTCAGATTAAAAAGGGGCGAAACCACTTCTTTCATTAGACGGTGGACCGCTTTCAAGATAAGACCTACAAAATTTGGTAGTTGAATCTCCAAGGAAACTGGCAATTTCCTGAGGCTGGGCTCAATTTGAGGTAAACATCGTTGGTTGGGTCACTGGTGGCCAGCGTGCCAAACTTACAAGCTGCCCACAATGGCTGGGAACAAGTTGTTTAAATTTCCAATCCAGCCACAGCTGTTGCTGTTCAACCTCTTTTGCTATTAAAGCCCACATTTTTTAAGGTCCCTTTTCCTTTCTACAGACCTCTTAAATTCTATCTGGTTCAGCATGGAAAGGGCTGTGTATATCATTATCCCATATAATGATACCACAAGGTCCCTTATTAGTTTGTACTGGTTTAAAGCAATGGCTGATTGCTTGATTGATTGATTTTTTGGTTGGTTGATTGATTCATTCATTCACTAACTCATCCAAAACCATAATCTCCTAAATAAATATATATGTATGCGTATGTGTGGTATCACTTAATTACAATTGTCAACAGCCTATCTAGAAACGAAATGCTTCATTACTTCTGTCATTCCATGTCTTTCTTTCTATCTGTCTATCTCTTTTTCTGTCTGTATTGGTTCTTTGGCAGATCTCACAACCATCCAAGCCTCGAAACATCAATATTATTGAGATCTACAAGTCCTACATCAAACATGAGCAGTGGGCTCACTAATGAAGTGTGAACACAAACCAGGGTATGTGAAATTGTTCACACTGTGTTTATCACACTCTGACATGACAACAAACACTATAAAACCACATCATAACTACCTGTGGCCACACGCTCATGGAACCATGCATGTGGGCCTACAATTTTGCATCTTCTATGATCTATGGCCAATGCAATTGTGTGCTTGTTGTGTAGTCTGTTATCATTGATTGATTTTTGCTTTTCCAGACCATGCTAGATTTATAAATGAAGGAAAACAGTAAAAGTCAAAAGTTCAATAATTTGAATCCATATCTACCACAAATTAATTCTATTAACTCCAGTAATGTAATTAATTCTAGCAGCTCAATTGAAAGCAGGTGTTTGTAGCAAATGAATTAAAATAAAGTCATGTATTATTCAGTTTTAATTAACAACTCAATAGAAAGGATTTTGGAAATGTTTTAAATATTATTCTGAGTTGAGGTAGGTTTGGAGCTAAATTATGGTCAAATTTCCGTTGTTTTTTTATCGAATTTATCCTGAGTTGATTTGTTATAGTTGACCAGTTCTTCTTTAAATATAATGCATAAGACTACCATAACAAAGCAGTAAATCAGTAGAAGATATCATAAAATTAATCATCAAAGGTATAATAAAAACAGACTTGAGGCCATCTCAATATTAGCCTATTGAGATTAATTTCATTTAAACCGATGTCTTGTCATAATATTTCACCATCCTATAACACCTCGTTCAAAATAGAACATCATAAAAAATCATAATTCAATTGATTAATGGAATTAGTATATTGACAACCTACCTGTTGCTGGACATAATTGACAACTATGTGAACAACCTTATTCCATAGAGTGTATCTGCCATTGTGTCATTATGATTATCCTTTATGTAATATTAGACAACAGAATGTGCATCCATGATGCATCCATGATGTCTGTGGTAAGCCTTCTCTCTATGTACTGCCTATCATCTAATATTGATGGGTATAGTCAGGATCTGGGGCTGAGCCTCACACTTTACTATAACAAATCAATGAGCCAGCATCCAACAGTGTCTGTGTTAGGCCTCATTAGACATCTAGTGGAGTGTAGTATTGTCCTTTGCTCCTATTGTGCCTAATATCTCTATTAATTCAATATATGTCCACTCATCCAGATTTATAACATATGAATCATTGCAAAAAAAATCACAACAGTTGGGATTGATATAATTTGATGATATGCACTATTTTAAAGTTGGCTAAGTATAGCTCGCATCTAAATGACTGAACTATGAAAGTCAAACATTTTGGGCAGAAGCCAACTTCAGGGCAGTTTGGTAAGACTTTCAGTACATTATAAATTGCTAAACACGAGGAATTAATTATACACATAAAATACACAAATCCAAAATTTTTAAAAACTCTACCTGAAATCATATTCAGTGTGAAGTCCTTCTTTATCAAGCGGTTCAGAATTTCAAAAGTCCATCTGAAAAAATAAAGTCAATAAATGAATAGATTTACTTGTACTCCTAGGATAACATTAATTTTGCATGATGTATTATACAAAAGATTCTAATTTTGTGCTGTCTGATTATGTAGTTCATTCTCATAAAACATATGCAATATCCAATGAAAATGCATAGCTATTTGTTGTACACATGAATTATAGATGGCTTTTCTTAGTTTGATAGAAACACCACAAAACACCAAAAGAGAAATATTGAGATGTTTTCTGGCGCCTTATGTCTGCAATAAAGGTCACCACTTCCGGTAAATTCCCAGCAGCAGACAGCCAAAAAAAAGCAAGGATACTTTCTCCCACAATTCCATTTCCGCCTTCATTTTCCTTGGATTGTTGCAAGAGACAGTAGGATACACAATAAGACAAGAGAACAATAGGAGAATAATAAGGAACAATAGGATGTAGCACAATGTTCTTTGCATGTGATACAAGGAGTCTGATTGATCATGCAGCCCTGCACTTGCACTGTCTCACATCTACAATTGGAAAACAATAAAAAAGTTGCTTCAACAGAGAAGTTGCCACACTGAACTGATGCTAGAGCAAAGTGATGTTTTTCTGGTCATTGGGAGATTGCATGAAGGAAAGACATGGAAATACTAAGATAAAAGAATATCCAATGCTATTGATGATAATGAACTGAAGCAGAATACTTGATTACAACCTAAGTGAACTTTCAAAGCTAAAGCTGAACTTTGAAATCTTATATACTAAATGACACTAGAAGTTTAATTATTTAATGACTTAAAACATGTTAGATGAGTTATCAATATTTCAAATGGTAAAAAGCAAAGTTAGTTCCAGTAGTAAATTAGGCAAGTGACATTGTTATTTAATGTCACGATCATAAAATACACATAGCCTACTAACAGAGTCATCTGACACTTCAAAAATTAACAGTATTCAGAGATCCTTATATGTGGAAGTTTTCCAATTGGTATTACAACGTCACCTTTCATTGCTTACCATTAATACAATATTTCATTTGTTAACTACAATTCTTCGTTTATCATTGATTTTATTATCATTAAAAGGAAATTACTAGGATTTGTCAATTGGCTGTTGATTGTTTTCAAACATATTCCACAGACACAAAGTCTACACACTACCATGCCTGATTGATCCTGAATACTGCCAACGAGCTAGAAACTAGGCTATTAATCAAAACACCAAAATGAAGATATAATGGCAGTTGGGTAGTGAGGTGCTGTGAGGTGCCTATTCATTGCTTAGCCAATTGGGTCAACAGTTTTGTCTTGTTAGCTTGTCAATAAGTGAGTAACCAGTGAGTATTCAGTGGGTAACCAATGAGTAACGAGCCACTGAAGCTGCATGAAGTAAGCCATTGAATTTTGAAAGTAAGACCACCAAGAGAATGGCTGAGGTCTCCATCAATTTACAAACTAATTAAGCTCTGACAAGCAGTCGATCGAGCTGATTGCATAGGGCCTGCTTTATTTATGATGATAACAAATTGCTGGAAATAAGAATTGATCCCTAGGGTACACCTGAGGCATGGATGAGAGCACGTAAACAGGAGAGAAAAAAATATGAAAATAAAATGTAGAGACAACACATGAAATAGAAAAATAATAAGTTAGAAATCTGTTGGATGATACATTAGCCCATAGAGACATGCTTTGAGCAAGTTCTGAAGTATGCACCTACGTCCAAAGAAGACAAAATGCCTTGAAGACCAGCTCACTATTGAGTCAAACCTCACCACCAGTCAACTGTTAACACAGAAATTAATGACAAGGGTCTAATGTGTGAAGATTTACAAAGGCAGCATGTTATTAGCTTTTCTGGTCAGCTCTTGGCATCAAAAAGGCACCTGCCAAGCAGCTTTTGAGAATGTGTCCATTCAATTTGCAATCCATATGATTAATACAACAGGAGATCCATTTAAGTTTATGCGTTTGATGATTACATCAAACTTTAATTAAAAAAACGTACTAATGGAGAGGGAAGGCATTACCAGGCAATCTACGTTCAGTAACACACAGGACCTTAAGCTTCATTTAAAGTGTCTTGTACCTGATTTAAGAAGAGCTTAAAGTCGTAGCACTTGTATTAGCTTACTCATAGTTGCCTGGGGCTTGGCTCTTTTTTCATGCTTTTTACAGTTTTGCTCATCATTACAGCCACAAGCACCATCATTAGTGTTATGTATTACATCTATGACACATAGGGGTGATCAAGGTTTTTGATGGATAACAAAGTTCAATACATGCAAAACTGTAAATGACCTGTCAATTGAAACTTCCAAATAAAAATTGGCATTGCATTAAGAAATAATTAATTACATATCTACTGACAACAGCAAAAAGAGAGTTATAATCAAAAAGGCAGTTGCCAAAAATTTTCACTAAAAAGCACATTTAGCAGTGATCGGCGATTAGAGTTTACTGACTTTAAAATTTGTTTGTCAGTTATACAAGATCAAGGGTGGTTAATCCCATTCAATGTCTGTGTTGTCTTTCCGCTAAGTAGATTTTCATTAAGGAATTGGATACCCGCTACCCTGGCATTCTGAAGAACTTGTGGCATAGGAATGATGAAACATGTTAATCAGTAATGGAGTGATAGGTCATGAGATAAGGTCACAAAATGACCTGTCCCTTGGGATGTTAAGGCAAATATGTCCCAGCCCCTGGGGATTTAGGACCATGCTGAAGGGCATCTCATTCCTTGGGACAACGTGTTATTTAGACTTTTTTTGAGTTTTATTTATTATAGCTATCAAAAGTAGAGTTGCTAGTAGTTGCTATGATATAAAAGCAATGTATAGGTTATTGTAAATAATATGAAATGTAAGCCTCTAAGTCTAGTGGTAAGATGCTCGCCTCCTCTGAAAGACCCGGGTTTAGTCCGAGGCCTGAATAACCTTTCAAGAGTATCATCCCAGCTGGATGTCGTTCCGATGAGACATTAAATTGGCGGACCCTTGTACTCAGTGTCTATGCTGTGGCAAGTAAAAGATCTCTGTCACGGGGTAAATGTGTAACATGGGTGGACTCCTCTCTCTCATCTCATCAATCTACCCTCGATAGTGGCAAGAACTTGCCTTAGAGGGCTGCACTTCACATATTTATCTGTCTGTCTGTCTGTCTGTTGAACAGAAATATCATGAGTCAATGCTGCCGGACCGACATACCAGATAACAATGTGAACAAAGTTATGTGATTGGTTGGTTGGCTAATGCTAAGTTATTAAGACAAAGTCATGGTTCTACATTACTGAGTTAGTAGGTAGAAATGACCGAAGAAAAAAAAGTATTCGTTCTTTGAACTAGGGTCCTTTGAAAGCGGCATCATATTCTCACTGGGCACTGTAGGCAGCTAATGAAACATGCTTTTTCTCATTACCTGTTTTGAGTTCACATTCTGTATACTCTTTCTGAATTTCTGATTGAATCATATGCTGCACTGCTAGATAATCCATTCAGTGTGGTAAGTTTTGCAAATGTTTAATGTGGGGAAATAAATTGATGTGATGAAAGAAGTCAATACATTAGCAAACCAGTAATATACTCCCAGTGCACCCATGCTTAAGCATTCAAAAGAGTTTCACACTTACTAAAAAGTTTTTTCTTTTTGGCATGCCTGTCAGATGCATAACTAATTACGTTAGTAACTTTACTTTGACAATTCTGGCTGTCATTCTATTTACTTTGACATTCATCATTCAGTTGATTCAGCCAACAAAGGAAATTAGTTGACAGAATTTCCAAGTAGGAGCTGCTACAAAGATTTGGAATTGGATTAAAAGGCTTTAGTAGTTTATTCAGTTTATTGTCACTGTCTCAATTGAGATTTCCCATCAAAGGAAGATTTCCCTGGTAACTTGTATGAGGTTTCAGTCTTATTTGCTGTTCTCGGATTGAGTTATGTTGAGTAGGCCTGGTTACAGGTAAATCCAATTTACAAATCTCCATTTCAGGACTACTTTTTCATGCTTACAAGTCCTTGGTTACAAGGACTTTAATTACTCTCTGCTAATTCCATTATTTCTCATTTGAATCTCTAAGCTTCTTCTTAATTTACCTATGAGGCTATATCAACAATTATGTTGTCTTATGTTGCTTTTACCTTTATTTGTTGGTTTGTATTATGTTTAGAGTATTATTTATGACATTCTTCTCCCTCTAGCAGTAAGAGGCTCGGACTAGCTCCACTGAAGGTCCTGCATCGGAATTCTGGCCCAGGCTCTCTTCATGAGCTACATCTCAGCTGGATGTCAGTCAGAAGATGAGATGTAAAATTGGTGCCTAGTAGCACAGTCTTCACAAGTTATGTCTAAGCTGGATGCTGATCACATGACACGTTAAATTGGAGGTGCCTTGTACTTGGTGTCTTTGGAGAGGCAAGTAAAAGACCAACCCATGAGGTAAATGTGTAACATTTGGACGTTAAGCCTTATAATCTCATCATTGTAGCTACCTCTGATGGCTGGCTGCATAAGCTGGCTAAACTTCAGACCAGTAGCTTTTGGAAAAAAGACAGATCATTCAGGATAGGTATAGGAGAGCAGGTGGGCAAAAATGTATGCATTGTTTAGCAACCTTTGTTGGCTTCTGGAATTTGAGATCTTCAATCCAAGTGTTACCACCCTCGGTCCCCTGCTAATAATATACATTGGCTTGCATAGTGAAGACATTTGCTGAAGAAAAAACTAATTGGTAGCCATGCATAGGAAACACCTGATAGGTATCTCTCCTCCATACTGCATATGATAGCCTGGAGCCAAATTGGAAAGTCCTGTGACATGATTGTGCTACACATGGTCAGCAAAAAATAGACCACTAGAGTTGCCAGTGGGCAGTTGTGGTCTCCCTTCATCCTCTGGTCACTGCTGTAACACTGTTTGATAGTAAAAGGGTTTTTTGAAAAGCGGTGCATGTTAGCCAATCACCGGCCTCGGGTCAGTGTGTCAGATTCATGTGGACAATAATTTTCTCCATGGACTTTTATCGTCCATTAGCGTTGCGAGTAAAGTATAGTAATTTTCCTTTGTTTCGGGACAGCCATAACAGTATTACAATAACATATTATCATAGTCATAAAACCAGTATCAGAATATTGAGATGATTAATGAGAATTGGTCACCACATTTTAAATAATCTGAATGGCTTATTAACCATATTGGAATATTGCCATGCATTATTGGATGCTAATTGCATTATTAAACAGACAGAATCTGTAACTAACTTTTTCTAATATAAAAGCTCTACCTATATGTTGCTAATCACTCCCTTAAATGACAAGAATTTCACAAATGAGCTTTATTAAATAATCTGCATCTTACTCAATGGAACTAACTTGCATATTAAATTACTGTTCTCTAGTTACATTTATGTTGGATTAAGCAATGTCTTGCAAAAAAAAGATCTCATTTAAAATTGGATTTTGCATCAATTATACTAACAGACTTTAGATAATTAAATTACAAAGTTTGATGAATTTACATTGCATCGGATTATAATAACTACTTGATGATCATGATACCTACATCTGCGCAGTTATATTGCATTGCCTAAATGCTTCTGGTCTGAATACTTGGTCAGCAAATATGACCAGCTGATGTCATGATAAGATGATAAGGATAAGTCCAGACACTCACACTATGGGTGGGGTCTTACTTGCCCCTGTGTCAACATAGAGTAAAAGGCTGATAATGCTGATAAGTATATACTATATATGGCAATGACATCATGGATGATTAATTTAATATAGAAGAAACATGTTAGATTCATCAGACATCTACACTTAAAGATCATCTATTTGAGCATGGCCAAAGTGTCTCAAATTGCCGAAACCAAACAAGAATACAAATGAATATGCCATAGAGCATGACTGGTGCTTTATAACAGAGTCATTGGGCATTTTACCCTTCCATAGCTGACCTGACAGGCAATTGCACCCCACCAGAAGTGTCTCCCATGACAATTACCCTCGTACACTTGGGCACGAGAGTCCGGTCGAGGGTACTTTAGGGAATTGGAGGAAAATAGACACCAAATCTTCAGTAGATTTGCAATAGCAAAGAGCTCCTAAGAATGACATGTATTCATATGATGTCAACGGAAAAAGTCTGCCTGGTCACTGGTCAGTAAACTACACAATCTTCTCTTGTTTTGCAAATGAAACTGAACGACGAAGTTTCATTCTCATGCCTGAGTAGAAAGCCTCTCTGTGCTCATTATTCTTGTATAAATACCTTCTTCAGGCTCGCTTATAAGCTGTACTTTGCTTCGAAATGGGGAAGGTTCTTTTTGTATGAGATTGAAATCTAAGCTGCTATAGACAAGATTATATCTCATACATTTTCTGAATACTTTTTTACTTCCCACACATTATGTTGTTATACTGAACGGAAGATTCCCTACTAATAAGACTAGTCATATCACTTTTCCTGCAATAAGTAATGTTTGATATACACTAGATGTAGAGATGTGTTATTGCAACCATACATAATCCTCACTGCTCACGAGTGGTGGTTACCCTGATGATTGCTCTGTGAATGAAGGAGAAATTGCATGGCACTCCCAGAATCACGACTACCAGAATTATCTCATATTCAAATATATCTGTAGAGAACAGAATCCCATTTTAAGAACACTTATAAATAATATCACTTTAGATTAAGACCAATCAACTACTAAAGTGATTTGTATACAAGAATGTGTAGGCATGTTTTAGTCATACTTTGTCAGACGTTACAAGGAGCAGTGCAAAACGGACAAAACTCATAATGAAAACAGATTTATGTGCAGCTGTTTCCCAGTTGCCAAAATACAGTCAATGCCAGCATCATTCTATATCTAGGCTTGTACTATTGCAACACATATTTGGCCAGAACTGCTATGCATTCTTAGACCAACAGTTACTTTAGACAGGAGGTGCGGAAGTGTGGGAGATATGATTTCATAAGATTATGACAAGACATCTAAACCACCAGTCTCCATTGTGAGCATCCATTTGATAACAGGATAAAGTAGACTTCTTTCTCATTGGTTATACAGCATAGAATCATGTGTTTGAAATGATGTAACAAGATATTATCAAGTAAAATGACAATATTTGTGCACAATTTACAGCTAATATTATCTCATTAACGCTTAGGCTGACAAAAGCATTCTGTAACTCCACTGTGCTGAGAGGAGAGTTTTGTCAGGAGGTTAAGCAGGTGGTCCAAGATGACATCAGGAGAGACTGAGGGATTACGTGGTGCAGAAAGATGTCAGCCATCTTGATCTCATTGCCAAGTATTGTAATTTTGACGCATAAATGCTAGGCATTTCTGTCCAGTTCCTGGTCTAAAATTTACATTCAGATTCTAAATTTGATCAAACCATTTTCCTATACAAGAAACCTTACTGTGGAAATTATGTGTCACGCGTCTTCTTAAATGGTTGAAATCAATACAGTTTTATCTGTGAGTCATGCTTCAGCAGAAATTATATATACACTATTTTGGGCAGTGTAATTCACTTGGCATATCCAAAGCTAAAATTGTATCCAAAATGATACATTTAATTCATGGCTATATAATTGAAACATGGCTGTTCACATGTGCTAGATACATCAAGTAATTCTATTTAAATACCTTGTAACTACCTTCTAAATTGATTTCTTTAGCCAGTCATATTATCTAAGTCCCATGTCATACTGGAGTCCATATAGAATAGTCCACTTGATCTGACCCACTGACCCATGGCCAGTGATTGGCTGACCTGCAATATTTCTCAATAAACCATTTTAGCATCATCAAATAACTGACCACAATGACCAGACGCCATGGTTGACCATGGTTGACCGCAGTGGCTACTCCAGTGGCTACTCCAGTGGCTACTCCAGTGGCTACTCCAGTGGCTACTCCAGTGGCTACTCCAATGGCTACAGAAGCCTTTGTTCAGCGGACCGTGTGTAACACATCAGAGCCTTCCATTTGTTACCATACATGGCCATAGCCAATACAGAGGCAGATTCTTTGTAACATGTAGTGTATTAAAATACAGCAGTGTATTAAAATACAATGATGCTCCTAAGAATGGTCAAGTATAGCTATCTGGAGATAGAATCATCTGTCTGAAGGTACAACAAGCCAATGAGTAAAAATGAACCCCGTATACTCCTAAGAATAGTCAAGTATAGCTAAAAGCATCTGTCTGAAGGAACAACAACCCATACCAAACTGAAGACATCTGACAGTCAGTCAAAATGAACCCCGTATACTACAGAAATAATGAGATTTTAACGAAGTAAATATCATGGTGTTGTACTTTAGTCAGAGCTTCCAGTAGACAGCTACAGCTGGGTGGTTTGGTTTAGTGGTAGGTAGCAGTATAGCTAAATCTATCTAGCAAAAGTCAGAATTTAGAACTTTACTGTGTATGAAGGTATGGAATACAACCCCAACAAACCGAACAATATATAGGGCTATTTTAAGCTAGGGTATGTAACATGTGAGTAGTGACAGCCTCTCAGACAGGAGCTCAAGTTCGCATGCACAGCAAATGTGCCCAATATAGTGGTATGCATGACAACATTGAATCCATCTTACCTTATACATTTTCATCATCATTTTTTTTGGCATAGCAGAACACAATTTGCAGCATGTTAACTCTGCTGCTATTCATTGCAAATGAACTTGATAGACCATAAGTATGTTGCTTTGTAGTTTAGGCTACACTGCTTATAACAAGATTGCACCACTGCATATAATGCAATTCGCCTCTCGCAGTAACTGCTTAACATCACTCAATCTTTGAATAACAAAGAAGACTTCAACTGCTTGAAAACTACTTGAAATTTCAGAAGGCAATTCTTGAAAATGTTTCAAGGAGATTCTCAAAAGAGGGAATTAATATGAACTTTAAAAGCCATAATCTGATTTATAATCACCAGACTGCAAACTTAAAACTCTCTTGACTTATTATCATCAAGGTTGGTATTTCAGTGAATAATCAATATTGCAAGGAATTAAATAACAGCTATTAAATCTAAACCAAGAGTATTGTCACAGTGAGGAAACGTGAAATTATCTGAATGATAACTGGACATTTAATATTACCTTTAGAACATTTTGAATGCTCTATTACAAAAACTATGTTTAACATGTCTAAACAAACACATTGATATGGCAAATTACAAAGGTACAATTCCAGGAAAAGTCTCTTCAAAGACTTTAGAATTCAACTCTGCTGTATCTCTTCACTTAAAGATAATATTGGTGATACAGCAATATGCACTTCAAGCTAAACATCTTTTCCAATCCACCTATTTACCATTGTAAATGACAAATCATGAGGACACTTCACCATTAAGGCATTGACATGAAACCAGGGGCAGTCTCAATAGATGGGCTCAAATATACTAAAAAAGCATGCACACTAAAAAGACTAAAGCAAGGAAACTCTTCCTTTGTGGGAAGTGCTTTTTGCAAGCCTTTTTGAGGGACAGCAGACGCATTGAAGAAAATACACTAGGATTAAATATTTACCACCTGAGAAACCTCCACGAGCAATGCATTCAGACACTGTTGTAGTGCTAGTGGCTCAACGTTCAAAAGCTTCAACGGCTACTTCAAACGCATTTGGGAGGAAATCTCTTCAGTTCCTCAATGTGCTGCATTAAGAGAAAGATTTTGTGGCTTCTGAAGAACTGTGAAGAACTGAGCAAGAGTTTTCTCTCCATTTCAAGGGCCTAAGAGATACAAAGTTGTGAAGCGTCAGATTAAAAAAGAGCGAAATAGTTCTTTCATTAGACAATGGACCGCTATTGAGATCAGACCCAAAAAAATTGGAAGTTGAATCTCCAAGGAAACTGGCAATTTCCTTAGGCTGGGCCCAATTTGAGGTAAACATCGTTGATTGGGTCACTGGTGGCCAGCTGGTCAAACTTGCAGCTGCCCACAATGGCGGGGAACAAGTTGTTTAAATTTCCAATCCAGCCACAGCTGCTGCTGTTCAACCTCTGTTGCTATTAAAGCCCACATTTTTTAAGGTCCCTTTTCCTTTCTACAGACCTCTTAAATTCTATCTGCTTCAGCATGGAAAGGGCTGTGTATATCATTATCCCATATAATGATACCACAAGGTCCCTTATTAGTTTGTACTGGTTTAAAGCAATGGCTGATTGCTTGATTGATTGATTTTTTGGTTGGTTGATTGATTCATTCATTCACTAACTCATCCAAAACCATATTCTCCTAAATAAATATATATGTATGCGTATGTGTGGTATCACTTAATTACAATTGTCAACAGCCTATCTAGAAACGAAATGCTTCATTACTTCTGTCATTCCATGTCTTTCTTTCTATCTGTCTATCTCTTTTTCTGTCTGTATTGGTTCTTTGGCAGATCTCACAACCATCCAAGTCTCGAAACATCAATATTATTGAGATCTACAAGTCCTACATCAAACATGAGCAGTGGGCTCACTAATGAAGTGTGAACACAAACCAGGGTATGTGAAATTGTTCACACTGTGTTTATCACACTCTGACATGACAACAAACACTATAAAACCACATCATAACTACCTGTGGCCACACGCTCATGGAACCATGCATGTGGGCCTACAATTTTGCATCTTCTATGATCTATGGCCAATGCAATTGTGTGCTTGTTGTGTAGTCTGTTATCATTGATTGATTTTTGCTTTTCCAGACCATGCTAGATTTATAAATGAAGGAAAACAGTAAAAGTCAAAAGTTCAATAATTTGAATCCATATCTACCACAAATTAATTCTATTAACTCCAGTAATGTAATTAATTCTAGCAGCTCAATTAAACCAGGTGTTTGTAGCAAATGAATTAAAATAAAGTCATGTATTATTCAGTTTTAATTAACAACTCAATAGAAAGGATTTTGGAAATGTTTTAAATATTATTCTGAGTTGAGGTAGGTTTGGAGCTAAATTATGGTCAAATTTCCGTTGCTTTTTTATCGAATTTATCCTGAGTTGATTTGTTATAGTTGACCAGTTCTTCTTTAAATATAATGCATAAGACTACCATAACAAAGCAGTAAATCAGTAGAAGATATCATAAAATTAATCATCAAAGGTATAATAAAAACAGACTTGAGGCCATCTCAATATTAGCCTATTGAGATTAATTTCATTTAAACCGATGTCTTGTCATAATATTTCACCATCCTAAAACACCTCGTTCACAATAGAACATTATAAAAAATCATAATTCAATTGTTTAATGGAATTATTATATTGACAACCTACCTGTTGCTGGACATAATTGACAACTATGTGAACAACCTTATTCCATAGAGTGTATCTGCCATTGTGTCATTATGATTATCCTTTATGTAAAATTAGACAACAGAATGTGCATCCATGATGCATCCATGATGCATCCATGATGTCTGTGGTAAGCCTTCTCTCTATGTACTGCCTATCATCTAATATTGATGGGTATAGTCAGGATCTGGGGCTGAGCCTCACACTTTACTATAACAAATCAATGAGCCAGCATCCAACAGTGTCTGTGTTAGGCCTGATTAGACATCTAGTGGAGTGTAGTATTGTCCTTTGCTCCTATTGTGCCTAATATCTCTATTAATTCAATATATGTCCACTCATCCAGATTTATAACATATGAATCATTGCAAAAAAAATCACAACAGTTGGGATTGATATAATTTGATGATATGCACTATTTTAAAGTTGGCTAAGTATAGCTCGCATCTAAATGACTGAACTATGAAAGTCAAACATTTTGGGCAGAAGCCAACTTCAGGGCAGTGTTGTAAGCATTTCAGTACATTATAAATTGCTAAACACGAGGAATTAATTATACACATAAAATACACAAATCTAAAATTTTTAAAAACTCTACCTGAAATCATATTCAGTGTGAAGTCCTTCTTTATCAAGCGGTTCAGAATTTCAAAAGTCCATCTGAAAAAAAAAAGTCAATAAATGAATAGATTTACTTGTACTCCTAGGATAACATTAATTTTGCATGATGTATTATACAAAAGATTCTAATTTTGTGCTGTCTGGTTATGTAGTTCATTCTCATAAAACATATGCAATATCCAATGAAAATGCATAGCTATTTGTTGTACACATGAATTATAGATGGCTTTTCTTAGTTGGATAGAAACACTACAAAACACCAGAAGGGAAATATTGAGATTTTTCTGGCGCCTTATGTCTGCAATAAGGGTCACCACTTCCGGTAAATTCCCAGCAGCAGAGAGCCAAAAAAAGCAAGGGTACTTTCTCCCACAATTCCATTTCCGCCTTCATTTTCCTTGGATTGTTGCAAGAGACAGTAGGATACACAATAAGACAAGAGAACAATAGGAGAATAATAAGGAACAATAGGATGTAGCACAATGTTCTTTGCATGTGATACAAGGAGTCTGCTTGATCATGCAGCCCTGCACTTGCACTGTCTCACATCTACAATTGGAAAACAATAATAAAAGTTGCTTCAACAGAGAAGTTGTCACAATGAACTGATGCTAGAGCAAAGTGATGTTTTTCTGGTCATTGGCAGATTGCATGAAGGAAAGACATGGAAATACTAAGATAAAAGAATATCCAATGCTATTGATGATAATGAACTGAAGCAGAATACTTGATTACAACCTAAGTGAACTTTCAAAGCTAAAGCTGAACTTTGAAATCTTATATACTAAATGACACTAGAAGTTTAATTATTTAATGACTAAAAACATGTTAGATGAATTATCAATATTTCAAATGGTAAAAAGCAAAGTTAGTTCCAGTAGTAAATTAGGCAAGTGACATTGTTATTTAATGTCACGATCATAAAATACACATAGCCTACTAACAGAGTCATCTGACGCTTCAAAAATTAACAGTATTCAGAGATCCTTATATGTAGAAGTTTTCCAATTGGTATTACAACGTCACCTTTCATTGCTTACCATTAATACAATATTTCATTTGTTAACTACAATTCTTCATTTATCATTGATTTTATTATCATTAAAAAAAAAAAACTAGGATTTGTCAATTGGCTGTTGATTGTTTTCAAACATATTCCACAGACACAAAGTCTACACACTACCATGCCTGATTGATCCTGAATACTGCCAACGAGCTAGAAACTAGGCTATTAATCAAAACACCAAAATGAAGATATAATGGCAGTTGGGTAGTGAGGTGCTGTGAGGTGCCTATTCATTGCTTAGCCAATTGGGTCAACAGTTTTGTCTTGTTAGCTTGTCAATAAGTGAGTAACCAGTGAGTATTCAGTGGGTAACCAATGAGTAACGAGCCACTGAAGCTGCATGAAGTAAGCCATTGAATTTTGAAAGTAAGACCACCAAGAGAATGGCTGAGGTCTCCATCAATTTACAAACTAATTAAGCTCTGACAAGCAGTCGATCGAGCTGATTGCATAGGGCCTGCTTTATTTATGATGATAACAAATGGCTGGAAATAAGAATTGATCCCTAGGGTACACCTGAGGCATGGATGAGAGCATGTAAACAGGAGAGAAAAAAATATGAAAATAAAATGTAGAGACAACACCTGAAATAGAAAAATAATAAGTTAGAAATCTGTTGGATGATACATTAGCCCATAGAGACATGCTTTGAGCAAGTTCTGAAGTATGCACCTACGTCCAAAGAAGACAAAATGCCTTGAAGACCAGCTCACTATTGAGTCAAACCTCACCACCAGTCAACTGTTAACACAGAAATTAATGACAAGGGTCTAATGTGTGAAGATTTACAAAGGCAGCATGTTATTAGCTTTTCTGGTCAGCTCTTGGCATCAAAAAGGCACCTGCCAAGCAGCTTTTGAGAATGTGTCCATTCAATTTGCAATCCATATGATTAATACAACAGGAGATCCATTTAAGTTTATGCGTTTGATGATTACATCAAACTTTAATTAAAAAAACGTACTAATGGAAAGGGAAGGCATTACCAGGCAATCTACGTTCAGTAACACACAGGACCTTAAGCTTAATTCAAAGTGTCTTGTACCTGATTTAAGAAGAGCTTAAAGTCGTAGCACTTGTATTAGCTTACTCATAGTTGCCTGGGGCTTGGCTTTTGGCCTTGGTTGCAATGCGAGGGACTCAAAATCCCTTCAGTGCTGTCATGAATCTCTCAATAGGCTCACATGAGTTTAATCACCCCCTTTTACACTGAGTATTAGCATCATGTTCTGCCCCTGGTGATAGGCAGGACATTCTAGGGTCCATTATTGCCTGATATTGCCCTCTTGGGTATTCACTAATCCCCTGGACATTTTCAGCTAACTCCTCTCCCTGATTGCAATGTACAACCACTCTTTTTTCATGCTTTTTACAGTTTTGCTCATCATTACAGCCACAAGCACCATCATTAGTGTTATGTATTACATCTATGACACATCGGGGTGATCAAGGTTTTTGATGGATAACAAAGTTCAATACATGCAAAACTGTAAATGACCTGTCAATTGAAACTTCCAAATAAAAATTGGCATTGCATTAAGAAATAATTAATTACATATCTACTGACAACAGCAAAAAGAGAGTGATAATCAAAAAGGCGGTTGCCAAAATTTTCACTAAAAAGCACATTTAGCAGTGATCGGCGATTAGAGTTTACTGACTTTCAAATTTGTTTGTCAGTTATACAAGATCAAGGGTGGTTAATCCCATTCAATGTCTGTGTCTTTCTGCTAAGTAGATTTTCATTAAGGAATTGACTCAAGACTCAAGACTCAAGACACTTTATTTCCTGCACAATACATATTTCATAAACAATTAATATTATTAAACAAACATATTGATCAATTATAAGAAAAATAATAATTCACAAATGTACATATTATGTATGGGCAGATCAGGAGAGCACTCTAAGAAACCGGAGGGTAACGCTAGCGAGTGCCCACCTGGGTTCCAGAGAGACCTCAGCAAATGATTATGTGATCATGGTAATGATAAGTTATTTTAGGTATGATAAACCCTTTCTAGTGAACCATTGAAGACAATGATGATAGTTATAATGCCTCAGCAACATTTGCAATGTTATTTTAAGGTTAGAATATAAAGAATTTAAGTATGAAAGTCACATGCTAGGCATAATATGTATACTAAGCATTTTCCTGGCAAAATAAAATTGGAAAAACATTTCAAATAAGATCACAAAGAACTGTAGTATGAAAGTCACATGCTATATATACCAAGCATTTTCCTGCAAAGAACTTAGACAGCATATTTCATCACAGAAATTAAACAGTTTCACCTTTATGGAGAGGCAAAATCACCAAAAACTCTTGTATGAAATTCACATGCCATGTATATCAAGCATTTTCCTGCAAAGATGAACAAAATGTCCGATTAGTCATACATATGAAAACTAATAATTACTGCATTCCAGCAGTAGCTCGACAGACATAACAATTGGATACCCGCTACCCTGGCATTCTGACCAATAAAACCTGAAGAACTTGGCATAGGAATGATGAAACATGTTAATCAGTAATGGAGTGATAGGTCATGAGATAAGGTCACAAAATGACCTGTCCCTTGGGATGTTAAGGCAAATATGTCCCAGCCCCTGGGGATTTAGGACCATGCTGAAGGGCATCTCATTCCTTGGGACAACGTGTTATTTAGACTTTTTTTGAGTTTTATTTATTATAGCTATCAAAAGTAGAGTTGCTAGTAGTTGCTATGATATAAAAGCAATGTATAGGTTATTGTAAATAATATGAAATGTAAGCCTCTAAGTCTAGTGGTAAGATGCTCGCCTCCTCTAAAAGACCCGGGTTTAGTCCGAGGCCTGAATAATCTTTCAAGAGTATCATCCCAGCTGGATGTCGTTCCGATGAGACATTAAATTGGCGGACCCTTGTACTCAGTGTCTATGCTGTGGCAAGTAAAAGATCTCTGTCACGGGGTAAATGTGTAACATGGGTGGACTCCTCTCTCTCATCTCATCAATCTACCCTCGATAGTGGCAAGAACTTGCCTTAGAGGGCTGCACTTCACATATTTATCTGTCTGTCTGTCTGTCTGTTGAACAGAAATATCATGAGTCAATGCTGCCGGACCGACATACCAGATTACAATGTGAACAAAGTTATGTGATTGGTTGGTTGGCTAATGCTAAGTTATTAAGACAAAGTCATGGTTCTACATTACTGAGTTAGTAGGTAGAAATGACCGAAGAAAAAAAAGTATTCGTTCTTTGAACTGGGGTCCTTTGAAAGCGGCATCATATTCTCACTGGGCACTGTAGGCAGCTAATGAAACATGCTTTTTCTCATTACCTGTTTTGAGTTCACATTCTGTATACTCTTTCTGAATGTCTGATTGAATCATATGTTGCACTGCTAGATAATCCATTCAGTGTGGTAAGTTTTGCAAATGTTTAATGTGGGGAAATAAATTGATGTGATGAAAGAAGTCAATACATTAGCAAACCAGTAATATACTCCCAGTGCACCCATGCTTAAGCATTCAAAAGAGTTACACACTTACTATAAAGTTTTTTCTTTTTGGCATCCCTGTCAGATGCATAACTAATTACGTTAGTAACTTTACTTTGACAATTCTGGCTGTCATTCTATTTACTTTGACATTCATCATTCAGTTGATTCAGCCAACAAAGGAAATTAGTTGACAGAATTTCCAAGTAGGAGCTGCTACAAAGATTTGGAATTGGATTAAAAGGCTTTAGTAGTTTATTCAGTTTATTGTCACTGTCTCAATTGAGATTTCCCATCAAAGGAAGATTTCCCTGGTAACTTGTATGAGGTTTCAGTCTTATTTGCTGTTCTTGGATTGAGTTATGTTGAGTAGGCCTGGTTACAGGTAAATCCAATTTACAAATCTCCATTTCAGGACTACTTTTTCATGCTTACAAGTCCTTGGTTACAAGGACTTTAATTACTCTCTGCTAATTCCATTATTTCTCATTTGAATCTCTAAGCTTCTTCTTAATTTACCTATGAGGCTATATCAACAATTATGTTGTCTTATGTTGCTTTTACCTTTATTTGTTGGTTTGTATTATGTTTAGAGTATTATTTATGACATTCTTCTCCCTCTAGCAGTAAGAGGCTTTGACTAGCTCCACTGAAGGTCCTGCATCGGAATTCTGGCCCAGGCTCTCTTCATGAGCTACATCTCAGCTGGATGTCAGTCAGAAGATGTAAAATTGGTGCCTAGTAGCACAGTCTTCACAAGTTATGTCTCAGCTGGATGCTGATCACATGACACGTTAAATTGGAGGTGCCTTGTACTTGGTGTCTTTGGAGAGGCAAGTAAAAGACCAACCCATGAGGTAAATGTGTAACATTTGGACGTTAAGCCTTATAATCTCATCATTGTAGCTACCTCTGATGGCTGGCTGCATAAGCTGGCTAAACTTCAGACCAGTAGCTTTTGGAAAAAAGACAGATCATTCAGGATAGGTATAGGAGAGCAGGTGGGCAAAAATGTATGCATTGTTTAGCAACCTTTGTTGGCTTCTGGAATTTGAGATCTTCAATCCAAGTGTTATCACCCTCGGTCCCCTGCTAATAATATACATTGGCTTGCATAGTGAAGACATTTGCTGAAGAAAAAACTAATTGGTAGCCATGCATAGGAAACACCTGATAGGTATCTCTCCTCCATACTGCATATGATAGCCTGGAGCCAAATTGGAAAGTCCTGTGACATGATTGTGCTACACATGGTCAGCAAAAAATAGACCACTAGAGTTGCCAGTGGGCAGTTGTGGTCTCCCTTCATCCTCTGGTCACTGCTGTAACACTGTTTGATAGTAAAAGGGTTTTTTGAAAAGCGGTGCATGTTAGCCAATCACCGGCCTCGGGTCAGTGTGTCAGATTCATGTGGACAATAATTTTCTCCATGGACTTTTATCGTCCATTAGCGTTGCGAGTAAGGTATAGTAATTTTCCTTTGTTTAGGGACAGCCATAACAGTATTACAATAACATATTATCATAGTCATAAAACCAGTATCAGAATATTGAGATGATTAATGAGAATTGGTCACCACATTTTAAATAATCTGAATGGCTTATTAATCATATTGGAATATTGCCATGCATTATTGGATGCTAATTGCATTATTAAACAGACAGAATCTGTAACTAACTTTTTCTAATATAAAAGCTCTACCTATATGTTGCTAATCACTCCCTTAAATGACAAGAATTTCACAAATGAGCTTTATTAAATAATCTGCATCTTACTCAATGGAACTAACTTGCATATTAAATTACTGTTCTCTAGTTACATTTATGTTGGATTAAGCAATGTCTTGCAAAAAAAAGATCTCATTTAAAATTGGATTTTGCATCAATTATACTAACAGACTTTAGATAATTAAATTACAAAGTTTGATGAATTTACATTGCATCGGATTATAATAACTACTTGATGATCATGATACCTACAACTGCGCAGTTATATTGCATTGCCTAAATGCTTCTGGTCTGAATACTTGGTCAGCAAATATGACCAGCTGATGTCATGATAAGATGATAAGGAGTCCAGACACTCACACTATGGGTGAAGTCTTACTTGCCGCTGTGTCAACATAGAGTAAAAGGCTGATAATGCTGATAAGTATATACTATATATGGCAATGACATCATGGATGATTAATTTAATATAAAAGAAACATGTTAGATTCATCAGACATCTACACTTAAAGATCATCTATTTGAGCATGGCCAAAGTGTCTCAAATTGCCGAAACCAAACAAGAATACAAATGAATATGCTATAGAGCATGACTGGTGCTTTATAACAGAGTAATTGGGCATTTTACCCTTCCATAGCTGACCTGACAGGCAATTGCACCCCACCAGAAGTGTCTCCCATGACAATTACCCTCGTACACTGGGGCACGAGAGTCCGGTCGAGGGTACTTTAGGGAATTGGAGGAAAATAGACACCAAATCTTCAGTAGATTTGCAATAGCAAAGAGCTCCTAAGAATGACATGTATTCATATGATGTCAACGGAAAAAGTCTGCCTGGTCACTGGTCAGTAAACTACACAATCTTCTCTTGTTTTGCAAATGAAACTGAACGACGAAGTTTCATTCTCATGCCTGAGTAGAAAGCCTCTCTGTGCTCATTATTCTTGTATAAATACCTTCTTCAGGCTCGCTTATAAGCTGTACTTTGCTTCGAAATGGGGAAGGTTCTTTTTGTCTGAGATTGAAATCTAAGCTGCTATAGACAAGATTATATCTCATACATTTTCTGAATACTTTTTTACTTCCCACACATTATGTTGTCATACTGAACGGAAGATTCCCTACTAATAAGACTAGTCATATCACTTTTCCTGCAATAAGTAATGTTTGATATACACTAGATGTAGAGATGTGTTATTGCAACCATACATAATCCTCACTGCTCATGAGTGGTGGTTACCCTGATGATTGCTCTGTGAATGAAGGAGAAATTGCATGGCACTCCCAGAATCACGACTACCAGAATTATCTCATATTCAAATATATCTGTAGAGAACAGAATCCGATTTTAAGAACACTTATAAATAATGTCACTTTAGATTAAGACCAATCAACTACTAAAGTGATTTGTATACAAGAATGTGTAGGCATGTTTTAGTCATACTTTGTCAGACGTTACAAGGAGCAGTGCAAAACGGACAAAACTCATAATGAAAACAGATTTATGTGCAGCCGTTTCCCAGTTGCCAAAATACAGTCAATGCCAGTATCATTCTATATCTAGGCTTGTACACATATTTGGCCAGAACTGCTATGCATTCTTAGACCAACAGTTACTTTAGACAGGAGGTGCAGAAGTGTGGGAGATATGATTTCATAAGATTATGACAAGACATCTAAACCACCAGTCTCCATTGTGAGCATCCATTTGATAACCGGATAAAGTAGACTTCTTTCTCATTGGTTATACAGCATAGAATCCTATGTGTTTGAAATGATGTAACAAGATATTATCAAGTAAAATGACAATATTTGTGCACAATTTACAGCTAATATTATCTCATTGCCGCCTAGGCTGTAAATTGCACCACATTTTCGGGTTCTACTGTAAAATATGCACCACTGCGGATGATACCTCATCACCACAATTCATGGAACAATTTAAATCTGACAAGTCTTAAAATATAATTAAACAATGTTATAGTAGGGTATCATTATTCAGCTGGCTTATACTGACAAAAGCACTCTGTAACTTCACTGTGCTGAGAGGAGAGTTTTGTCAGGAGGTTAAGCAGGTGGTCCAAGATGACATCAGGAGAGACTGAGGGATTACGTGGTGCAGAAAGATGTCAGCCATCTTGATCTCATTGCCAAGTATTGTAATTTTGACGCATAAATGCTAGGCATTTCTGTCCAGTTCCTGGTCCAAAATTTACATTCAGATTCTAAATTTGATCAAACCATTTTCCTATACAGGAAACCTTACTGTGGAAATTATGTGTCACGCGTGTTCTTAAATGGTTGAAATCAATACAGCTTTATCTGTGAGTCATGCTTCAGCAGAAATTATATATACACTATTTTGGGCAGTGTAATTCACTTGGCATATCCAAAGCTAAAATTGTATACAAAATGATACATTTAATTCATGGCTATATAATAGAAACATGGCAGTTCACATGTGCTAGATACATCAAGTAATTCCATGTAAATACCTTGTAACTACCTTCTAAATTGATTTCTTTAGCCAGTCATATTATCTAAGTCCCATGTCATACTGGAGTCCATATAGAATAGTCCACTTGATCTGACCCACTGACCCATGGCCAGTGATTGGCTGACCTGCAATATTTCTCAATAAACCCTTTTAGCATCATCTAATAACTGACCACAATGACCAGACGCCATGGTTGACCATGGTTGACCACAGTGGCTACTCCAGTGGCTACTCCAGTGGCTACTCCAGTGGCTACTCCAGTGGCTACTCCAGTGGCTACTCCAGTGGCTACTCCAGTGGCTACTCCAGTGGCTACTCCAGTGGCTACTCCAATGGCTACTCCAATGGCTACAGAAGCCTTTGTTCAGCGGACCGTGTGTAACACATCAGAACCTTCCATTTGTTACCATACATGGCCATAGCCAATACAGAGGCAGATTCTTTGTAACATGTAGTGTATTAAAATACAGCAGTGTATTAAAATACAATGATACTCCTAAGAATGGTCAAGTATAGCTATCTGGAGATAGAATCATCTGTCTGAAGGTACAACAAGCCAATGAGTTAAAATGAACCCCATATACTCCTAAGAATAGTCAAGTATAGCTAAAAGCATCTGTCTGAAGGAACAACAAGCCATACCAAACTGGAGACATCTGATAGTCAGTCAAAATGAACCCCGTATACTACAGAAATAATGAGATTTTAACGAAGTAAATATCATGGTGTTGTACTTTAGTCAGAGCTTCCAGTAGACAGCTACAGCTGGGTGGTTTGGTTTAGTGGTAGGTAGCGGTATAGCTAAATCTATCTAGCAAAAGTCAGAATTTAGAACTTTACTGTGTATGAACGTATGGAATACAACCCCAACAAACCGAACAATATATAGGGCTATTTTAAGCTAGGGTATGTAACATGTGAGTAGTGACAGCCTCTCAGACAGGAGCTCAAGTTCGCATGCACAGCAAATGTGCCCAATATAGTGGTATGCATGACAACATTGAATCCATCTTACCTTATACATTTTCATCATCATTTTTTTTGGCATAGCAGAACACAATTTGCAGCATGTTAACTCTGCTGCTATTCATTGCAAATGAACTTGATAGACCATAAGTATGTTGCTTTGTAGTTTAGGCTACACTGCTTATAACAAGATTGCACCACTGCATATAATGCAATTCGCCTCTCGCAGTAACTGCTTAACATCACTCAATCTTTGAATAACAAAGAAGACTTCAACTGCTTGAAAACTACTTGAAATTTCAGAAGGCAATTCTTGAAAATGTTTCAAGGAGATTCTCAAAAGAGGGAATTAATATGAACTTTAAAAGCGATAATCTGATTTATAATCACCAGACTGCAAACTTAAAACTCTCTCGACTTATTATCATCAAGGTTGGTATTTCAGTGAATAATCAATATTGCAAGGAATTAAATAACAGCTATTAAATCTAAACCGAGAGTATTGTCACAGTGAGGAAACGTGAAATTATCTGAATGATAACTGGACATTTAATATTACCTTTAGAACAGTTTGAATGCTCTATTACAAAAACTATGTTTAACATGTCTAAACAAACACATTGATATGACAAATTACAAAGGTACAATTCCAGGAAAAGTCTCTTCAAAGACTTTAGAATTTAACTTTACTGTATCTCTTCACTTAAAGATAATATTGGTGATACAGCAATATGCACTTCAAGCTAAACATCTTTTCCAATCCACCTATTTACCATTGTAAATGACAAATCATGAGGACACTTCACCATTAAGGCATTGACATGAAACCAGGGGCAGTCTCAATAGATGGGCTCAAATATACTAAAAAAGCATGCACACTAAAAAGACTAAAGCAAGGAAACTCTTCCTTTGTGGGAAGTGCTTTTTGCAAGCCTTTTTGAGGGACAGCAGACGCATTGAAGAAAATACACTAGGATTAAATATTTACCACCTGAGAAACCTCCACGAGCAATGCATTCAGACACTGTTGTAGTGCTAGTGGCTCAGCGTTCAAAAGCTTCAACGGCTACTTCAAACGCATTTGGGAGGAAATCTCTTCAGTTCCTCAATGTGCTGCATTAAGAGAAAGATTTTGTGGCTTCTGAAGAACTGTGAAGAACTGAGCAAGAGTTTTCTCTCCATTTCAAGGGCCTAAGAGATACAAAGTTGTGAAGCGTCAGATTAAAAAAGAGCGAAACCAGTTCTTTCATTAGACAATGGACCGCTATTGAGATCAGACCCAAAAAAATTGGAAGTTGAATCTCCAAGGAAACTGGCAATTTCCTTAGGCTGGGCCCAATTCGAGGTAAACATCGTTGGTTGGGTCACTGGTGGCCAGCTGGTCAAACTTGCAGCTGCCCACAATGGCGGGGAACAAGTTGTTTAAATTTCCAATCCAGCCACAGCTGCTGCTGTTCAACCTCTGTTGCTATTAAAGCCCACATCTTTTAAGGTCCCTTTTCCTTTCTACAGACCTCTTCATATTCTATCTGCTTCAGCATGGAAAGGGCTGTGTATATCATTATCCAATATAATGATACCACATGGTCCCTTATTAGTTTGTACTGCTTTAAAGCAATGGCTGAATGCTTGATTGATTGATCTATTGGTTGATTGATTGAGTCATTCATTCACAAACTCATCCAAAACCATATTTTCCTGAATAAATGTATATGTATGTGTGGTATCATTTAATTACAATTGTCAACAGCCTGTCCAGAAACGAAATTCTTCATTACTGCTGTCTATCTATGTCTTTCACTTTCTATGTCTATCTCTTTCTCTCTGTATTGGTTCTTTGGCAGATCTCACAATTAACCATCCAAGCGTCGAAAGATCAATATTATTGAGATCTACAAGTCCTACAAACATGAGCAGTGGGCTCACTAATGATGTGTGAACACAAAACAATTTCACATACCCTGGTTTGTGTTCACACATCATTAGTGAGCCCACTGCTCGTGTTTGATATAGGACTTGTATTATCTCAATAATATTGATGTTTCGAGGCTTGGATGGTTGCAAATATGATCTATGGCCAATGCAATTGTGTGCTTGTTGTGTAGTCTGTTATCATTGATAGATTTTTGCTTTTCCAGACCATGCCTGATTTAGAAATGAAGGAAAACAGTTAAATTCAAAAGTTAAATTAATTTTAACCTATATCTACCACAAATTAATTCATTTGAAACCACATGTTTGTAGCAATGAATTAAAATAAATTCATGTATTATTCAGTTTTAATTAACAACTCAATAGAAAGGATTTTGGAAATGTTAAAATATTATGCTGAGTTGAGGTAGGTTTGGAGCTTAATAATGGAGCAGAAATTTGCTTAAATATCAGAAAACTACTCAAATTTCTGATGCTTTTTATCGAATTTATCCTGAAGCAGAGTTGATCAGTTCTGCTTTAAATATAATGCATACAACTACCATAACAAAGCAGTAAATCAGTAGAAGATATCATAAATTAATCATAAATGTACAATAGAAACTGACTTGAAGCCATCTCAATATTAGCAATACCTGCCTATTGAGATTACTTTCATTAAAACCGATGTCTTGTCATAATATTTCATCATCCTATAACACCTCGTTACCATTTTTTAAAGACCACAATAGAACATACAAAAAAAATCATAATTCAATTGATTAATGGAATTAGTATATTGACAACATACCTGTTTCTGGACATAATTGATAACTAGGTCAACGCCCATGTTCCACAGAGTGCATCTGCCATTGTGTCATTATGACATTATCCTTTATGTAATATTAGACAACAGAATGTGCATCCATGATGCATCCATGATGCATCCATGATGTCTGTGGTAAGCCTTCTCTCTATGTACTGCCTATCATCTAATATTGATGGGTATAGTCAGGATCTGGGACTGAGCCTCACACTTTACTATAACAAATCAATGAGCCAGCATCCCACAGTGTCTGAGTTACGCCTCATTAGATATCTAGTGGAGTGTAGTATTGTTCTTTGCTCCTATTGTGCCTAATATCTCAATTCATATATGTCCACTCATTCATAACATATTTATAAACCTGTTATGGCAATAAGGCGAATCATTGAATCATTGCAATAGTTGGGATTGATATATTTTGATGATATGCACTATTTTAACGTTGGCTAAGTATAACTCGCACCTAAATGACTGAACTTTGAAAGTCAAACATTTTGGGCAGAAGCCAACTTCAGGGCAGTTTGGTAGGACTTTCAGTACATTATAAATTGCTAAACACGAGGAATTAATTATACACATAAAATACACAAAAATATAATGATTAAAAATTCTACCTGAAATCATATTCAGTATGAAGTCCTTCCGTATCAAGCGGTTCAGAAAATCACGAGTGCATCTGAAAAGAAAAGTAAATAAATGAACAGATTTACTTGTACTCCTAGGAGAACATTAGTTTTGCATAAATGTTATTATATATTTTGTATAGTGCATCATTAATGTTTTATACAAATTATTCTAATTTTGTGATGTCTGGTAATGTAGTTCATTCCCATAAATCATATGCAATATTCAACGAAAATGCATAGCTAATTATTGTACACATGAATTATAGATGGCTTTTCTTAGTTTGATAGAAACACTACAAAACACCAAAAGGGAAATATTAAGATTTTTCTGGTGCCTTATGTCTGCAATAAGGGTCACCACTTCCAGTAAATTCCCAGCAGCAGACAGCCAATAAAAAGCAAGGATTCTTTTATCCACAATTCCATTTCCGTCTTCATTTTCCTAGGATTGTTGCAAGAGACAGCAGAACACTCCATAAGACAAGAGAACAATAGGAGAACAATAAGGAACAATAGGATGTAGCACAATGTTGTTTGCATGTGATACAAGCAGTCTGATAGATCATGCAGCCCTGCACTTGCACTATCTTGCATCTACTATTGGAAAACAATAAAAAAGTTGCTTCAACAGAGAAGTTGTCACAATGAACTGATGCTAGAGCAAAGTGATGTTTTTCTGGTCATTGGGAGATTGCATGAAGGAAAGACATGGAAATACTAAGATAAAAGAATATCCAATGCTATTGACGATAATGAACTGAAGCAGAAAACTTGATTACAACCTAAGTGAACTTTCAGAAGTTTAATTATTTAATGACTTAAAACATGTTAGATGAATTATCAATATTTCAAATGGTAAATAGTAAAGTTAAGCTCCAGCAGTAAATTAGGCTTCCTGGCACATGCAGATTGATTAGTAAATTGCATATTCTTGACCAACGTGAAAAATAAACTCAAACTTAAACTCAAACTCAAACATTGTTATTAAATGTCACGATCATAAAATACACACATTACCGTACTAACAGAGTCAAATGAAGCTTCAAAAATCTACAATATACAGAGATCCTGATATGGTTGAAGTCTTCCAATAGGCAATAGAACGTCACCTTTCATTGGTTACCATTAACACAATATTTATTTTAATTAACATTCTTCGATTATTGTTAATGTTATTACCATTCAATGAAATTTATCAGAATTGTTAATTGACTGTTGATTGTTTTGAAAAATATTCCACGAGGCTTAGATACAAAGTGAACACACTACCATTCCTGATTGATCCTGAATACTGCCAATGAGCTAGAAACTAGGCTATTAATCAAAACACCAAAATGAAGATATAATGGCAGTTGGGTAGTGAGGTGCTGTGAGGTGCCTATTCATTGCTTAGCCAATTGGGTCAACAGTTTTGTCTTGTTAGCTTGTCAATAAGTGAGTAACCAGTGAGTATTCAGTGGGTAACCAATGAGTAACGAGCCACTGAAGCTGCATGAAGTAAGCCATTGAATTTTGAAAGTAAGACCACCAAGAGAATGGCTGAGGTCTCCATCAATTTACAAACTAATTAAGCTCTGACAAGCAGTCGCTTGAGCTGATTGCATAGGGCAAGACAACACATGAAATAGAAAAATAAAAAGTTAGAAATCTGTTGGATGATACATTAGCCAATAGAGACATGCTTTCAGAAAGTTCTGAAGTATGCACCTACATCCAAAGAAGACAAAATGCCATGAAGATCAATTCACTATTGAGACCTCACAAAAAAGACAACATGCCTTGAAGACCAGCTCACTATTGAGACCTCACCATCCTCAAAACCAGTCAACTGTTAACACAGGATGGTCATAATGACAAGGGTCTCCTGTGTGAAGATATTTCATATCAAGTCAACTGACAGCCTAAAGAATAAGCCAACAGTTGGTTTGTGCACTGTACTTTACAAAGGCAGCATGTTATTAGCTTTTCTGGTCAGCTCTTGGCATCAAAAAGGGCCTGCAAGCAGCTTTTGAGAATGTGTCCATTCAATTTGCAATCCATATGATTAATACAACAGGAGATCCATTTAAGTTGATGCGTTTGATGATTACATCAAACTTTAAGTAAAAAAACATACTAATGGAAAGGGAAGGCATTACCAGGTTATCTATGTTCAGTAACACACAGGACCTTAAGCTTCATTTAAAGTGTCTTGTACCTGATTTAAGAAGAGCTTAAAGTCGTAGCGCTTGTATCAGCTTACTCATAGTTGCATGGGGCTTGGCTTTTGGCCTTGGTTGCAATGTGATCCCTTCAGTGGTGTCATGTATCTCTCAATAGGCTCATATGAGTTTAATCACCCCCTTTTACACTGAGTATTAGCATCATGTTCTGCCCCTGGTGATAGGCAGGACATTCTAGGGTCCAATATCACCTGATATTGCCCTCTTGGGTATTCACTAATCCCCTGGACATTTTCAGCTAACTCCTCTCATGCTATAAAGTCCCAGATTCCAATGTTCAAGCACTTTCATGCTTTTTAAATTTTGCTCATCATTACAGCCACAAGCACCATCATTAGTGTTATGTAATACATCTAAGACACATAGGGGTGATCAAGGTTTTTGATGGATAACAAAGTTCAATACATGCAAAACTAAATGACCTGTCAATAGAAACTTCCAAATAAAAATTAGCATTGCATCATCAATAATTAATTACATATCTACTGACAACAGCAAAAAGAGAGTTATAAAAAAAAAGCGAGTTGCCAAAAACCACCCTACCCCGGCATTCCGAACAATAAAACCTGAAGAACTTGCGGCGTTGGGATAATGAAACATGTCAATCAGAAATGGATAGGTCATGATATAAGGACATACAAGAAAACACACAGAAGCTTCATTCCTTTCAAATGTATCATGCCACAGTGGAGAAAGTAGACCTGGTTCTAGACAATTTCTTGAAACTTTTGAAATGTAAGCTCCTAAGTCTAGTGGTAAGATGCTCGCCTGCTCCTCTGAAAGACCCGGGTTCAGTCCGAGGCCCGGAAAACCTTTCAAGAGTATCATCCCAGCTGGATGTCATTCGGATAAGACATCAAATTGCTGGTCCCTTGTACTCAGTGTCTATGCTGTGGCAAGTAAAAGATCTCTGTCACGGGCAAATGTGTAACATGGATGGACTCCTCCTCTCTCATCTCATCAATCTACCCTCAATAGTGGCAAGAACTTGCCTTAGAGGGCTGTACTTCACATATCTGTCTGTCTGTCTGTCGGTCTATTGAAGAACAGAAATATCATGAGTCAATGCTAACCTGCCCGACCGACATACCAGATAACAATGTGAACAAAGTTAAGTGATCGGATTGGTTGGCTAATGCCAAGTTATCCAGACAAAGTCATGGCTCTACATTACTCAGTTAGTAGGAAGAAATGACCAAAAAAAAAAAGTATTCGTTCTTTGAACTAGGGTCCTATGAAAGCGACATCATATTCTCAACACACTGGGCACTGTAGGCAGCTAAAGAAACATGCTCTGAAGCCTTTTTCTCATTACCTGTCTTGAGTTCACAGTGTGTATACTCTTTCTGAATGTCTGAATCTTATGCTGCGCTGCTAGATAATCCATTCAGTGAGGTAAGTTTTGGAAATGTTTAATGTGGGGAAATAAATTGATGTGATGAAAGAAGTCAATACATTAGCAAAACAGTAATATACTCCCCGTGCACCCATGCTTAAGCATTCAAAAGAGTTGCACACCTACAATAAAGTTAATTTTTTTTGGCATCCCTGTCAGATGCATAACTAATTTTGTTAGTAACTTTACTTTGACAATTCTGACTGTCAACTAATTTACTTTGACATTCATAATTCAGTTGATTCAGCCAACAAAGAAAATTAGTTGACAGAATTTCCAAGTAGGAACTGCTACAAAGTTAGGGAATTGGATTAAAAGGCTTTAGTAGTTTATTCAGTTTATTGTCACTGTCTCAATTGAGATTTCCCATCAAAGCCAGATTTCCCTGGTAATTTGTAAGTGGTTTCAGTCTTGTTTACTGCTCGCAGATTGAGTTATGTTGAGTAAGCCAGGAATTACAGGTAAATTCAATTTACAAATCTTCATTTCGGGACTACTTTTTCACGCTTAGAAGTACATGGTTACAACTCTCTGCTAATTCCATCATTTCTCATTTGAATCTCTAAGCTCAAATTTACCTATGATGCTATATCAAACATAATGTTGTCTAATGTTGCTTTAACCTTCATTTGTCGGTTTGTAATATGTTTAGAGTATTTTTATGATATTTTTCGCACTCAAGCAGATGAGCAGTCTAGCAGTTAGAGGCTCTGACTAGCTCCACTGAAGGTCCTGCATTGGAATTCTGGCCCACGCTCTCTTTATGAGCTACGTCTCAGCTGGATGTCAGTCACATAATGAGAACATCATGAGATGTAAAATTGGTGGTGCCTTGTATCCTGTGTCTATGCTTTGGCATGTAAAATTACCTGCCCACATGGCAGTTATTGTCAAGGGCCATCCTCCAGTTTTCTACACATTTAACCAGTACATTGTTGCAACTGTAAGTCTTTCTATATGCTGACAGGTTTATGGACAATGAAGAGGATACAAATTCAATGATCTGATCACACATAATGGCCTAGTAAAGACATCTGATGAAGAAAACAATTCTAGCAATGCATGGGAAACACATGATATGTATCTCCTCCATAATGCACATGATAGCCTGGAGTCAAATTGGAAAGTCCTGTGACATGATTGTGCTACACATGGGCAGCTGAACAGAGGGACCACTAGAGTATCCAGTGGGCAGTTGTGGTCGCTCTACATCCTCTGGTCACTGCGGTAACACTGATTGATAGTAAAAGGGTTTATTGAGAAGCGGCGCATGTTAGCCAATCACTGGCAGCAGGTCAATGTGTCAGATTCATGTGGACATTAATTTTCTCCCTGGACTTTTATCATCCATTAGCGTTGCGAGTAAGGTATAGTAATTTTCCTTTGTTTCGGGACAGCCATAACAGTATTACAATAACATGTTATGATGCTCATAAAAGCAATATCAGAATATGGTGTTCATTAAAGAGAAATGCTCACTACATTTTAAATAATCTTAATGGCATATTAATCATATTGGAATGTTACCATGCAGTATTTGATGCTAAATGTATTATAAAGCAGACGGAATCTGTAGTTAACTTGTTCTAATTCAAAGCTCTACCTCCGTGTCGCTAATCACTCCTTAAAATGACAAGAATTTTGCAAATGAGCTTTACTAAATAACCTGCATCTTACTTAATGGAACTAACTTGCATATCAAATTACTGTTCTCCAGCTATGTTTATGTGATTTTGCAATGTCTTGCAAAAACGAGATCTTATGTGGAGTTAGCATCAATTATACTAACAGACTTTAGATAATTAAAATACAAAATTTGATGAATTTAGATTTTATCCGATTCGAATAACTAATTGATGAATATGATACGCACAATTGCGCAGTTATATTGCATTGCCTTAATGCTACTGGTCTGAATACTTGGTCAGCATAAATGACCAGCTGATGTCATGATAATATGATAAGGCTTGGAGTCCACATATTTACACTATGGGCGGGGGGTTTTACTTGCCCCTGACTTGCCCCTGGGTCAACGTAAAGTACAAGGCTGATAAGGCTGATAGGTATATATGGTAATGACATCATGGATGATTCATTTAATATAGAAGAAACATGTTAGCTTCATCTGACATGTACTCTTAAAGATCATCCATTTAAGCATGGCTAAAGTGTCTCAAATTGCCGAAACCAAACAGGAACACAAAAATATATGCCACAGAGCATGACATACCCATCTCGCCCGTGCCCGACGGCTCAGTTGATGGTACTTCAGGGAATTGGAGGAAAATAGACACTGCATCTTCAGTAAATTTTCAATAACAAAGAGCTCCTTAGAATGACATGTATTCATATGATGTCCACGGAAAAAGTCTGCCTGGTCACTGGTCAAAAAACTGGTCAATGAACCACACAATCTTCTCTTGTTTTGCAAATGAAACTGAGAGACCTTCTTAGGAAAACCGCTACAATTTTCATTGCATGCCGGCGTAAAAAGCCTGTCTGTGCTCATTTTTCTTGTATAAATACCTTTTTCTGGCTGGTTTATAAGCTGTCTGAGATTGAAATCTAAGCTGACAAGATTATATAAATAATATCACCTCAGAATTTAGACCCAACTAACTGCTAAAGTGATTGTATAAAATAATGCGTAGCCATGTTTATGTCATATTCTGTCAGACATTACAAGGAGCAGTGCAAATAGGGTGAAATCATAATGAAAACTGATTTATGTGCAGTGGTTTCCTAGTTGCCAAAATAAAATCAATTCCAGTTCCATTTCTATATCTAGGCTTGTACTATAGCAAAGCATATTTAGCCAGTATTGCTATGCCCTCTTAGACCAATAGTTACTTTACACTGAAGATGCGGAAGTGTGGGAGATATGATTTCAGCTCCAGTGTGAGCATCCATTTGATAACAAGATAAAGGAGGCTTCTTTCTCATTGGTTATACAGCAGAGAATCCTATGTGTTTCATATGTGTCAAGATGTGCAATACATTCTGTGAAATGAAGTAACACGATTTAATCAAGTCAAATATCAGCACATGACAATTTTTGTGCCCAATGTACAGCTAATATTATCGCATAACCGTCGAGGCTGTAAAGCATACTTATAACAAAAATTTGGTTATAGTGAAGTCTTTGTCCATGAATAATTATATTTTTCACCAAACCTGCCTTACAGTCCCAAATAATCAGTAAGTCTGGCCGTATCTAGCTTAATGTAGCTCTAATTTGAAGCACCACAGTTCTACTGTAAAATATGCATCACTGTTTATGATACCTCAAATATCAACATAATACATGGCACAGCTTAAAGTTGACCATGTCTAAAATAGAACTAAACAAACGTATCATTATTCAGCTGGCTAATACTGACAAAAGCATCCGGTAACTCCACAGAAAGTGTTGGTCTCCCACAACTATATTGAGAGGAGAGCTTTCTTGGTGCAATAAATCTGTCAGGAGGTGAAGCAGATGGTCCAAGATGACATCAGAAGAGACTGAGGGTCACGTGGTGCAAAAAGATGTCAGCCATCTTGATCTCATTGTCAATGTTGACACGGACACCAGTAGAAAGGTTGTAGGGAACTCCAATGGTGAAGAGCATGTGATTGTTGAAAGTTACTTGTTTTCCTATACAAGACGCCTTACTCTGGAAATTATGTGTCATGCTTATTCTTCATAAATGGTTGATATCAATACAGTTTTATCTGTGAGTCATGCCATAACTTCAGCAGAAATTATATACACTGTTTTCTGCAAACATTTTACCCCACAAAATACTTAACTCATGGCATGCAATAGATGCATCAAGTAATGCCATGTAAATACCTTGTAAATTTTTTTCATTAGGCAGTCATATTATGTATGTCCCATGAACTTGATCATGTAATACCAGAGTCCATATACACTAGTTCACATGATCTGACCCACTGACCCATGGCCAGTGATTGGCTGACATGCAATACTCCTCAATAAACCCTTTTAGTATCAATCTGGTAACTGACCACAATGACCAGAGGCCATGGTTGACCACTGATGCCCAGTGGCTACTCCAATGGTCACAGAAGGCTTTGTTCAGCTGACCATGTGCAGAGCTTTCCATTTGTTACCATACATGGCCATAGCCAGTATGGAGGCAGATACTCATAAGAATGGTCAAACATAGCTAGCCACATCTGTCTGATGGTACAACAAGCCACACCAAACTGCAGACATCTGAAAGTCCAAATGAACCCCATATATTTAGAACTTTGTTAATCATTAGCTGGCTTCATAAATGATGCGATTTTAAAATTATAAAGATCATGGTGTTGTACTTTGTAAAGTTGGCACCCAACACAGAGACTGGATTGACTCTGCTTTATCATTACACAAAACGGATATAATTGTTGTAAAAGGTGCAAAAAGGGTGACAGTTTAATAAACAAAAACAATGCTATGAAATACATGCTCAAGTGTCAATAGTATAAAACATAGCAAATATTAAGAATATCAGACATGATAAATGGTAAAGGTGGTGGGATCAGAACCAACCTCCACTGATTTAGCAAAAAAAGGTAGACAGCTACAGTTGGGTGGTTCTGTTTAGTATCTAGTAAAAAGTCAGAAAGTTTATTTAGAATTGTACTGTACATGAATGTATAGTATGACAACCCCAAAAACCCCAACAAGATATAGCGCTATTTTATGCATAGGTATAAAACATGTGAGAAGAGACAGGAGCTCAAGTTTGCATGCACATCAAATGTGAGACAACATTGAATCCATCTTTTCTTATAAATTTTCATCACCATTTTTGGCATAACAGGACACAATTTGCAGCATATTAACTCTGCTGCTATTCATTGCAAATGAACTTGATAGACCATAACTATGTTGCTTTGTAGTTTAGGCTACACTGCTTATAACAAGATTGCACCACTGCACATAATGCAATTCGCCTCTAGCAAGAATCACTCAATCTTTGAACAACAAACAAGACTGCAACTGCTATTTGAAATTTCCTGAGGCAATTCTTGAAAATGTTTCAAGGAAATTCTCAATGGAGAGAATTAGTATGAACTTTAAAAGCCATAATCTAATTTATAATCACCAGACTGCGAGCCTAAAACTCTACTGACTTTTTATCTTCAAGGTTGGAATTTCAGTGAATAATCAATATTGGAAAAAAATACCAGCTATCAAATCTAAACTGAGATTATCGTCACAATGAGGAATCATTGAAATTATCTGAATGATAACCTTACATTATATCATTTGAACAATTTGAATGCTTTACTAAGAAAACTATGGTATCATATCTAAACAAGCACATTGATATGGCTAATTACAAAGGTACAATTCCTGGACAAGTCTCTTCAAAGACTTTAGAATTGATCTCTACTGCATGTCTTCACTTAAAGATCATATTGGTGTTACAGCAATATGCACTTCAAGCTAAACATCTTTTCCAATCCACCTATTTACCATTGTAAATGACAAATTATGGGGACACTTCACCATTAAGGCATTGACATGAAACTAAGAGCAGTCTTAATAGATCGATTGAAATATACTCGAAAAGAATGCTCACTAAAAAGACTAAAGAATGGAAACTCTTCCTTAGGATGAGTGCTTTTTACAAGCTTTTTTGAGGCACAGCAGACACATTGAATCAATCAGAATGAAAAACCTTTTCCTGAAGAAAATACAATAGGATTAAATATTTACCACCTGAGAAACCTCCATGAGCGATGCATTTAGACACTGTAGCAGTGCTAGAGGCTCAACGTTCAAAAGCTTCACTGGCTACTTCAAACGCATTTGGGAGGAAATCTCTTCAGTTCCTCAATGTGCTGCATTAAGAGAAAGATGTTGTGGCTTCTGAAGCAATGTGCTGCATTAAGAGAAAGATGTTGTGGCTTCTGAAGAACTGTGAAGAACTGAGCAGGAGTTTTCTCTCCATTTCAAGGGCCTAAGAGATACAAAGTTGTGAAGCGTCAGATTAAAAAGGGGCAAAACCACTTCTTTCATTAGACGGTGGACCGCTTTCAAGATAAGACCCACAAAATTTGGTAGTTGAATCTCCAAGGAAACTGGCAATTTCCTGAGGCTGGGCTCAATTTGAGGTAAACATCGTTGTTTGGGTCACTGGTGGCCAGCTGGTCAAACTTACAGCTGCCCACAATGGCTGGGAACAAGTTGTTTAAATTTCCAATCCAGCCACAGCTGTTGCTGTTCAACCTCTGTTGCTATTAAAGCCCACATCTTTTAAGGTCCCTTTATCTTTCTACAGACCTCTTAAATTCTATCTGCTTCAGCGCGGAAATATCATCATTCCATACACCTTGTCCCTTATTAGTTTGATCTGCTCTAAATCAGTGGCTGATTGCTTGATTGATTGATTTATTGGTTGATTGATTGAGTCATTCATTCACTAATTCATCCAAAACCATATTCTCCTGAATAAATGTATGCTTATGTGTGATATCATTTTATTACAATTGTCAACAGCCTGTCCAGAAACGAAATTCTTCATTACTTCCGTCATTCCATGTCTTTCTCTTTCTATCTGTCTATTTCATTCGCTCTCTGTATTGGTTCTTTGACAGATCTCACAACCATCTAAGCCTCAAAACATCAATATTATTGACATCTACAAGTCCTATATCAAACACAAGCAGTGGGCTCACTAATGATGTGTGAACACAGAGTATGTGAAATTGTTCACACTGTGTTTATCCCACTCTGACATGACAACAAACACTATAAAACCACATCATAAATACCTGTGGCCACATGCTCATGCAACCATGCATGTGGGCCTGTAATAACGCATCTTCTATTTGATCTATGGCCAATGCAATTGTATGCTTGTTGCGTAGTCTGTTATCATTGATTGATTTTTGCTTTTCCAGACCATGCTAGATTTATAAATGAAGGAAAACAGTAAAAGTCAAAAGTTCAATAATTTGAATCCATATCTACCACAAATTAATTCTATTAACTCCAGTAATGTAATTAATTCTAGCAGCTCAATTAAACCAGGTGTTTGTAGCAAATGAATTAAAATAAAGTCATGTATTATTCAGTTTTAATTAACAACTCAATAGAAAGGATTTTGGAAATGTTTTAAATATTATTCTGAGTTGAGGTAGGTTTGGAGCTAAATTATGGTCAAATTTCCGTTGCTTTTTTATCGAATTTATCCTGAGTTGATTTGTTATAGTTGACCAGTTCTTCTTTAAATATAATGCATAAGACTACCATAACAAAGCAGTAAATCAGTAGAAGATATCATAAAATTAATCATCAAAGGTATAATAAAAACAGACTTGAGGCCATCTCAATATTAGCCTATTGAGATTAATTTCATTTAAACCGATGTCTTGTCATAATATTTCACCATCCTATAACACCTCGTTCAAAATAGAACATCATAAAAAATCATAATTCAATTGATTAATGGAATTAGTATATTGACAACCTACCTGTTGCTGGACATAATTGACAACTATGTGAACAACCTTATTCCATAGAGTGTATCTGCCATTGTGTCATTATGATTATCCTTTATGTAATATTAGACAACAGAATGTGCATCCATGATGCATCCATGATGCATCCATGATGTCTGTGGTAAGCCTTCTCTCTATGTACTGCCTATCATCTAATATTGATGGGTATAGTCAGGATCTGGGGCTGAGCCTCACACTTTACTATAACAAATCAATGAGCCAGCATCCAACAGTGTCTGTGTTAGGCCTGATTAGACATCTAGTGGAGTGTAGTATTGTCCTTTGCTCCTATTGTGCCTAATATCTCTATTAATTCAATATATGTCCACTCATCCAGATTTATAACATATGAATCATTGCAAAAAAAATCACAACAGTTGGGATTGATATAATTTGATGATATGCACTATTTTGAAGTTGGCTAAGTATAGCTCGCATCTAAATGACTGAACTATGAAAGTCAAACATTTTGGGCAGAAGCCAACTTCAGGGCAGTTTGGTAAGAATTTCAGTACATTATAAATTGCTAAACACGAGGAATTAATTATACACATAAAATACACAAATCTAAAATTTTTAAAAACTCTACCTGAAATCATATTCAGTGTGAAGTCCTTCTTTATCAAGCGGTTCAGAATTTCAAAAGTCCATCTGAAAAAAAAAAGTCAATAAATGAATAGATTTACTTGTACTCCTAGGATAACATTAATTTTGCATGATGTATTATACAAAAGATTCTAATTTTGTGCTGTCTGGTTATGTAGTTCATTCTCATAAAACATATGCAATATCCAATGAAAATGCATAGCTATTTGTTGTACACATGAATTATAGATGGCTTTTCTTAGTTGGATAGAAACACTACAAAACACCAGAAGGGAAATATTGAGATTTTTCTGGCGCCTTATGTCTGCAATAAGGGTCACCACTTCCGGTAAATTCCCAGCAGCAGAGAGCCAAAAAAAGCAAGGATACTTTCTCCCACAATTCCATTTCCGCCTTCATTTTCCTTGGATTGTTGCAAGAGACAGTAGGATACACAATAAGACAAGAGAACAATAGGAGAATGATAAGGAACAATAGGATGTAGCACAATGTTCTTTGCATGTGATACAAGGAGTCTGCTTGGTCATGCAGCCCTGCACTTGCACTGTCTTGCATCTACAATTGGAAAACAATAAAAAAGTTGCTTCAACAGAGAAGTTGCCACACTGAACTGATGCTAGAACAAAGTGATGTTTTTCTGGTCATTGGCAGATTGCATGAAGGAAAGACATGGAAATACTAAGATAAAAGAATATCCAATGCTATTGATGATAATGAACTGAAGCAAAATACTTGATTACAACCTAAGTGAACTTTCAAAGCTAAAGCTGAACTTTGAAATCTTATATACTAAATGACACTAGAAGTTTAATTATTTAATGACTAAAAACATGTTAGATGAATTATCAATATTTCAAATGGTAAAAAGCAAAGTTAGTTCCAGTAGTAAATTAGGCAAGTGACATTGTTATTTAATGTCACGATCATAAAATACACATAGCCTACTAACAGAGTCATCTGACGCTTCAAAAATTAACAGTATTCAGAGATCCTTATATGTGGAAGTTTTCCAATTGGTATTACAACGTCACCTTTCATTGCTTACCATTAATACAATATTTCATTTGTTAACTACAATTCTTCATTTATCATTGATTTTATTATCATTAAAAAAAAAAAACTAGGATTTGTCAATTGGCTGTTGATTGTTTTCAAACATATTCCACAGACACAAAGTCTACACACTACCATGCCTGATTGATCCTGAATACTGCCAACGAGCTAGAAACTAGGCTATTAATCAAAACACCAAAATGAAGATATAATGGCAGTTGGGTAGTGAGGTGCTGTGAGGTGCCTATTCATTGCTTAGCCAATTGGGTCAACAGTTTTGTCTTGTTAGCTTGTCAATAAGTGAGTAACCAGTGAGTATTCAGTGGGTAACCAATGAGTAACGAGCCACTGAAGCTGCATGAAGTAAGCCATTGAATTTTGAAAGTAAGACCACCAAGAGAATGGCTGAGGTCTCCATCAATTTACAAACTAATTAAGCTCTGACAAGCAGTCGCTTGAGCTGATTGCATAGGGCAAGACAACACATGAAATAGAAAAATAAAAAGTTAGAAATCTGTTGGATGATACATTAGCCAATAGAGACATGCTTTCAGAAAGTTCTGAAGTATGCACCTACATCCAAAGAAGACAAAATGCCATGAAGATCAATTCACTATTGAGACCTCACAAAAAAGACAACATGCCTTGAAGACCAGCTCACTATTGAGACCTCACCATCCTCAAAACCAGTCAACTGTTAACACAGGATGGTCATAATGACAAGGGTCTCCTGTGTGAAGATATTTCATATCAAGTCAACTGACAGCCTAAAGAATAAGCCAACAGTTGGTTTGTGCACTGTACTTTACAAAGGCAGCATGTTATTAGCTTTTCTGGTCAGCTCTTGGCATCAAAAAGGGCCTGCAAGCAGCTTTTGAGAATGTGTCCATTCAATTTGCAATCCATATGATTAATACAACAGGAGATCCATTTAAGTTGATGCGTTTGATGATTACATCAAACTTTAAGTAAAAAAACATACTAATGGAAAGGGAAGGCATTACCAGGTTATCTATGTTCAGTAACACACAGGACCTTAAGCTTCATTTAAAGTGTCTTGTACCTGATTTAAGAAGAGCTTAAAGTCGTAGCGCTTGTATCAGCTTACTCATAGTTGCCTGGGGCTTGGCTTTTGGCCTTGGTTGCAATGTGATCCCTTCAGTGGTGTCATGTATCTCTCAATAGGCTCACATGAGTTTAATCACCCCCTTTTACACTGAGTATTAGCATCATGTTCTGCCCCTGGTGATAGGCAGGACATTCTAGGGTCCAATATCACCTGATATTGCCCTCTTGGGTATTCACTAATCCCCTGGACATTTTCAGCTAACTCCTCTCATGCTATAAAGTCCCAGATTCCAATGTTCAAGCACTTTCATGCTTTTTAAATTTTTGCTCAACATTACAGCCACAAGCACCATCATTAGTGTTATGTATTACATCTAAGACACATAAGGGTGATCAAGGTTTTTGATGGATAACAAAGTTCAATACATGCAAAACTGTAAATGACCTGTCAATAGAAACTTCCAAATAAAAATTAGCATTGCATCATCAATAATTAATTACATATCTACTGACAACAGCAAAAAGAGAGTTACAAAAAAAAAGCGAGTTGCCAAAAACCACCCTACCCCGGCATTCCGAACAATAAAACCTGAAGAACTTGCGGCGTTGGGATAATGAAACATGTCAATCAGAAATGGATAGGTCATGATATAAGGACATACAAGAAAACACACAGAAGCTTTATTCCTTTCAAATGTATCATGCCACAGTGGAGAAAGTAGACCTGGTTCTAGACAATTTCTTGAAACTTGTGAAATGTAAGCTCCTAAGTCTAGTGGTAAGATGCTCGCCTGCTCCTCTGAAAGACCCGGGTTCAGTCCGAGGCCCGGAAAACCTTTCAAGAGTATCATCCCAGCTGGATGTCATTCGGATAAGACATCAAATTGGTGGTCCCTTGTACTCAGTGTCTATGCTGTGGCAAGTAAAAGATCTCTGTCATGGGCAAATGTGTAACATGGGTGGACTCCTCCTCTCTCATCTCATCAATCTACCCTCAATAGTGGCAAGAACTTGCCTTAGAGGGCTGTACTTCACATATCTGTCTGTCTGTCTGTCTGTCTGTCTGTCTATTGAAGAACAGAAATATCATGAGTCAATGCTAACCTGCCCGACCGACATACCAGATAACAATGTGAACAAAGTTAAGTGATCGGATTGGTTGGCTTAAGCATTCAAAAGAGTTACACACCTACTATAAAGTTAATTTTTTTTGGCATCCCTGTCAGATGCATAACTAATTTTGTTAGTAACTTTACTTTGACAATTCTGACTGTCAACTAATTTACTTTGACATTCATCATTCAGTTGATTCAGCCAACAAAGAAAATTAGTTGACAGAATTTCCAAGTAGGAACTGCTACAAAGATAGGGAATTGGATTAAAAGGCTTTAGTAGTTTATTCAGTTTATTGTCACTGTCTCAATTGAGATTTCCCATCAAAGCCAGATTTCCCTGGTAATTTGTAAGTGGTTTCATTCTTGTTTACTGCTCGCAGATTGAGTTATGTTGAGTAAGCCAGGAATTACAGGTAAATTCAATTTACAAATCTTCATTTCGGGACTACTTTTTCACGCTTAGAAGTACATGGTTACAACTCTCTGCTAATTCCATCATTTCTCATTTGAATCTCTAAGCTCAAATTTACCTATGATGCTATATCAAACATAATGTTGTCTAATGTTGCTTTAACCTTCATTTGTCGGTTTGTAATATGTTTAGAGTATTTTTATGATATTTTTCGCACTCAAGCAGATGAGCAGTCTAGCAGTTAGAGGCTCTGACTAGCTCCACTGAAGGTCCTGCATTGGAATTCTGGCCCACGCTCTCTTTATGAGCTACGTCTCAGCTGGATGTCTGTCACATAATGAGAACATCATGAGATGTAAAATTGGTGGTGCCTTGTATCCTGTGTCTATGCTTTGGCATGTAAAATTACCTGCCCACATGGCAGTTATTGTCAAGGGCCATCCTCCAGTTTTCTAAACATTTAACCAGTACATTGTTGCAACTGTAAGTCTTTCTATATGCTGACAGGTTTATGGACAATGAAGAGGATACAAATTCAATGATCTGATCACACATAATGGCCTAGTAAAGACATCTGATGAAGAAAACAATTCTAGCAATGCATGGGAAACACATGATATGTATCTCCTCCATAATGCACATGATAGCCTGGAGTCAAATTGGAAAGTCCTGTGACATGATTGTGCTACACATGGGCAGCTGAACAGAGGGACCACTAGAGTATCCAGTGGGCAGTTGTGGTCGCTCTACATCCTCTGGTCACTGCGGTAACACTGATTGATAGTAAAAGGGTTTATTGAGAAGCGGCGCATGTTAGCCAATCACTGGCCGCAGGTCAATGTGTCAGATTCATGTGGACATTAATTTTCTCCCTGGACTTTTATCATCCATTAGCGTTGCGAGTAAGGTATAGTAATTTTCCTTTGTTTCGGGACAGCCATAACAGTATTACAATAACATGTTATGATGCTCATAAAAGCAATATCAGAATATGGTGTTCATTAAAGAGAAATGCTCACTACATTTTAAATAATCTTAATGGTGTATTAATCATATTGGAATGTTACCATGCAGTATTTGATGCTAAATGTATTATAAAGCAGACGGAATCTGTAGTTAACTTGTTCTAATTCAAAGCTCTACCTCCGTGTCGCTAATCACTCCTTAAAATGACAAGAATTTTGCAAATGAGCTTTACTAAATAACCTGTATCTTACTTAATGGAACTAACTTGCATATCAAATTACTGTTCTCCAGCTATGTTTATGTGATTTTGCAATGTCTTGCAAAAACGAGATCTTATGTGGAGTTAGCATCAATTATACTAACAGACTTTAGATAATTAAAATACAAAATTTGATGAATTTAGATTGTATCCGATTCGAATAACTAATTGATGAATATGATACGCACAATTGCGCAGTTATATTGCATTGCCTTAATGCTACTGGTCTGAATACTTGGTCAGCATAAATGACCAGCTGATGTCATGATAATATGATAAGGCTTGGAGTCCACATATTTACACTATGGGCGGGGGGTTTTATTGCCCCTGACTTGCCCCTGGGTCAACGTAAAGTACAAGGCTGATAAGGCTGATAGGTATATATGGTAATGACATCATGGATGATTCATTTAATATAGAAGAAACATGTTAGCTTCATCTGACATGTACTCTTAAAGATCATCCATTTAAGCATGGCTAAAGTGTCTCAAATTGCCGAAACCAAACAGGAACACAAAAATATATGCCACAGAGCATAACTTGTGCTTTATAACAGAGTAATTGGGCATTTTACCCATCTCGCCCGTGCCCGACGGCTCAGTTGATGGTACTTCAGGGAATTGGAGGAAAATAGACACTGCATCTTCAGTAGATTTTCAATAACAAAGAGCTCCTTAGAATGACATGTATTCATATGATGTCCACGGAAAAAGTCTGCCTGGTCACTGGTAAAAAAACTGGTCAATGAACCACACAATCTTCTCTTGTTTTGCAAATGAAACTGAGAGACCTTCTTAGGAAAACCGCTACAATTTTCATTGCATGCCAGCGTAGAAAGCCTGTCTGTGCTCATTTTTCTTGTATAAATACCTTTTTCTGGCTGGTTTATAAGCTGTCTGAGATTGAAATCTAAGCTGACAAGATTATATAAATAATATCACCTCAGAATTTAGACCCGACTAACTGCTAAAGTGATTGTATAAAATAATGCGTAGCCATGTTTATGTCATATTCTGTCAGACATTACAAGGAGCAGTGCAAATAGGGTGAAATCATAATGAAAACTGATTTATGTGCAGTGGTTTCCTAGTTGCCAAAATAAAATCAATTCCAGTTCAATTTCTATATCTAGGCTTGTACTATAGCAAAGCATATTTAGCCAGTATTGCTATGCCCTCTTAGACCAATAGTTACTTTACACTGAAGATGCGGAAGTGTGGGAGATATGATTTCAGCTCCAGTGTGAGCATCCATTTGATAACAAGATAAAGGAGGCTTCTTTCTCATTGGTTATACAGCAGAGAATCCTATGTGTTTCATATGTGTCAAGATTTGCAATACATTCTGTGAAATGAAGTAACACGATTTAATCAAGTCAAATATCAGCACATGACAATTTTTGTGCCCAATGTACAGCTAATATTATCGCATAACCGTCGAGGCTGTAAAGCATACTTATAACAACAATTTGGTTATAGTGAAGTCTTTGTCCATGAATAATTATATTTTTCACCAAACCTGCCTTACAGTCCCAAATAATCAGTAAGTCTGGCCATATCTAGCTTAATGTAGCTCTAATTTGAAGCCAGTTCTACTGTAAAATATGCATCACTGTTTATGATACCTCAAATATCAACATAATACATGGCACAGCTTAAAGTTGACCATGTCTAAAATAGAACTAAACAAACGTATCATTATTCAGCTGGCTAATACTGACAAAAGCATCCGGTAACTCCACAGAAAGTGTTGGTCTCCCACAACTATATTGAGAGGAGAGCTTTCTTGGTGCAATAAATCTGTCAGGAGGTGAAGCAGATGGTCCAAGATGACATCAGAAGAGACTGAGGGTCACGTGGTACAAAAAGATGTCAGCCATCTTGATCTCATTGTCAATGTTGACACGGACACCAGTAGAAAGGTTGTAGGGAACTCCAATGGTGAAGAGCATGTGATTGTTGAAAGTTACTTGTTTTCCTATACAAGACGCCTTACTCTGGAAATTATGTGTCATGCATATTCTTCATAAATGGTTGATATCAATACAGTTTTATCTATGAGTCATGCCATAACTTCAGCAGAAATTATATACACTGTTTTCTGCAAACATTTTACCCCACAAAATACCTTAACTCATGGCATGCAATAGATGCATCAAGTAATACCATGTAAATACCTTGTAAATTTTTTTCATTAGGCAGTCATATTATGTAAGTCCCATGAAAATCGATCATGTAATACCAGAGTCCATATACACTAGTTCACATGATCTGACCCACTGACCCATGGCCAGTGATTGGCTGACATGCAATACTCCTCAATAAACCCTTTTAGTATCAATCTGGTAACTGACCACAATGACCAGAGGCCATGGTTGACCACTGATGCCCAGTGGCTACTCCAATGGTCACAGAAGCCTTTGTTCAACTGACCATGTGCAGAGCTTTCCATTTGTTACCATACATGGCCATAGCCAGTATGGAGGCAGATACTCATAAGAATGGTCAAACATAGCTAGCCACATCTGTCTGATGGTACAACAAGCCACACCAAACTGCAGACATCTGAAAGTCCAAATGAACCCCATATATTTAGAACTTTGTTAATCATTAGCTGGCTTCATAAATGATGCGATTTTAAAATTATAAAGATCATGGTGTTGTACTTGGTAAAGTTGGCACCCAACACAGAGACTGGATTGACTCAGCTTTATCATTACACAAAACGGATATAATTGTTGTAAAAGGTGCAAAAAGGGTGACAGTTTAATAAACAAAAACAATGCTATGAAATACATGCTCAAGTGTCAATAGTATAAAACATAGCAAATATTAAGAATATCAAAGACATGATAAATGGTAAAGGGGGTGGGATCAGAACCAACCTCCACTGATTTAGCAAAAAAAGGTAGACAGCTACAGCTGGGTGGTTCTGTTTAGTATCTAGTAAAAAGTCAGAAAGTTTATTTAGAATTGTACTGTACATGAACGTATAGTATGACAACCCCAAAAACCCCAACAATATATAGCGCTATTTTATGCATAGGTATATAACATGTGAGAAGAGACAGGAGCTCAAGTTTGCATGCACATCAAATGTGAGACAACATTGAATCCATCTTTCCTTATAAATTTTCATCACCATTTTTGGCATAACAGGACACAATTTGCAGCATGTTAACTCTGCAGCTATTCATTGCAAATGAACTTGATAGACCATAACTATGTTGCTTTGTAGTTTAGGCTACACTGCTTATAACAAGACTGCACCACTGCACATAATGCAATTCGCCTCTAGCAAGAATCACTCAATCTTTGAATAACAAACAAGACTGCAACTGCTATTTGAAATTTCCTGAGGCAATTCTTGAAAATGTTTCAAGGAAATTCTCAATGGAGAGAATTAGTATGAACTTTAAAAGCCATAATCTAATTTATAATCACCAGACTGCGAGCCTAAAACTCTACTGACTTTTTATCTTCAAGGTTGGAATTTCAGTGAATAATCAATATTGGAAAAAAATACCAGCTATCAAATCTAAACTGAGATTATCGTCACAATGAGGAATCATTGAAATTATCTGAATGATAACCTTACATTATATCATTTGAACAATTTGAATGCTTTACTAAGAAAACTATGGTATCATATCTAAACAAGCACATTGATATGGCTAATTACAAAGGTACAATTCCTGGACAAGTCTCTTCAAAGACTTTAGAATTGATCTCTACTGCATGTCTTCACTTAAAGATCATATTGGTGATACAGCAATATGCACTTCAAGCTAAACATCTTTTCCAATCCACCTATTTACCATTGTAAATGACAAATTATGGGGACACTTCACCATTAAGGCATTGACATGAAACTAAGAGCAGTCTTAATAGATCGATTGAAATATACTCGAAAAGAATGCTCACTAAAAAGACTAAAGAATGGAAACTCTTCCTTAGGATGAATGCGTTTTACAAGCTTTTTTGAGGCACAGCAGACACATTGAATCAATCAGAATGAAAAACTTTTCCTGAAGAAAATACAATAGGATTAAATATTTACCACCTGAGAAACCTCCATGAGCGATGCATTTAGACACTGTAGCAGTGCTAGAGGCTCAACGTTCAAAAGCTTCACTGGCTACTTCAAACGCATTTGGGAGGAAATCTCTTCAGTTCCTCAATGTGCTGCATTAAGAGAAAGATGTTGTGGCTTCTGAAGAACTGTGAAGTACTGAGCAAGAGTTTTCTCTCCATTTCAAGAGCCTAAGAGATACAAAGTTGTGAAGCATCAGATTAAAAAGGGGCGAAACCACTTCTTTCATTAGACGGTGGACCGCTTCAAGATAAGACCTACAAAATTTGGTAGTTGAATCTCCAAGGAAACTGGCAATTTCCTGAGGCTGGGCTCAATTTGAGGTAAACATTGTTGGTTGGGTCACTGGTGGCCAGCTGGTCAAACTTACAGCTGCCCACAATGGCTGGGAACAAGTTGTTTCAATTTCCAATCCAGCCACAGCTGTTGCTGTTCAACCTCTGTTGCTTTCAAAGCCCACATCTTTTAAGGTCCCTTTTCCTTTCTACAAACCTCTGAATATTCTATCTGGTTCAGCATGGAAAGGGCTGTGTATATCATTATCCCATATAATGATACCACGTGATCCCTTATAATTTGTACTGCTTTAAAGCAATGGCTGATTGCTTGATTGATTGATTGATTGATTGAGTCTTTCATTCACCAAGTCATCCAAAACCATATTCTCCTGAATAAATGTATATTTATGTGTGATATCATTTTAATACAATTGTCAACAGCCTGTCCAGAAACGAAATTCTTCATTACTTCTGTCATTCCATGTCTTTCTCTTTCTATCTGTCTATTTCATTTGCTCTCTGTATTGGTTCTTTGACAGATCTCACAACCATCTAAGCCTCAAAACATCAATATTATTGACATCTACAAGTCCTATATCAAACACAAGCAGTGGGCTCACTAATGATGTGTGAACACAGAGTATGTGAAATTGTTCACACTGTGTTTATCCCACTCTGACATGACAACAAACACTATAAAACCACATCATAAATACCTGTGGCCACATGCTCATGCAACCATGCATGTGGGCCTGTAATAACGCATCTTCTATTTGATCTATGGCTAGTGCAATTGTATGCTTGTTGCGTAGTCTGTTATCATTGATTGATTTTTGCTTTTCCAGACCATGCTAGATTCAGAAATGAAGGAAAACAGTTCAATTCAAAAGTTCAATTAATTTTAATCCATGTCTACACCAAATTAATTCCATTGACTCCAGGAATGTAATAAATTCTAGCACCGCAATTGAAGCCACCTGTTTGTAGCAAATGAATCAAAAGAAAGTCATGTATTATTCAGTTTTAATTAACAACACAATGGAAAGGAGTTGGAAAATGTTTTAAATATTATGCTGAATTGAGGTAGGTTTGGAGCTTAATAATGGAGCAGAAATCTGCTTAAATATCAGAAAACTGCTAAAATTTCTGTTGCATTTTTTTTTACCAAGTTTATCCTGATGCAGAGTTGACCAGTTCTGCTTTAAATATAATGCATACGACTACCATAACAAAGCAGTAAATAAGCAGAAGATATCATAAAATTAGTCATAAAGGTACAATAGAAACAGCCTTGAGGCCATCTCAAAATCATAATTCATGGATTAATGGAAATAGTATACTGGCAACCTACCTGTTGCTGGACATAATTGATAACTAGGTGAACAACCTTATTCCACAGAGTGTATCTGCCATTGTGTCATTATGACATTATCCTTTATGTAATATTAGACAACAGAGTGTGCATCCATGATGCATCTATGATGTCTATGGTAAGCCTTCTCTCTATGTACTGCCTATCATCTAATATTGATGGGTATAGTCAAGATCTGGGGCTGAGCCTCACACTTTCCTATAACAAGTCAATGAGCAAGCATCCCATTGTGTATGAGTTAGGCCCCATTAGACATCTAGTGGAGTGTAGTATTGTCCTTTGCTCCTATTGTGCCTAATATCTATATTAATTCAATGTATGTCCACTCATCCAGATTTATAACATATTTATAAACCTGTTATGGCAATAAGGCGAATCATTGAATCATTGCAAAGTTGGGATTGATATATTTTGATGATATGCACTACTTCGAAGTTGGCTCGCACCTAAATGATGGAACTATGGAAGTCAAACATTTTGGGCAGAAGCCAACTTCAGGGCAGTCTGGTCAAACTGTCAGTTCATTATAAATTGCTAAGCACTAGGAAATAATTATACACATAATACACAAAAATACAATGATTGAAAACTCTACCTGAAATCATAGTTGGTGTGAAGTCCCTTATCAATCAGTTCTGAATTTCACAAGTCTATCTGAAAAAAAAAAAGAAAATCAATAAATTATTAGATTAATACTTATACTCCTAGGATAACATTATTATTTTGCAAATTGTATTCTACAGAATATTCTAATCTTGTGCTGTCTGGTAACGTAGTTCATTCCCATAAATCATATGCAATAGTTATTTATTGTACACATGAATTATAGATGGCCTTTCTTAGTTTGATAGAAACACCACAAAACACCAAAAGAGAAATATTGAGATGTTTTCTGGCGCCTTATGTCTGCAATAAGGGTCACCACTTCCGGTAAATTCCCAGCAGCAGAAAGGCAATAAAAAGCAAGGATACTTTCTCCCACAATTCCATTTCCGCCTTCAGTTTCCTTGGATTGTTGCAAGAGACAGTAGGATACACAATGAGACAAGAGAACAATAGGAGAATAATAAGGAACAATAGGATGTAGCACAATGTTCTTTGCATGTGATACAAGGAGTCTGCTTGATCATGCAGCCCTGCACTTGAACTGTCTTGCATCTACAACTGGAAAACAATAAAAAAAAAGTGCTTCGACAGAGAAGTTGCCACAATGAACTGATGCTAGAGCAAAGTGATGTTTTTCTGGTCATTGGCAGATTGCACGAAGGAAAGACATGGAAATACTGAGATCAAAGAATATCCAATGCTTTTGATGATAATGAACTTAAGCAGAATAAGCTGAACTTTGAAATATTATATACTAAACTACACCAGGAGTTGAATTATTGAATGACTAAAAGCATGTCAGATGAATTATTAATATTTAAAATGGTAAATAACAAAGTTAAGTTCCAGCAGTAAATAGGCACTGGTGACATTGTTATTAAATGTCATGATTATAAAATACTCATAGCTTACTAACTAAGTCATCTGACACTTCAAAAATTAATTGGTATTAGAGTGTCACCTTTCATTGGTTACCATTAATACAAAATTTCATTTGTTAACTACAATTCTTTGTTTATCATTGATTTTATTATCATTAAAAAAAAATTATTAGGATTTGTCAATTGGCTGTTGATTGTTTTCAAAAATATTCCAAGAGGCTTAGATACAAAGTCTACACACTACCATGCCTGATTGATCCTGTATGAGCTAGAAACTACGCTATTAATCAAAACACCAACATGAAGATATAATGGCAGTTGGGTAGTGAGGTGCCTGTGAGGTGCCTGTGAGGTGCCTGTGAGGTGCCTGTGAGGTGCCTGTGAGGTGCCTGTGAGGTGCCTGTGAGGTGCCTGTGAGGTGCCTGTGAGGTGCCTGTGAGGTGCTTAGCCAATTGGGTCAACAGTGTTGTCTTGTTAGCTTGTCAATAAGTGAGTAACCAGTGAGTATCCAGTGGGTAACCAATGAGTAACCAGCCACTGAAGCTGCATGAAGTAAGCCATTGAATTTTGAAAATAAGACCACCAAGAGAATGGCTGAGGTCTCCATCAATTTACAAACTAATTAAGCCCTGACAAGCAGTTGATCGAGCTGATTGCATAGGCCCTGCTTTATTTATGATGATAACAAATGGCTGGGATTAAGAATTGATCCCTAGGGTACACCTGAGACATGGATGAGAGCATGTAAACAGGAGAGAAAGAAATATGAAAATAAAATGCAAAGACAACACATGAGATAGAAAAATCTAAAGTTAGAAATATGTTGGATAATGCATCAACCTGTAGAGATATACTTTCAGCAAGTTCTGAAGTATGCACCTACACCATAAGAAGACAACATGCTTTCAAGACCAACTCACTATTGAGACCGCCCCATCATGAAAACCAGTCAACTATGAACGTATGATGATCTAAAATGCATAGGTTTGCTATGCAATGATACTTCATATCAAGCCAACTGACAGCCTAAAGAATAAGTCAACAGTTGGTTTATAGGCTGTACTTAACAATGGCAGCATCGCTGGAGCAGAGGAAAGTTTGCTAGTTGACCAAAAAATTTAATAACCTGAGTTATCCTTTTCATACATTCTCAAAATAATACCCTTAATCACGCAAACAACTACCTGTTAAAAATGTCTGCATGTTTTCCTCTCTTCTGGTCACCTTTTGGCATGTTTGTAGGGCCATGTATATAACTTTAAGGCCAAAAACTTGCCAAAGGAAGTCATTACCAGGCAATCTAAGTTCAGAAACACAATGGACCTTAAGCTTCATTTAAAGTGTCCTGTACCTGATTTAAGAAGAGTTTAAAGTCACAGTGCTTGTATCAGCTTACTCATAGTTGCCTGGGGCTTTGGCCTTGGTTGCAATGCGAGGGACTCAAAATCCCTTCAGTGGTGTCATGTATCTCTCAATAGGCTCACATAAGTTTAATCACCCTCTATTGCAATTGAGTATTAGCATCATGTTATGCCCCTGGTGATAGGCAGGACATTCTAGGGTCCATTATTGCCTGATATTGCCCTCTATGGCATTCACTAATCCCCCGGACATTTTCAGTTAACTCCTCTCACACTATAACTTCCCTGATTTTAATGTACACTCTTTTTCATGCTTTTTAATTTTTGCTCATCATTACAGCCACATGCTCCATCACTAGTGTGATGTTTTACATCTATGATGGATAACAATGTTCAATACATGCAAAACTGTAAAATGACCTGTCAATAGAAACTTCCAAATAAAAATTAGCTTGCATCAACAATAATTAATTACATATCTACTGACAACCGCAAAAAGGAATTTATAATCAAAGTGGCGAGATGCCCATAATTTTTACTAAAAAGCACATTTAGCAGCGATCCGTGGTTTGAGTTGACTGATGATCAAATTAGCATTCCAAACAAATAAAAACTGAAGAACTTACTGCATAGGAATGATGAAACATGTTAATCACAAATGGATGGATAGGTCATGATATAAGGACATACAACATATCTTGGGGTGGCCGTGAGTAAATGGGAAGGCTAATGGTTTGAGAAATGTAAAGAGAGATAGTTAGATGGTCATATTGTTCTCCATTCTGCCAATATGGCACATGCATTTAGCAGCACTTTGTTCACTTCTAGAAAGCAGACCAATATGAGAGTTTGAAGAAGCTGCCTTATTTCCAATCATCCTGATGTGTGTGGTGTATGAAATATTGGCATGACAATATAGATGAACACGAATGCTTCATCAGAAGACAAAAGATCCAATTTGTATTATTGAATACAGGTACGAGTTCATTATTATTGAATGCAGCTACGAGTTTATTTTATAAGAGAAGGCCTATTGCTGATGCTAAATTTCTGCAAAGGAAAATTCAGCAGCATAGTACACTAATTGACAACCCCAGCCTGCAGCAAACGTGTTGATGAGATACCTATGAATATTTCAATGCTTTGATTTGCAACGTTGTCAAATAATTGCACTATGTAGAAACTTTGCATTGAGTAATCTGTTGCCAAATTGTTCTAATGATTGCTCAGTGGATGTGCTCTTTTTCTCAGCTCCTCAGATGTGATAACTGCCATTGCTGACAATAAAACCAAGCTGTCTTCTCTCAGCTATAGCAGTTCAGCATAGCAGCCCAAGACACTTATTGAAGGTGCTGCCTGTCAAGAGAAACATTGGAGGTCGCAGCCTACGTTGCAAGCAGTTAACCTACAAATACTGCCTCAGGATGCCTTAACCTTGATGTCGGCAACAATTTAATTCTTGTAGCAACTGTCGGCAAGCCAGAATGAATGGCATGGTCTACCAGACTCACTTTATACATGGTTGACTAGTGTGTTATTCACTGTGTGTTGCAGTCATGTCTGCCTTGATGGCGATTAACAGAAACAAGTGGGTGATACACTGCGCCCTTGTCAAACACTAATGCCTGACTTGACTAGGGATTATATGTTGCAGTTTAGAGAGACTAGATTCCTATCAATTCTGTCCTAAAGGGGCATGTTAAATACATTACTGCCAGTAAATGTGAGTAGGAAAATAGGTAACTTAGTTTTAAATTAATGCTGTACTGAGTCATCAACTTACCATGAGTGTTTTAATGGGCGACAACCAATACATTGACACAATTTAATAGCATTGACTAGATGTCTGCTATAGAACAGTGTGACGCATTTACTGCTAGCATGGCATTTGATTGACGTCAACTTTTTTGAGACAAAGATCTATCTATGGCTGTAGTTTGCTGTGACTATCAATATGACAGCATGTCACTAAATTTGAGGAACTGTTTTGGTAGGAGACAACATAAATACAGCATGACATTGTAATGATCATGTATTTGGTGTTGACAACAACTTCATTTAATTAGCTTACTCATGTGTCAAATCATCATCAAGAGAGTCCTTAATCTTTTAAGTCAAGGGTTACTCCCCTACTGATATCATAACTGGCCAAGCCTTTACTCTTGCCAAATTTAATCAGATTGACATGATCATTTTATTTCAATGATTGTTGGACACACACGCCTAGACTGCTACGCATTCACCAGACTCAGTCGCTGTTTTGCTTCATCAGAGTGATGGGTCGTTGGCTATCAATGTGATTAGAAACACTTTCACTTGGCCGTTTAATTAAGCAAGGTAAATTGGGGGAACTGGAGAGTGTGAGATTAATTATGCATCAAGGCCCAATAGCTTTGTACAATGTACGCGCAAGTTATTATGTATAAAGGATTAAGATGCACATTAGTGTAATGTGTAAGATCTTTAACTTTCCTGAACATAAACTCAACAAAGGACATTATTTAACATGCCATACAACTTACAAATGAGGTGGGTTCACCAGGATCAAACTCAGACATGTGCTTCTAATTACAAAAAATTACTTCACTACCTAGAAGCAATAAATGGCAATATAAGTTTACTCAATCATGTAGACTGAGACACATTCACAGAGCACTCAATATCAGCAATGGAAAATATTTAAATGGCCACTTGTTCTGTTTGAATCGAGTTAAAAATAAACTCTTTAATGCCAGAAAAGCTTGTCTGATCTGCAATAAGTAACATTGAGCAATTTGATCAACACAAAGTCCACTTCCACTGTTGCCATTTGATGCATCTAATAATAGTCTAAGCAACATGTAATGATCCTGTATTTGGTGCTGACAACAAATCAGTTACATGGCTTACTCAGGTGTCAAATCATCATCAAAAGAGTCGTTAATCTTTAAAGTCAAGGATTACTCCCCTACTGACATCAAGTGGAACCAATACAAGATGTATTAGACCAGCAGTTGAAAAGCTCGTTTGCGGGAAACATCTTCCCCCGTTAACATTGAGAGGAGTGGAGAGTTACGATTGAACTCTGCACCCGAGAATGTAAATCTTGCAGAACTAAAATCTAGAAGAACTTCTGTGTAAACTGAAATGGTTCGGTTCTACACTCTACAGACACTGCTGTTTTCCCAATGTACCTGCTTTTCTTTTTTCTGCATTTAATACTTTTGCTGTGTATTTGAAGTCCTTAAAATATGTTAATGTCTCAACTTTCTAGATTAATCTAGTGACTATTACTGTGACTAATTTCTATTTTCTTTCTAGATAATATGTATTTGGTTGTTTTATGGCATACCTTTAAGCCAATCTGATATGACTCAAACTTGTCAATTCTGAATGTTAAATTCAACATTCATTGACACAGGTATAATATCATAATGACAAATTGATGTATTCAGATGAAGATTTTTGGCCTAATTTTGTCACATAAACACTTGCACTGCCGTGTGCAACTTTCATTTTCTGTGATGCTGTAATTCATGCTCTTTATTACACGTTTTATCCTCGTTCCTGCCAATGAATAGCATTAATAAGAGGTTTGCATGACAAGGCATTTTCATCGACTTAATTTCTGTGTGAATTACTGAGTGATCGTGGCCTAGGATGCAATGAAAAATCCAATTCAGGTTCATGATCCTTTAATAGAAATTTTGCAACAGGGTATTCATGGGCAGAAACCAGGTCCCAGATCATAATGATGAGAATTACGCCGTAGTTGAGACTGTTATGGATAAGATAACACAATAAAACAAACAACATTAGCTATGAAGCTTTTAGCCGACAGGTAAAAGTAACAAAAACAAGGCGAAAATATGAAATTATATACAAATGAGAAAAGGATACAAGTTAATACAACTTCTAGGTTACATATTTAGTATTGTCAAGTGTAAAGATATATTTATGCTATACATGCAATAGATTCAATTCTTGCAGTTCATGAAGTGAGATCAAAATGACTGGTCCATCTTAGGTTGACTAATGTTCAATCGTACATTTGGGTTAAATATAAGTAATATGGACAAGTTTCCCTGTAAATTCATGTTCGTCACACTGTGTGATTCTTGCAAGACCAGAGCTAAGATAGGATTTCTGAAGATCTATTTTTTTTTTCATTTACACATTCCAGGTATATTGTCCCAACCAAACATGTCGAACTTAGTCGCCTCAAAAATATAAAAATCTCCAGGATACCAATTTACCCAATTCTCCGACATTGTTTATCAACAAGAAATTACAATAAGAGTTTAAAGTATACTTTGAATAGGAAGTATAGTATCCATCGTATCAATGTAAGCTGAGTACAATTTAATATCATGTGATCAATTCCATTAATTATGTGATCAATTCGAATGTACATCATTACTTGATATAGATAATAATAAAACTGTTTTTCTCTTAATGAATAATCATATCGTATATCTGTTAAAAATTGCCAATTTTACAGAGAAGTAACCTATTTTTCTAATACGGCGAGATGGCCAGTTGTGTTTGAAAAATCAAAGCCAACATCGCAAGATTAATCGACACGGGGAGTTGAGACATTAGCCCATTCTGAGGTTTCAATATTAAAATAGACATGGTTTATGTTACCCCGAGGGCCAATGTGAAGTGCCATATTCCTATAAGATTGAGGTTGGTGTCAAATTATTGGTTTGTACATTTACACCAATAAGTAATGAGGAGAACGATAAGGATAATAACAGCTGGGTGGCCTAATGGTGAAGGAAGCGTGCAATTCTACATTGGCCAGCTCTGCTGAAGGTCCCGGGTTTGATCCCCAGCCCAGGCACTCTTTGTGAGCTTCATCCCAGTTGGATGTTGAACGCATGAGACATTAAATTGGTAGTGCCTTGTACTCAAGTGTCTACAGCAGAGGCAAGTAAAAGAGCTAAATGTCTCAATGGTCCTGGGTCTAAAGCTTAGCTTGTATGACCATGCAGCTGCCAGAGGCATAATGATGAGATGATAAGGCTTGGAATCCATACCATGTTACACATTTACGGCATGGGTTGGGTCTTTTACTTGTCTCAGCATAGACACAAAATCAAGGCACCTCCAATTTAACGTCTTTTGCAATCAACATCCAGCTGGGATTTAGCTCATGAAGTGTGCCCGGGCCGGGATCAAACCCAGGACCTTCAGCAGAGCTGGCCAATATGGAATTGGCGGATGCTAGTCCGACAAACTGGCTGACGATGAGAGTTGTGAGTCCAATAACATTGCATTGGAACTTTCTTGCAATCCCTGCAAAAGGGGAGCCTGCTCTATCATAGCACATTAATGTGGTATAATGTAACACCAAACTAGTGTTTTACCTATTATACTGTCCAACGAAACATAGAATTATATTCTTAACAATAGAAATTGTGTTACACCCTTTCTAGTCCCATATCTTTAGTGTTGTACAACTCGATAAAATCCACTATGAATGCTGTATTCTTTCTTGATTTCTCCTATATTTATTATTCACTGGGCTATCTGAGTTGTGAAATGAAGTCACAAGACCCAGTACATCATGTTTCTGGAAAATCCATGTAAAAAGTGCCGAGGACAAGTAATTAAATTGATTTATTAGGTGCGACAAGTTTTGTGTTGCACCCTGCTAGAATAGTCCAATGCAATGTATTCTGTCTGAAGCACCCACAATTGCATTTGGCAGCAATGTTTCCATCTAGGCAGATGCCTCAACTATTAGGCCACTCAGCTGAAATGTGTAACATTTTGTGGACTCATCTCAACATTATGTCTACCTCTGGCAGCTGGCCATATAAGCTGACTAAGATTCAGACCAATTAGCACTGAGACGTAATTAAGCAATTGAAAGCCAGGAGGTGAAAATTCAGACCAGACACCCAAAGATATTTGAAAGCATTAGTTTTTAACTTCACAGTATCCTACCATAGCTCATGTGAATTACACTGAAAACCTGTCATGCAATTTTCCTAAGCAATGCAGAGGACACAGTGGCTGTTGTATGGACACCAAGCAGACATCTCTTTAGACCAGAGCTGTTGCCTCTCTGACATTCCAGAAGTAGACTGCCAAGAAAGCATTGAAGGTTGCAGCCTTCATTGCAAGCTGTTAACCTGCAAATACTGCCTCTGGACGCCCCTAACACTGATGCCAGCTACAGTTTCAGCCAGTATTCTTGTAGAAGCTGTCAGTAAGCCAGATGGAATGGCTGGGTCTACCACACTCACTTTATACATAGTTGACCAGTGTGTTATTCACTGTGTGTTACAGTCATGTCTGCCTTGATGGCGATTAACAGGAACAAGTGGGTGATACACTGCCCCCTTGTCAAACACCAATGCCTGACAGGACTAGGGATTATATGTTGCAGTTTAGGGACTAGATTCCTGTAAATACTGACCTAGATATGCATGTTAAGTACATTACTGCTACTATGATTAAGTAGGAAAAAGTTCACTTACTTTAAATTTAATTCTCAGAGCTGTCTACTTACAATGAGCATTTTGATTCAGTAGCATTGAGTAGATGTCTGCTTAGAACTGTATGATGGATTTAGCGCTTGCCTTTGTTTGACTTTCATCTTTTTTTTCCACAAAGATCAGTCTATGGTTGGAGTTTACCATGACTATCAATATGGAAGCATGTTACTAAATTTGAGGATAGCATTTGTCGAGGATTGGTAACAACTTTGGTAGGAGACAACATTTATACAACATGTAATAATCATATATTTGGAGTTGACAAAAAATTCAGTTACATGGCTTCCTCAAGTTTCAAGTCATCATCAAATGAGTCATTTACCTTTTAAGTCAAGGGTTACTCCCCTACTAATATCATCACTGGCAGAGCCTTTACTCTTGACATGACTGCCATATTTACTCAGATTGACATGATCATTTTATTTCAATGATTGTTGGACACACACACCTGGAATGCTAACCATTCACCTGGCTCAGTCGCTGTCTTGCTTCATCAGAGTGATGGGTCATTGGCTTTCAATGTGATTAGAAACACTTTTGCTTGGCCGTTTAATTAAGCAAGGTAAATTGGGGGAACTGGAGAGTGTGAGATTAATTATGCATCAATGTCCAATAGCTTTGTACAATGTACGTGCAAGTTCATTATGTATAAAGATGGCCATGCTATGATGCACATTAGTGTAATGTGTTAGATCTTTAACTTTCCTGTACATATGGTAGGAAAAAGGTAGGAAAAAAATAAACTCAATAGTAACGTATAATTATTTAACATGTCATACAACTTACGAATGAGGTGGGTTAACAAGGATCAAACTGAGACATGCTTCAAATTACAAATAATTACTTCTCTACCTAGTAGCTATCAATGGCAATATAAGATTACTGAATCATGTACACTGTGACACATTCAAAACACTCAATATCAGCAATGGACAAATTTTAAATGATGTTAAGTCTAATGACCAGTACTGTTGTTCTGTTTAAATCGAGTTAAAAATGCACGCTTTAATGACAGCAATAAAAGCTGATCTGTTCTGCAATCAGTAACACTGGCCATTCGATCAATACAAATTCCGCTGTTGCCATTCGATACACCTGATGTTAGTCTAAGCAAGTGGAACCAATACAAGACATATTAGAACAGCAGTTGAAAAGCTTCACTGAGTGGAGACGTCGTCCCCCATTCACATTGGGAGGAATGGAGAGCTATGCTGGAACTCTGCACCCGAGAATGTAAATCTTGCAGAACTAAAATCTAGAAGAACTTCTGTGTAAACCTGAAATGATTCTACAGACACTGCTGTTTTCCACTAACCTTTCTCTTTGCAGTACATATACAGGCCTCATATCTGTTACTGACACAAATGTTCTAACTGAATCTAGTGACTGTCACATTGAATAATATTCTATTTTCTTTCTAGATGATAGGCATTGGTTGTTTTATTACCTGCCTTCAATCCAATCTGATGTTGCTCAAATTCATCAGCCCAGAATATTCCATTCAACATTCAGAAAACCAGCTATCTCACAAGTGCGAGGAAATGACAAAAAAATTTCAGATTCTTCTTCCACACTAAAACTTTATTAATTGCTATGTGAAACTCATTTTCCATGATTTTTTAATTTCAACTCGTCATGCCAATGAATAGTATGTTGACATCAATTTCTGTGCAAAATAATAAGTGATCGTGGCCTTGAATGCAATGAAAAATCCAATGCAGGTTTATGGTTCTTCAATAGAAATTTTGCAATGGGGTATTCATGGGCAAAACCCAGGTCCCGTATCTTAATCATGAGAATTATGTCACAGTTGAGACTGCTACGGATTTGGCCATGCTTCTCAGTAAATTCATGTTTGTCTCACCATGCGAGACTAGAGCTAAGATAGGATTTCTGGAGATCTATTATTGCATATAGTGCAGTATGGTGGACCCAAATTTATGCCCATATTTGGCGTCTATGAAATATGAAAATAATCAAATCAAATACAATTACAAGAGTCAATTTAATCATTGTCTAATTCCATATGGTAGGCAATATGAATAACATTTTTGTATAGTAGCGGTCAAAATAAACAATGATAAACTGCATTCTTGCCTTGAAAATAATCACCACCACCGTTTGTTTGTGACGTCACACATTGAATTCAAGCATTGGACGTCATAAGCCTGTCAGCAAGCCTCACTAAATATGATCATAAAATTGGGTCCGCTATACTGTACTTTTTCCCAATTTTTTTTTTTACACATTCCAAGTATATTATACCAAAAAAAAAAATCTTATAAGTCCCCCCAAAAATATCAAAATCTTCAGGATACCCAATGCTCTGACATTGTTTAACAACAAGAAATTACAATAAGAGTTCAAAGTATACTTTGGATATCCATAGTATCTACGTAAACTGAGTACAATTTAATATCATGTGATCAATCCATTATTTATGTGATCAATTGCAATGTACATAATTGCTAATATAGATATTAATGAAATTGGTTTTCTCTTGTTGAATAATGTATCATATGAGCTACAAATTGCCAATTTTACAGAGATGCAGTAAACTATTTGTCTAATATGGCGAGATGGCCAGTTGTGTCTGGAAAATCAATGCTAATATTCAGGGGTCAAACATAATGTGACACCGAGATAAAAACAGTGGGTGAGGTCCCCTAGAGGTCGGATCAATTTGTCCACATTGCAAGATTAATCGACAGGGGGAGTTGAGACATTAGCCCATTCTGAGGTTTCAATCTTACAATAGACATGGTTTATATTACTCCAGGGGCAAATTAAAAGTGCCATATTAAGAGCGAGATAGAGTAGGATCCTTGCAAATCTCACTATAGTATTGATAAGCCATTACACCCTAGGGTACAACTGTTACAGTGTGATACATTCCAACTAGTTAACAAGCAATATTGATTTTGTTGAGCTTTGCATTTCCAAGTTTTTGATGGGTAAGTCATAAGGATCAGTAAGTTCTATGATAATTAGGAAAAATGGCAAAGTTAGAACTCTTTGTAATAGTGTTGTATTGATGAATATCAGTTGCAGATTGAAGTATGGAATACAATCAATTGGTAAAAATTACATGCATTTGTGTCGATAAATGTTGGTAGTATTTTTTAAATGCATCGATTTTCAACTTAACATAATTTTAATAAGAGAATACATAGTAGTTTACTATGCCTCATACTAATTACACTGAAAACATGACATGCATTTTTCCATACATGAACAGCAAACAGACTTTTCTGTAGACCAGAGCTGTTGCCACTCTGAGATCTCCAGAATTAGAGTTTCAAGAAAGATTGAAGGTCACAGACTTCATTGCAAGCAGTTAACCTACAAATACTGCCTCTGGACGCCCTAACATTGATGCCTGCTACAATTTTTCAGCCAGTCTAATTCTTGTAGAAGCTGTCAGTAAGCCAGATGGAATGACTGGGTCTACCAGACTCTCTTTATACCAGGTTGACCAGTGTGTTATTCACTGTGTGTTACAGTCATGTCGGCCTTGACAGCGATTAACAGGAACAAGTGGGTGATACACTGCCCCCTTGTCAAACACCAATGCCTGACTGGACTATGGATAGGGCAAGCAGGACAGTGTATGTTTAGTCCTGAAAATGTTATCAGTCAAAGAGACCAGTATGCGATTTAGAACGTGGAACACATTTATATCGTAACAGGTGGTAAAATACAGCAGGTGTCCAGGAAACTTTATGGAATAAAACAGACTGTTTTGTGCTGTGACATTGCAGTCATCAAAAGAATTTTACAGAAATTGCCACAGACTAAAAATTAATTGTCAGAATCCAGTGCTTCTAAAACAGTTCATTATAGGTTTAAGCCAGCAGAGTAAAGTACATTGATGTCATATCGTCATCAGGCAAAAACTTCCAAATGAGTGCTCTATCCGATTCTCTTCTCTCCACAACTTTTTGACAAGTGGCAGTCAATACAAAGATACGGGTCAATAGCATTGACAACCTTGATGTCTGTTTGTCACAGTGAGTGATGCATTTATTGCTAAATGGAGTCTGATCGACCCTTGTTTTTCTGTAAAAGAATTCTGGAAAAAATTTGCTTTTGTTGTCACTATCAATATCCATCACATCACAAAGTGCATTGTCATCTGTTTTTGCAACTAACCACTCTCATTGCCAGTTGGTAAAAAAGTACAGTGATCAATTTTAACTGCATAGAATGGGCAAGTACACACAATGATAAATATAATAGATTATGATTATCAACCTTGTTTATTAGGGTTTCTATGGTAACATTTTTATGCCTATCTTCCCTTCTTTCGTAGACCCAACAGCTGTGGCCGTAACCCCATTCCCCTCCCTCTACAGCCGAGCGTGACTGCCATATTAACTCAGATTGACATGATAAACTTAATTGTTGGCCACACATGCCTAGAATGCCACCATTTACCTGGCTCAGTTGCCGTCCTGATTCATCAGAGTGATGGGGTATTGGCTTACAATGTGATTAAAATCACGTTCACTTGGCCGTTTAATTAAGGGAGGCAAATTGGAGGAGCCAGCAATGGGTAAGACGGGTAAGACTGCCTCTACATCAACATTTTTTCCCATGTTTACTACCTTCGCTGCTATTCTCGATCTTCATGTTGTTTTTTTCATGTTAAATCTTGAAGCAGTAATGCAATATTTCCAAATAAGTAGATATGGAATAATTGTATGTATGGTGGTATATTTTACTACATTTAAATGTAACTTAGCTGCTTAATACAGCCAAATGACAGAAGCTGAAATAATAAATGGATCATGTTTCGACCTCTTTAGAGACAATGAGTCTCTCACGTTCAAGTATATAATGAAATATGACCATAAATATAATTGAAAATTGAAAGTTTACAGATTCTAAGCTGGATAGGCTACAGCTAGACTGCTTCTCATCTTCCAGGATAAAAAATTTCCATATTACACATTCCATCAATATCGATTGTAAAGTCTGATAACTGTGTGTTCTGACTTAGGTGAAAGGTGGAAAGCTGTAAACTTTCAATGACTGAAATTACTTCAGAAAGGGGTGTGATGTGCAGACTAGCACAACAGGATGCCAGTTGAAACCTTCGCACATAAACTGTCTGACACAAGCTTCAATAGCCACCTTGCAATAGGTGATCAAGTGCAATTGGTTTGAAATGACTCCGAGTTGTATGGACACGGCAAGAGTGCTCCAATTTCAGCCAGCGGTAATTTGAACTTTTCTTATTTTGTATTGTATCTTATTCCTTTTTTGTCAAAACATGTTAATTTCCTTCCTTACGTTTCACAGTAGTCTCGGTGAAAACTCATCACATCGAAGAAGGTCTGCGACGCAACTAAAGCCTTACGTTTCACAGTAGTCTCGGTGAAAACTCATCACATCGAAGAAGGTCTGCGACGCAACTAAAGCCAATTTCATCCAAGAGAACCCTTTCTGTGACATCCAAGCTGAAGAAATATCTAATCTAATTCCCTTTGTTGTCTGTCCAATGCTAATTGTTCATGTCACTTCAGTTGTCACATGTTTTTCTGAATATTTCGTTCCTCCACAAGATGTGGGATAAAAAAGACAGATTGCAATGCTGTCATTCCTAATTTATGTGTTTTCATTTGCTTCGAAGTCTTGTGCTTATTCTTGGTGTCTGTCTCTGACAGTTGCTCTATCTGTTTATCAGGCTTTTCCGAGAATTTGTAGCACAGGAAAGCTTTCTTCATTTCATCTCCTTTTATATTTGTTCCTAGCCCTCATAACAATCAGGCCCTTTACTGAAGATTCTGTTATAATTGATAATTACATGGTTGTAACTATGATATTATGTTAGTCGTATTAAGATTGAAGAATTTAATGATAAAATTCTTTAAAATGCGAAATTTTATGTTGTACTTTGATAACTCCACACCAGGAACAATGATTTAGAACCTAAACTTTCTTCACTAAGGATTGGCCAGCAGGACAAGTCTACAAATGAAGATGTATTAGACCAGCAGTTGAAAGGCCTGTTAAATTTAGTGGGTTTCCACTTTTCTGCCTCCTGTTCTTCACTACACATCTGCTTTACGTCCATCTCAATCCACTACAAAATCTCATTTCACTTGTGCAAAAAACTCTCATTTCACTTGTGCAAAAATCTCATTCCACTTGCGCAAAAATCTCATTCCACTTGCAAAAAACTCTCATTTCACTTGTGCACAAATCTAATTTCACTTGTGAACAAATCTCATTTCACTTGTGAACAAATCTCATTTCACTTGTGCACAAATCTCATTTCACTTGTGCACAAATCTCATTTCACTTGTGCACAAATCTCATTTCACTTGTGCAAAAATCTCATTCCACTTGCGCAAAACTCTCATTTTACGTGTGCAAAATCTCATTGCCCAATAAAATCTTATTTCACTTCTGCTAAAATTTCATTCCACTTCTGCAAAAATCTCATTCCATCTCCTCCAAGTCCCCTGAATTATGTAATAGACTTGTCATATGACTTGTCATACCGCCCTAGGTCTTGAGTCTCGGTGATTTGTACAACCTTTGGAGTTCACAGCGATCTCCCTATCTCAATATTTGTTTTGGAGATTGCGATCTCCCACTCAATCCATACTTGCTCCCTATGGACCTCAGATAGTGTAGTCCAAATAAGTAAGCCTTAAGTAAGACAAGCATCTGAAATGTGATTGTGAGAAACTGCAGTAACTTTCCTGCTTGGTAGACAAATATCTATCTATCATTCTCTCAATGCCTGTATCTGTGAAGAGATAGTATGCTCTGTCTGAAGTACACAGCAACTAAAATGTTGCCTTAATATTACAGAATTGTATTTCGGGATTATAGTCTGTCTCTGTGTAAGACAATTTTGCTGTCTGTTAAGGCAATCCAAAAGTAACTCAACCAGCATCTGGATATTCAAAATTCTAAAAATTGTTGTCCGCCCGACAGCCCTCCAAAAAGCGCACTAATGTCCTCTACTTTTCTGCCAGGCTCTAAGTATGAAATATGCAGAACCAGACAAGAAAAACAACATTCTGGAGTATTAAAGTGGAGAGCCATTCCAAGGCAATTTCTGTTGCAGACTTTTGTAGATGCCAGGCCTCTCGAGGCCATCTTTCCTTCTAGTAGTTTTCTCTTTCGCTTTCAGAAAATCCATTTATTATTGACAGTGTCCAGAAAAGCTATTTGGCAGTTACTCAGTGGTGTGGTTTAAGAAAGAGCTTAGCAACTGCAGTTAGTGTGATTTGCAGCTTGAAAGGAAAAAGATCTAATTCACTTGCTGTGAAGTGATCTAGGTGTTTCTCATTAAACTAAGCAGCCTTAAAATTAGTTTTTTTTATATCACCCAATGCAGGCCACTCAGCTGAAATAAAACGAATGTTAATCCAATTCCATTAAACTTCACTGGATATATAAGATGTGACACTCGGATGTTTCAGTGACAGATTTTGCAAAGGTTTTTTATTCATAAACATAGTGGTGTAAAGTTCTGTTGAAGGGTTTTGGAACTGCATTAATTTTGTAATGCATCTCAAATCCAACACCTCTCAATATCATACAAAGAGAAATAAGAACAGCGCCAACACTGCCATGCAAAATTCTTATTAATGTCATTCAGTGACATGCTGGAGAACGGATATTGAAGAGCATAAATTCAAACATCATGGCAAATGAGAGGGTTGTACATTGCAATCAGGGAACTTATAGCGTGAGAGGAGTTAGCTGAAAATGTTCAGGGGATTTGTGAATGCCCAAGAGGGCAATATCAGGCAATAATGGACCCAGAGTGTCCTGCCTATCACCAGGGGCAGAACATGATGCTAATACTCAAGTGTAATAGAGGGTGATTAAACTCATGTGAGCCTATTGAGAGATACATGACACCACTGAAGGGATTTCGAGTCCCTTGAATTACAACCAAGGCCATAAGCCAAGCCCCAGGCTACTCAAAGTTACTTGATACTTGCATTACAGCTAGGTCTCCCCTAAGAACTGCCACAGGATCCTTTTAATAGCTGCGTGCAACCACAGTGGCCAGCTACCTGAGCAATCAATACACTCTTCGACCTGCGACCAAGAGCTAGAAATGCCACCATCAGACACTTCAGAGATTCAAGTGACAGTCAGCAGCAGCAGCAGCAGCAGCAGCTCTCTGAAATCACATCAGTCTTTAGTGTTTGTCCTAACTACACTTTACATATTTGTGTGAGAATATCAGCAGCAGAGAGGTAGAGACAGAGACCAGGTATGGATTGAAGTGACAGATCATTGTTTCGAAAACAAATATTGAGATAGATCTCTGGGAGATCTCAGTAGACTACAAGATTGTAACAACTGCTGGAAATCAATGCAAGACGTCACGGTACAACATTATTACTACATCAAAACAGAGAAACAACAGTAAAAAGACAAATAAGGGGAATAAACAGATATACAAAAACAACATAGAGAAAGAAGTTGAAAAATCAGTTTCAAGTGGAACATCTAAAAACTCTTTTCTGTTTCAATGTTTCAGTTCCAAAAGATTTAAAGCTTTAAGCACAGAGTTTGAATGTAACTCTCCACTCCTCTTCATGTGAAAGGAGAAGACGTCTCCACTAAAATGAGCTTTTCAGCTGCCAGTCTAATACATCTTGTATTTGTGGACAGGTTCTACTTGCCTAGGCAAACCCAAATGACCTCAACTGCCTTTTCAGCTCCTTGCAACTCTTGCTTGCCACTAATAAAATACTGCAAGAGTAAGGAAGTAGTTCATTTCCAGTAGACATTCAGCATTAAAACCATTCCTGCTCTGCAACATTGTAGATTTGATAGTTAAGTTCTTTGAATTGCAAGATAAATCGGTTGGTGAGGTCTGACCCAATCGACAGTGGTTTCGATTGAGCATGTATCACATGCAGTGGAGGAAACCTTAAAGCAGGGCTTCTCAGCACATTATTCTCTTATAGATTTATTCGATTGTAGATGATTATCTCAGAAAGTTAACTTGACATGCAAAAAATAATTAAAAAAATATAGCTTGCAAAATGTGTTTCCATTGAAATCACAAAGTTAGGGTGGCATTATTTAAAACTGACATCCTTTAATCACAAATAATTTAGATGAAAAACAATTAAGAAAAACCAGTTGGGACAATTTAAGTGACACAAATATCAATGGAGTGACAACAAAGGGAATTAGATTAGGTAATTCCTTCAGCACAATGTCTGTTGAATTTGTTATATCAATTGAAATGCCTTCATTCCTTGAAGTTACACGAAGAGGGCTGATAGAGACTACATTAAACTGTCAAGGCAGGGCAAGGTTTATGGGAAAAAATGAAATTGGAAAACTTGTCAACTTTGTGCTTTAATATCATCTTGTGTCAATTGTTAAGAAGGATATATGAGTCTAACCGAATTTATCTCACAAAATTAATCCAATTTTGTCTCGATCTTGAGTCTGACAGAACTCCAAATGGAACGTGAGATGTCCACAGTGAAATAAAGATTTCCTATGAGAAAATTTTCTTTCAACTTTTCAACTTTACCAGTAAGAAAAATCCATTCTAGATTAAAATTCATCACACAAATAGCCCTATACAAATCTATTTTGGTCAGGGATACAAAATATACAGAATAAATAACACCAGTAAATTTACTTCTGGTGCTCACATGCCATCAGAAGTCTTTTCAAACCAAGAGCACTTGATCCCCCCATTGTAAGGTGCCTATTGAAGCTTGTAACAGCCAGGGTATGTACTATGTTGGAGGGTTTCAACTGACATCCCTTTGTGAAAGTCTACACATCATCCCTCTCTTCTGAGGTAATTGCAGTCATTGGAGGTAACAACGTTGACCTTTGACATCAGTCAGATGGAACAAGTAGTCATCAGACTTAATAGCTGATGAAATGGGAGGATGCTACAGGAACACTGGTGTCTGGTAGTCTGAAGCCCTATATCATAATTGAAGAAGCCATGGACTTCTTAGTGTTATAACTATAGCAGTGAAGTAAATAAGGTGGTGGTGGTGGTGGATTAGGGCTTTACGTCCTGTATTTCTGCACCTGATCGGCTAATTAGGACAGGTAGGGACCATGGCAATGAGACGAAGGATGAAACAGCCATCCACCATAGGCTCGACCAGGAATTGAACCTGGGACCCAGTAGCTGGAAGCCCAGAGCACTACCACTGAGCTCGGCCCCTACCCCATGAAGTGAATAAGGAGAACAAAATATCGGCTGGCATTGCCACCATAGCAGATAAAGCACAATGAGATGACATCATCATTTGATGTACACAAGAATGAATGACATCACTGAATAGATGACTTTCATCAAACAATGGTTATCTGCTTTGGTGGCACTGACCTCTTCCGTTGATGCAACAAAATTGAGTACACAAACAGTCATGAAGATGTAAAACTGTGAGAATAACCAGATGGAGCAAACCTTTGTTGTCCTCATAGTTCTATCAGATTTACTGCAGGAATTGGCAATTTAGCAGGTAATTTCCAATTATTATGTGAATTTAAAGTGATTAATTTCACAGAGTAAAGGACAAAAGATACAAGAGTGCATGAATTCATCATTAAACTCTGTTGCGTGAGATTAATACAGATGTACTCTATTAGTACATGGATTTATCCATATGCCAAGGACTTTGTGTTATCCAACCACAGTCTACTTCATACATAGAACCTGCACTGGGGGTCCGTGATACATAATTAATCTCAAACTGGCCAGTTCCCCCACTTTACCTTGCTTAATTAAAGGGCCAAGTGAAAGTGTTTCTAATCACATTGAAAGCCAATGCCCCACCACTCTGATGAAGCAGGATGGCAACTGAGCCAGGTGAATGGTTGGCATTCCAGGCATGTGTGGCCAACAATTAAGATGATCATGTCAATCTGAGTAAATATGGCAGTCACGCTCAGCTGTAGAGGGAGGTGAAAGGGTCATTGCCATAGCTGCCAGGATTACCAGGAAAAAAAAGAAAACAAAAAGGAGAAAAAGAGGCGAGACCTGGATGAAAAGGTTACCAAGCTGAAACAAGATGGCTCTGAAGTAAATTACCTGAGTGATAAGCTTTTAAATCAAGGCACACTTAAAACTTACATAAACAGTTTACCTTGTGAAAAATCCACGAACGCTTAGTTGGTTTTATATCCTTGCCACAAGGAAGATACCATCACCTGTGGAGTGAATTAATTCTATATTATCAATGGTCGCAAATTGTAACAAATGCATTGCAAATTAAGCATAATTATGATTATACCATTTTTATATAATTTGAAATGATACAGCGTTTGACACAATTCTATTTAGCAGTAAATATATCACTCAGTGTCCTTGGCAGACATTAAGGGGTGCTCTTGATATTATTGACCTGAGCAAGCAGTCCATCTGATAATGTGTTGATTTAAACAAAACTGAATTCCTTGTACATGTACATTTTGTGTACCAAATACATCATGTGGATGAAATAACCATTAAAAAATTGCTCTTGTGTACACGGATAAGTTGTACAAGTACAACAGGTGAGTGGATTAGGGTTTTACGTCCTGTATATCTGCACCTGATGGGCTAATTAGGACAGGCAGGGACCATGGCAATGGGATGATGGATGAAACAGCTATCCAACTTAGGCTTGACCGGGAATTGAACCCAGGAGCCAGTGGTTGGAAGCCCAGTGCGCTACTACTGAGCTAGGCGCCCAGCCCAGTACAGGTATAACAGTAAATATAATGGCAACCGCAACGTTTTTTTACCATTTTGAAACCTATCACCGTAATGGAATCTATAAATATTGTATGAATAAAAGGCTGTGCAGTTTTACCTGTATGCACATTTTGCATATATGCAGCTGAAAATACCAGCAATAGTAGGAAGGTTATCTGATCATGCTTTGAATTGCTAAATAGGAAAAGTTAACAGAATAACTAAGTTGTTTCACTCCGTTTGTCAACTCAAAGAGAAACTACCTATATAAATATGTTGACTGAATGTTTGGTATCTACTCTGAATGTAAGAGAGTTTGCTCAACGGCTAGTCCAGTCAGGCATTGGTGTTTGACAAGGGGGCAATGTAGCACCAACTTGTTCCTGTTAATCGCCATCAAGGCAGACATGACTGTAACACACAGTGAATAACACACTGGTCAACCATGTATAAAGAGGACTGAGGCTGTCCTAGCGATTCATTCTGGGTCAGTGGCAGCTCCTGCAAGAGTGGCGAAGCGGTGGCCCACTGTTGTTGTTGCTCTTACTTAAGTTCGGTAAATCTGTCGATGGCATGTACAAGGAAGCGCTCAATATAAGCCAACTTCTACTTCCCTGGTGAGGGAATGCTTGGAATGTGTACTCTTCAATTAAGCCAGGATACAGGATTCCTCACCATGAATGTTCAAATTTTACTTTCCTAATTAGCTAGGTCCATATCTAACACACTGCCGCATACATATCCCTAAACCAAACATTCTAGTTGCAGCTGTCTACTGGCAGCTATAATTGGCATACACCATCATGATTAAGATATTGGAGTCTTTTAAATTACAAGTCCCCTCCTGAAAAATTTAATTGCAGATCACAAGTAATTTTTGTAGCTTAGTGATGAACAGTTTTTTGTTTTTGTTTGGTTTCAGTTTAGCCCAGCTGTTTCTAGCTAGGTATGGATAGGTTTGTGCAGCTTGGGGTAGTTCTTCCGAGCTCTGGATACATATATTTGAATATACTTCCTTCACTCTGGGTATACTGCATGCTTTGTATCATTCTTCATGAACACATCTCTTCACTTCTCATTAAGACGAACAGCATTGTGTAGCTCTTGAAATTGGCCAAATGGGCCAGCGATGCATTTAACCAAGGCTGCAAGTCTTTAGTGCCTCCTGTCAGTCAGCATCCGGGTAGTTTAGACCAACAGCTGTAGCAAATCTTTTGGTATAGCCATTTATAAAATCTAGCAAATGAGCCAGCCTGTCATGATAAAAAGCTGCTGCCAATTTTCTAGTAATTTACTAGAACACATGCTATTGCAACACTTAGATATTGCATAATCCATGTGCTTATTTTTAAGAAATCTTACCATCCACATACAAAGCAAAAAGCCAACATCTTGCAGTGAGGGAAACACATCATATAGTAAATGAACTCTTTTTAATAGAGAAATGGATGATGGGGGTGGGTGATTAGGGCTTTACGTCCTGTATTTCTGCACCAGTTGGGCTAATTAGGACAGACAGAGACCATGGCAATGAGACGAAGGATGAAACAGCCATCCAACTTAGGCTAGAGCGGGAATCGAAACCCGGGACCCAGCGGTTGGAAGTCAAGAGCGCTACCTAGAGAAATGGATGAAGAATCCAACTACATTTAAGTGTATGCTGAAAGTTTTATGAGATGTCATGAGCTGTTATATTTGCTGGCAGCTTTTCTGAAGAGCTCTGAAAGTTACAGAAACTTTTTGCAAGATGAATTGGCAGATACTTGGAGAAAGTGCAGATGGTAGCCTGAGGCTGGTATATACTTGGAAGCATCCTGCACTACCAGACTTTCCCACAAGGTATATGGACCTAGCTCTTCATACTTTGGTTCATACTTTGCAACACATTGGCTAATTTAATAAATACATGCTTCACACTGTTTGAATGAGGGTTTCCTACCCTCCAGTACTGATTTGGGGTGATACCTAAATGCTATAAAATGGCATAACAACATCAAATATTTACTGGCCCCTCAGCACCTAAATTCACAATCAGTGGTGAAACACTTTACCATTTATACTGCAACCTGCATATCAATCATATATATTGCCTTTTATATAATTTAGATAAATGTCCTACACAATGGAATAATTATCACAATATATGATCCAAATTAATTGGATATTTCCTACCATGGGAAATGTAGCAACTATCTAAACTGCACAAAGACAAATTCAGTTAACTGGCTGATAGAGGCAGATATAAAGACGAGATGATAGGCCTTGGGTTAATGTGTAATTATGTTCCATCCATGTTACACATATACCTCCTAGGTGGGGTCATTTACTTGCCCCAGCACAAATATCCAGTGCACACCTTCACACCCTATTTACTGATTTGCTATAACCAAAAGCAAACATTATATATATATGTCATGGTATATAATGAAAATAAATGATTGAAATAATATTAAATTATACAAGGGTTATGCAGTAGTTGCAATAAAACAATTACACATTTTGAAGACAATTACAGATTCCTTTCTTGGTCAACAAAAACAGAGTCCATCCCCATCAGTTCATTAACTGCAGCATTTGCACAATTTTCTTGATCACTGAGATGAGTGAATGAAAGAGATCTTTTTTGTAATACTAATTCCAGAGGCAAAGCATCAATCATTTTACAAGTTACTGCAGATTTTTCATCTAGCTCACATTCTCATGGCTGTTAGGGAAAAATGAAGTAACACAAGCCATCTGCTCTTGGTAACTCTTGGTAACTCTTGTATGAACTCTTAACAAACGAGGCTTGAAGTTCCCCATAACAACATAACTGACATCTATTGCTACAAAGGATAACGAGGGATGGTAATTTCTTATCTTCCCAATTCTCATTCATCTTGTTGCTACAAGAGATAGATCTGACCTTCCTTTGACCTCTCCATGACCTCTCCATAGTTTCTTCCTCGGTGTTAAATAACATTTGACCTCCGAATATTAGCATTGATTTTCCTGCCACAAATTGCCATCTCCTCGTATCAGACAAAACGCCTACGACCGGCTTAAACAGATGCCAATTTGTTCCGATTGTCAGAACCACAAGCTCACCGAACAATCCTGGTACAATGCAATACAACCAGATCAGCATTAATGAATACAATAGTAGGAAATTAATGCAGTAAATGATATTGGCAATCAAATGGCTGAGTCAGGAGTCACAAATGTGGGTGGATATAAAGCTTTGCTGCTCTGTATCATTACAAATCTTGCTATTTTTACAGCTAAAAAAAGACACATTTGAATATAGCAAGCATACTGAAAGTTGGTAATAAGTTGCTGGTACCAATCTATGAATAGATCACAATTTAGATTTTAATTTAATCAAATAACGATGGACTAACATCACATTTAATGACAATTTGTAATATTCATTTACAATCATAAACATGGAGACGGTGGATTGTCTCTACATTCAAGCCCAACATTTCACCAAACACACCTGATTTCTTTTTCTAAACAGTCAAATATTTCCTTAATGGAGCCTCCTCATTTACTGGCAGTTAAAAGTCTTTGCAGGTGATGGAGACAGTGTTAGAGACAGTTTCATGCCAAATAAATGGGCTGAAATGTTATATCTGTCATCCAGGGTCTAAAGTGTGAAAAAGGGAGAAAAAAATCCACTTAGAAGAGAGATATCGATGGAATGCACACCTGAGCCACATTCCAGTTCCAAGGCTTGGGGTGAAAGTTGCAGCTGGGAGAAATAGTGGGGAATACATAGAGGTATGAAGGGATATAAAATGTGAGAAACAAAGGTAGAAATGGAATATAAATTGAAAATATTCAGGGACCGACATACAGAGAAACAGGTACAGCAGTTAGAAACCAAGATAGATGCAATATTGTGAGAGACAGGTTCCAGACAGAATAGAAGTGAAGATAGACTAGGCACAAGTAATGAGTTTGGTTGTACAAAAGACGGATTGATACATTTTCCAACAGCTGGATGGACAGACAGAGTGACAAAGAATCAGGTGTAGTAGATATATAAGAAATTACAAAATTACACGAAGCAAGGAAGTCCCATTGAAGTGACAAAGCCATGATAAAGAGTATTATTCAACAAAGGGCATAAGCACTTTTAAGAAACTATACCAATTTTGGCAAAACAGACAAAATAGACAAACCTTCCAAGACGCGGATGAAATATATGCAGTTGAGCTTCAAGTGGGAGCAGATTGATTTCAAAGGGTTCACAGTGAGACTTCTTTTGGTTATTGATCACTCTTTAGTGCATGTTGGCAACATGTTTCAACTGAACCTTTCGCTAACACAATAGTTGCAACTTCCAATACAAAAACTGTCAAGTTGACTCACCTGTGTGCACTGGGAGCTCCTGCAAATATAATCATGTATCACTGACCAGTTAGTCCATTAGGAGCTACAGTTAGTCCATTGACAGCAGTCACTCCTTGACAACAGTTAGTCCATAGAGTGGCTCTCAACTGCACTTGCCACCGCTACAACTCTCAGAGTGGAGCAGGCTGCTAGCTCAATGGGAGTGGCATGCTGCAAGGCGCAGGTCTTAGGCCAGCACTTTTAGCGCCTGAGATTGGGTTAGGATGCTACTGGATGCTGCTATGGGATGCTGGCATGGAGGTTTCAGCAGCACAAGATATGAGGGACAGCCACCAAATAGGATGGGAGATGCAGAGAGTCTGTGGAGACTGAGGGAGACTGAGAGAGACAGCCAAGGAGACTTGCAAAGATGCCTCGGGGGCCTGACGCTCTCTTCTTAAAAGCTGCAGACACAAAAAAAGGCAAAATAGGCTTATGCAGTGAAACCATACCTTGAGACCACCTATATATATCAAGACCCTATCTAATAAGGCCACCTCAAACTTACAAAAACAATGCAACAACACTTATCTAAATGTACATGTCAGTCCTTTAACTTTAAGATTGCCTTATACGCAGAACGGAATCCTTTCCATCCACTTATAAATCTATTAAGATACCTATCGATTGAGATCCCCTCGAAGTTAGGACCAAAAAATTAAATTTTTTTGTAATCAAAACCATCGCACTTCTCAGACTGCCAGTCTGCAACGCTACTGAAACCACCAAAACAATGGGAAAGCAATTCTTTTCAAAGCATTCTGATTCACTTCCCATTTGAGACAACCTTATCCTTAATGCAATCTCACTGAATGACGTCACCATTGAGATGACTGCACTGTAGTAACTGTAATTTATCACACACTACTACTTGACTCCAATTTGGACAGTATTATAACAGTAATCTTGGTGTAAACGTATATTTAAACACTTTACCTTCCATTAAGATAACCCAATTTTAACCATCATAAGTAAGTAAGGAAAATTTTAGTTTAGCTCGGTGAAGTACAGTTAACAATCAACAAAAATGCAAGTGCTTGTCACCGAGATGAGCATGAATGATAAAATAAGAGCATATGAATAATAAAATATGAGCATATGAATAATAAAATATGAGTAAGATATGAAAGTATATACAAATGGGAAACTCCATCAGTCTGATGAGACAGTTACAAGTTAAGAAGAGTACATAAAAAACCTCCACAACTACATCTAAAATCATGAATCAGTATTAAATTGCAAATTAACACTCTCACCTCTGAGACCACCAAATGAGCTCCACCTTTTACAGGTAATCTTAATACCAAAGTTAAACTGTACTCTATGCTCCATCTGAGGGTGTACCTGTGTAGTAAGTGATATTGTTGTGTTATCTGTCTACAGGGGAGCCCTTTGAAACCACACACTCCTTGAGTAGACTTGTCAGGCGTATGTTAGGAGTAATTTACTCTCTGTGTGACACACTACAAGCCTTGTTAGACCCAGGTATCTGTACCATGTTGCATATTCTGTGATATACTTACAGATTTACAGGTTTTTTTAGGATGCTCAGATGGCTGTGTGTTTGTGTGATTAGGGCTTTACGTCCTGTATTTCTGCACCAGTTGGGCTAATTAGGACAGGCAGAGACCATGGCAATGAGACAAAGGAGGAAACAGCCATCCAACTTAGGCTCGACCGGGAATCGAACCCGAGACCCAGCGGTTGGAAGCCCAGAGCGCTACCTCTGAGCTAGGCCCCCGCCCGATGCTCAGATGGCTAATGTACGTTGTAGTTGAAATGACTTAGCATAAACTAGGCTATTCGGAAAAATAGCACCAAAGTATGTTTAATATTGCAAATATTAAATATGATATGCTGCTATATGTTGGCTCAATGACAGCGAACTCCTATTTTTTATCAGGTATTTCATCATATATTAATTATTTTATAGCCCTCAGCAAAAGTAGATGAAGCAGGTTATTGTTATTAATGGGAAATATTAATGTCTGTCTGTGGGCGAATGGTCCAGTGGGTAGGCCGCAGTGACCTTTTTTTGTTTCCGGAGCAGAACAAACGTTGATGCAATTATTCTTATTAAATTTTGTACACAATTACTCCATAAGGCATAATTTGATACATTTTCATTCTTTACCTTAGTCATACACTTTATTTAAACTTCAAGAAATTCAGTTGGTCTCATCAGTTAGACCATTTATATTATAACCAGACCCTCTAATATAAAACACAGCTTCAGCAGACCATTTGACAGATTGAAATCATTCATCATATCGTTCAACATTTTTGCATTGCAGTCACTTATAAACCAGTAAATTATGTTAATTAATTTGAAATAATTTAGCAATTTATGTATTAATGCTAGTTTTTTTTTTATCAAATAGCCTCTACTAAGGAAGCAATTAATAACAACCAAGTCTGTTTGACAATTTTGTAAGCTCAGCCCAATATTTTACAATTGACTGTAATTTGAATGCAGGGTCATGTATGCGTTTTATTAAATTCAAATTTTATTGCTTCACAAATGTGTTGGTTTGCACATGATGTTCATGGGAAAGGACTTCGCAAGCTGACTCCATAAAACTAGTGCCGCAAAGTGATAAGTAGGAACACCAGACTTCATTGTCATGCAGTGATATTGAAAACGGTGTGCAACAAAAATACACTTTGAACTATAGTATACTCGGGTCATAGCAATATGTTTTTGTTTGAAAAGACATATAATATTTTTTTGTACTTACATTGTCATAAAAAACCGTGGTGGATGTTCCTCCTGGCAACTTCCTTGAAGAACTTCCAGGATTCTGAAATGTAAAATATTATAATATCATACATCTACATAATATCTATTAAAAGGCATAATGCCATTTATTATGACAGAGCCAAAACTGCCTCAATTAATCCGGACAGATGGAGCAATAAAATGCATTAAAAGCGGGCTAATAAACAATGTTGTAATTCATTCATAATCAACTAAAAGAATGCTTTAGAACAATTGAAAACAATAGAAACAATGGACAGGTGACCCAGAAGCGACAATAACAATAGAAAGAAGGAGCTTTCCGTCATTTGCTTGTCATTGTCACGTTTAATCCCCAAACGAAGCTTATTATCACCCCTGCCAACTGTCGGCCATTTTAAATGTGAATGATGATGTATGGGGCTGCTAAAGGAAATATTGCGGCCCCTTGTATCATCACGCACAGCAAAAATGGCAGAGCAGTCCTAGTGCTGCGGATATGACTTGTGATATAATGGGGAAAATGCTGGCTGCCAAGTTATATATGACTTTCACAACAATAAGACTGCGGAGCGTGATTCACAGATTTTCTGCTCTTTCATATCTACAATTACTGGTGGGCCCGATAAACGTGTTTTTCTGCAATCCATCTGGCATCGCCATAAGTTGCAGAGTGAGGGGAAAGACATGATAAATGGATGATAAGTGAATGATGAATGGGTGACATAATTATAATAGGAGGTTCCTGCAGCTCACTTTTACAATCATGTTCCCAGTAGGAAGCCCATTACTTTTAAGTCACTATTATACTTTTTCCAACACTCGCTTTACCAGCTGTGACGACTTACATAAATCTTGACCACAGCTTTCTGTTGAAATGGTAAAAGCGGATACTGTTATAAGAGAACTGATCCACTTCTCAAAATGTATCACCACTCTGATTGCTATGTGTACTTCAGCTTAAATTGTCCAAATTTCTTGGTAATTATTTCAACAATGATATTACGATTGAAATTAAGTTTGCAATTCGCTGTTAGTGGCATTAGATAAAGAAGTCAAGGTGCAGTAAACTCTGTGTACTGCAAAATAGACAAACAATAAATAAATGTATGAATCTGTGTGGTGATGAACAAGGCAAAACAAGCCACTGATAAGCGTAACAGAGATTGAGAGCTGAGCATTCATTTCATGAGCATATGAGCTTATCCAGCAGTCATTCTCTTAATGAAATGAGTAAGTCTTTTTTTGTGCCAATCAGTATGAATGCAGTTGGCAGACTATGCTGATTACTAACAGACAGCACTATCCTTTATTATTCAGGACATCTTACTATGGTTGCAGCTATGCAGTAATTAGTTATCATCCCAGTACTAACAATTCGTGTAATAAAATCACCTGTGACATAACTAAATAAGTCATACCTGGACTTTGTAACTGATGTCACCTGCATAATGCTAGCAATACCTTCCAATAGACTCTTATTAAGTAATAGATAATGCCCGCGTTTTCTCGACATGGGAGTTATTGCGAGGCGTTAGCCGAGCAATAATCCCATGTCGAAGAAAACAAAGGCATTATCTAACTTATACCACTTATCTATTACTTAATCATTAAGGCTGGGTTCACTATTTTGCAGGATCAGTTGCATAAGATGTTGCCTATTTTGCAAGACATTTGTTTGCTTGTTAAGTGTTTGCTTGTTAAGTTTTGCCACAACATGTGCTCATATAAGTGTGACCATGTCCTCCCTGCTGTTCTTAGTACATGTGATATATCCCCCTGTAATCCATTTAGTGTGCGTTCTTCATCAGCTTCTTTATCTCTGAGTTTGCAAAACTTACCTGACTATACACTTGTTGATCATAGTTCAAGACAGTGTTGGCTTGTTTGTATTAGCAGTTTGTTAGCTAGACAATATAGAGGGAGTTTCACAAACATTTTGTTGTAACTTGGGCACTCAAGCATGATAATTATTTGACTTGTCAAGACAATGTAAATGGTCTTAACAAATAATAACTACTTCTAAGTTGTCAACTTTGAATGAATGTTGACAAATGACTAATTAACCATAGTAACAAGATGGCAAAAACATGAATTTTTAACCTACTAACTCTTCATATATTAATTATTGTAACTTAGATAACCTATGCTTCACAATAGCTAGTTAATTACAAAAATATAGATATTATAATCACATACATTCAAATGTTAAATAGCCATTGTATGGAAGGAATGGAGTTTGTACAACTACTGGACAAATAAAATTACATTGAAATCAATGCTTGTACGCACCATTTACAGTGGATAATTAACATAGAAAACCCTAACATTACATTAATAAATAATCAACAGACCTGGAGATTGCTGCACAATAGTGATTGACAGAGCACTTAGATCCCCAGACCAGCAATCACTGGCCACTTATGCTAATTACCAATTACTAGGGTCAATGCAGGTCATTTAACCCCCATCCAGAAGACACAATTGAAATACAAGAAAAAGTTAAGTAATAGATACATTGAAAAGATTTATCTTGTGAGCATAAAAAAGAAAAAAAGTTAATGCTAAAAGGGATTAAGATCTTTTACCTTAAACATATCTTTTGAAACTGGTCTGAGATTAAGTCCATTTATACAGTTGAGGCAGACGTAATGATGAGATAGGCTTACAGTCTGGCATATTTTAAACAATTACTCCATGGGTGGGGTAATGCCCCAGCACAGACTCCCAAGTAACAAGCACCACCATTTAACATCTGAGTGTCTGAGCTGGGATTCAAACTCGGGGCCTTTGGCAGGTAATTGGCCAATGCCTTAACCACAAGGCTACTTTAATGCTTAAATGGTTTAAAACGGGGTTTCTGTGTCAGTAATGAACAGAGCTCGCTACAGTCTCAATTTTGTTCTCTAATTATTCAGCCAGAAGGTCAGCCGAGAGCAATATAATATACTGCAGGAAATAGACTCTGCAATGAAAGCCACTTTGGTGTAATTGGGAAAATGGATCCCATTAAAAAAGCTTTTCATTTCCAAGGTAAATTGAGAAAATCAATTCCCTTCGATTACTTTGTTGACTTTACATCTCTCGAAACTCCTCAAATTTCGTCTTTTTCACTTCTTCCAGAAAAGAACAAACATATAATGCAATTGCTCCAACGCAAAATAGCGCGTTGTCAAATCGTTCGAATGTGAGCGAAAATGAATACGAACTTGTTTCGTCAGTGAATTCCGGAGCGACAATAGATCCCAACAATACTGCTTGCAAATACATGTGAATTGCCAAAATAAGAGTTTTCAAGGACAGACAGATAGCAAGGACATATACAAGATGCATTATAACCATACAGGATGCATTATGACCATACAGGATGCATTTTTTATGGACATACAGGATGCAAAAAGGACATGCATTTTGCATTATGGATTTACACTCACTGACCACATTCCAACAGATCATTTTAACTTTTGACGAAAATTGCTAAATAACCCTTTTGCATGGGACGCTCACCGCATAAGATGGTCTACTGCCTTCTGAGCTCATAAAATGCACATTCAGCCCTAATCTGAGTTCTGCCAATTATTCTCCAATCCTCCAGAGAGGAATTAAGTGACCTTTTTGACCTTGACAATCACACAGAATTGTAAGGTCACTAGATGTCAAACGTGTGCTCTGCAGATAACACAATTTTGTGCTTTCTACTTCTCCGAGTTTTTTTAATGGGCGCCGTAAACGGTTCTTTAACCATCAACTTGGGACGGCCGACAGAATGTGTCAGTCACTGAGTTATGTTGTACCAGTTTCCAATCACACTGAGGAAATTACTCAGTAACCTGTACTATTTAAAAAATTTTGAACTAATAGATCACTGAACTTTACTTGTTTTATATTTGCAGTGGTACGTCCATCAGAATATGAATTTAGTGCTAACAACTGTATCTGGTACCTATAAAATGTACTGATGAGGTACATGTAAAAGTATGACTTCACTATTTCATACAACGAAGACTGGTACCAAAGGGAAAAGTGCAGCATACCCAGATAGCATTCCAAATCGGGCCAGCATTGTTTCTATATACTATTAAGCCACCTTCAGTGCAACGACACGCCAAGGCTGAACGATTTGGGATGCTATCTGGGATATACACTGACATAAGTCCTGAGAAACATTATCACAATCTAAAGTATTTAAATGTTGCATCTAGTCCTGCCGTTTCAAAACTAAAAGTTTTAAGAATATGTTACTCTAGTGACAACATGATTGTTGATGCCATTAAGACTTATTCTGATCGTAAAACACCACTATATGAGCCACGGAAACCTCTCATTATGATTTTATCACCGATTCATCATTCACTTATCATCCATTTATCATGTCTTTTCCCTTACTCTGCAACTTATGGCAATGCCAAATGGATTGCAGAAAAACACGTTTATCGGGCCCACCAGTAATTGCAGATATGAAAGAGCAGAAAATCTGTGAATCACGCTCCGCGGTCTTATTGTTGTGAAAGTCATATATAACTTGGCAGCCAGCATTTTCCCCATTATATCACAAGTCATATCCGCAGCACTAGGACTGCTCTGCCATTTTTGCTGTGCGTGATGATACAAGGGGCCGCAATATTTCCTTCAGCAGCCCCATACATCATCATTCACATTCAAAATGGCCGACAGTTGGCAGGGCTGATAATAAGCTTCATTTGGGGATGAAACGTGACAATGACAAGCAAATGACGGAAAGCTCCTTCTTTCTATCATTATTGTCGCTTCTGGGTCACCTGTCCTTTGTTTCTATTGCTTTCAATTGTTCTCTAGAAGGCTTTGCTATGATTGAAAACTGGAAATTATTTAGGACTTCTGCGAATTGTAGTTTTCCCCCAGCTGTCATATTTGTCTGTTGATGTGCAATGCAAAATTGTTTGGTGCCTTATAAATATATACTTATTTAACCATTCAAGGTAGAGATATCATCATGTAGCAAGGCACACAGAATTTGCAAAAATCAGTAATGAAAACTGATGCTATCTCTTGACTTTTTCTGATACTCCTATAAGCTAGGGCAACCCCGGCTGCAACTGATGTGTGTTGACATTTCTATCAATATCAGTTGGCATGATGTAGAACAAGCAGCCATATTCCATCAACCTAAACAAATTTAGCCGTCTGATATGTGATCGGACTTATTACTGCGCGGATGCGGAAGGCAATATGAATGAGCAAAAAGCACCAGTAGAACTTTTTTCCCTTCCTGTGTTACTACTCGCATAAATCTCATGAAGTAGAGCCGAAAGCAGAAATATGCGTATGAATTATACCAAAATACAATAACGCAAGGGTATGATACATTGCAAATGTCAGTTAATGCACATTATAGCCACACAACTTGGCTGTCAATGGCACATTTAAATAGTTTCAGGTAAATCAGAAATTGTGTGATTCTGAATTTCACCATGGTGCATTGGTGGTGGGTGGGTGGGTGATTAGGGCTTTACGTCCTGTATTTCTGCACTGGGCCAATTAGGACAGGCAGAGACCATGGCAATGAGACGAAGGAGGAAACAGCCATCCAACTTAGGCTCGACCGGGAATCCAACCCGGGACCCAGCGGTTGGAAGCCCAGAGTGCTACCTTTGAGCTAGGCCTCTGCCCCCATGGTGCATTGGTAAAACAACTTCTATCTTAAATAATCAAGATCAGTAAATGAGGATCAATAAATCAATCAAGATCAGTAAATGACCTGTAAAATAAAAAGCACATTAGACAGACAAACAGAGAATACACAGATATATAGACAAATCTCTGAAGTTGGTTGGACATAACCCATACATATGCATTAGGCCAAATTGCCATGCAGGGGGCCAAGGACTTGAGACATTAACAGTCGTCCTGAGAGTCTCATCCCACTTGGGGGCATAGTAATGGCTGCATTTAAGGCTAGGAAACATAAAAAGGGCTTTTCCACGTGAATCTTTAAGACACTAAAGCCATTTAAGGTGGACATGTCGAGATTCGAATGAGTATTTATTGAGTCTTTTGGGTTTTGTAATTTGGATCTAAAATAATGGAAACGTTGAGCAAACTGTGTACACATGCATTTCAAGATTAGAAGTAAGAAATACTTAAGGCGGAAATGTGTATATGGAAACTTAAAGGAGTTAATGAATTTTAAGGAACAGATCTCAGCATGGAAATAAAGAAAATATAAAGGAAAGAGAAAATAATGAAAGATGTGAAAATCACAAAGGTGAGGGGTTAAGATCAATAAGATATGAGGATACGGAAGAAAAATTGGAGAAAAGAAGAACTACAAGATATAATGCGAAAATTGGGTTGACGTCATTTCAGTGATGACGGGCCACGTTCAGCCGATCTGGCATGTTACAAAGAAGAGGATAAGAGAGAAGCAGAGCCCAACCAGCAGGATGAGTACATTTGTATTCAGTCTGTGTTTGGCTTTTTATGCCCATCATGAAGGGAGTGTGGAGTCACATGATGTATGATTCTGACCAATCAGCATTGAGAAAGCTGCTGGAGAAAAAAGCCCGGATGAGGAGTTTGCAAATTGCCCGGATGAAGAGCATCCGGGGTTCCCGTGTATCTGCAGTGGATCTCAGGCAGGGGATAAAAAAGGCATGAAAAGGCAGATACGTGGATAAAAGGCTGAGACCTCAAATACCTGCCAAGTCATATATTAGCATTGCAAGAAAATACATCCTGACTATCAGTTGGTGGCAAGTCCTCACTCAACTAAAGGAGAGAATTACTCATTATTCAATGGCAACCAATGCTAAGAGACTTTGCTCTGGCAGTCTGTGCAAACATTGTGATATAAACAGGTGCAACAGATACTATAAGTGTGTGTGTGTGTGATTAGGGCTTTACGTCCTGTATTTCTGCACCTGATGGGCTAATTAGGACAGGCAGAGACCATGGCAATGAGACGAAGGATGAAACAGCCATCCAACTTAGGCTCGACCGGGAATCGAACCCGGGACCCAGCGGTTGGAAGCCCAGAGTGCTACCTCTGAGCTATGCCCCCGCCCTTCAGATACTATAAGACTTCGAATGTTATTCCTTCACCCTTGTGGTGCCTTAAATCCAGTTGTGATAAATCATGGCGATAGGGGTTTCCCCTGCTCATTAACAAGTTTGTCCCATGTTATTGGATTTGATATTACCATTGAATGATGTCTACACAAGTTCAGTACACAATGCAGAATAAAGAAAAGAATAGCATTTGCTTTATTAATTAGAAATGTGCAATTTCTTTTGACGTGGCTAATGTTAAGCAAATATGTAAGAATAAATTATACCATATCAACAACTTAGAAGTTTGCCTGAAGTTGAGCAAGCAGTAGGAATACTGCAATTAACTTGACACCATGAGGGTTAAATGTGGGCTATTAGTTTAAATGTTTGATAATAACTTAAATAAATATTGTACTTCATGATGTGAGAAAAACATCAAAACATTGACAAATTATGGTCTATTGCTAAGATAAGATAAGATACATCTTTAAAATAAGCAGTGATGCTTGTCTCCGACTGAAATGACAATGAGACATTATGTACAGATGAGAATGACTATATACAATGGCATAACATTAATGAAAAGGTAAAAATAAGATTAAAACAGAGAACATAAAAAACATGAATTGCATTCACAGCTCGGCTTCTAATCCCGAATAGCACTCTTAAAATCAATCAAACTTAAATTCCTTAAATCGGTTGATAATTTATTATATAACATGGGACCATTATACCTAAAAGAATTAAAACCATACTTTATAGTAATATACATAGGTTGAATTAGTTTAGCACCTCGTAATTTGAAGAACATTTAATTTGACTTTGTGAACATTGACTAGAATATCTTTTATTCTGCATACATACAATGACTCATAGTTTAATTTCTTAATACTTTATAATCAGAGTGAAAATCATGGAATGCAAATCTCAGAGCCCGTTTTAAGACGTATGTTAAAAACACCTTGAACCAGTGGGCCATGTTCTGGAAGACTTTGTCATTGTAAGTCCTAAAACTACCACCAGGGACGCCACCTATAGACATACATTTAGGCTGCATCAGCGACCCTAGTGCACAAAATAAATAGGTGAAAGGTAGAAATAATTTCAGCTATTTGAAATATTTTCAGCTATTTGATAGGTAGAAATATTTTCAGCTATTTCATAGGATTCATAGCAAAATGTAAATATTTGTGAATGCTCTAACTTAAGAGTTCTAGTTTGTCTCTCACCTTTAATGATATTATTGGTCTGAAGAAAACTTGTATGACCAGCTGTCAGAGGCAGATGTAATGATGATAAAGACCACGGATGGTCAATAACTGATCCAAAAAGTTAATTTGTAAAGGTTTGTACAGTAAATTTACTATTATAGAGCACAGAAAATTATTCACCCCACATGTGCCTCTTCTGTGGCAACTGATCAAACCCCACCTGGGGCCCCTTTATCCTAGCTGCTTGCCAATTAGACCATGTAAGCTGACGCAGTGTGGCTAAAAATAAACTCCCACAACATGAGATGACATGACAGAGATATGTCGAAATGAACCACTGTGCAATATATTGGATATATTCACTGGTTATTTGGCATTTTATTTGGTTATCACCATTTAATGGATTAGTTGATGGTCAGAATATAACTGCTGAATCTACAGGTAAAATTGCTTTCACATTTTGACAACAGAATAATCAGAGATACCCATGTGTTTATGTATTAACTAAATCATACAACACCTGTATTTATTTGGATGTAAACAAAGCATGGTAGGCATTATGTTGCAATGTAGGAATACTGACAACTAATTTCAGTATTAAAACTGTTTTCCAAGTGATATCAAATATATTTCATATGCCCAGTTACGGTTGAATTGTCAGCTGCCATAAAACTCACATTTGGAATGGTTCCAAGCAGCAGTGTCACAGACCTTTAGAAGTTGTGATAATCTAATAATATGTGATTCAAAACATGGTATTTCAAGGGTTGAAGTCGAATACCCATTATATTAATGTGTACATCTACATGTATGTGTAATATTCTCAATAATTCATGATAAAATGTAGTTGTATGTGTCATTTCCACAAGGATATACCAATTACGTACATGCATGTTCTAATTAATGACAAGGCTGGATACATTTTATGAACATTAATAAAAAATCAGAGGCGTAGCTAGAAAGGGGTAAGGGGGATTTACTGGAATTCTTTCTGAACAACCATAAAAGTAAATATAATTTAAATTGGCTATTAGACCATCAGAGAGGTTACATGGGCCTGTTTTTTTTACTGTCCTCAATAATGAGGTGGTATTCAAATATGAAGTAAATTAAAAATGATAATACAAATAGGCCTAAAATTACTTGTATTAATTATGAAATGGTTCTAATTGTGATGTGTTCTTATGATGAAGTTCAACGTATTTAATTTCATTTTCAGTTTGTAAGACAGGCTATGGGTATCCCCTATATTGTCCTCAGCCAGGGGATTCCCCAGAGCACACTAAATGCTGTCGTCATTTCTTCCAACCAAGATGCTGCAAAGAGAGGGCTACAATGGTCTGTGCAGGCAAAACTAGCAGCAAGACTGGCAAGTCTAATTGGGGTGAGTTTATCTTATCTTATCTTATCTTATATATATCTTATATCTTACCTAATCTTATGTTATGTTATCTTAGTATTTTATCTAATTTGATCTTATCTTATCATCTTATCTCATCTCCTCATCTTATCTTATCTTATCTCAACTTATCATCTTATCTCATTTCATCTTATCTAATCTCTCATCATCTCATTTTATCTTATCTTATCTTATCTAATCATTTAATTTTATCTCATCTTATCATCTAATCTCATCTCCTCATCTTATCTTATCTCATCTTATCTCATCTAATCTTATCTAATCTCTCATCATCTCATTTTATCTTATCTTATATATCTTATCTTATCATTTCGTTTTATCTCATCTTATCATCTAATCTCATCTCCTCATCTTATCTCATCTAATCTTATCTCATTTTATCTTATCTAATCTCTCATCATCTCATTTTATCTTATCTTATATATCTTATCTTATCATTTCATTTATCTCATCTTATCATCTAATCTCATCTCCTCATCTCATCTTATCTCATTTTATCTTAACTAATCTCTCATCATTTCATTTTATCTTATCATTTCATTTTATCTCATCTCATCATCTCATTTATCTAATTTATCTTATCTTCTCATCTCATTTATCTTATCTTCTCATCTCATATCATTTATCATCTCATCTCATCTCATCTCATCTCATCTCATCTCATCACATCTTATCTTACTTTATTCTAATATTGCCTCGTGTTGTTTTTAAAATCTAACAATCTTCTGACCACTGACATGCCTGTGAAATAAAATACCTTTTATAGTTACTTTCCTTTTAATAAATATCTGAGTGGTGCATGATTTAAGTGAAATATTTTGTCTTGTTACAACTTTCAGACCCTGACCTGAGCTGGGTGGCAGTGTGGTGTCCACAAGATGACCAGCCGGATGACCACACGGCTTGCAAATACAACAATGGCCAAGTGGGGTGCATGTCTTACAAAGTGTCAGTATACTTTATCATATTCTTTGTAACCTCACTTATTTTGCTTTAAATTCAGCTCATCTTGAGGCCAAGTACTTCACTAGTTAGTTTCATAAAATATGGTCCCACTCTAGACAGCTGTAGCGATCTATTCCTGGCTGTAGCTATTATATAACTAGCTAAAGCCAGCTTCTTCTGTCTACTCCTAGCTTATAGTCCAAACGCATGGAAAACGCAAGTGGCACACTTGGCCATGTATTGGATGGCTGTTTCATCCTTAGTCTCATTGCCATGGTTCCTGCCTGTCCTAATTAGCCCATCCGGTGCAGAAATACAGGACGTAAAGCCCAAATCCCACACACACACACTTGGCCATGTACCAATATTATATCTCAACACTAATCATGTGCTATCTAATGTTACATATTTCAGTGTTATTGGAATAATAGCCGGAGTGTTCGGGGCAGTTTTTTTAATCCTAGTCGTGATTGGAGTCGCTTGCTTCGTTTGTTACAAAAAGGGAAAACTGGTGTGCGTCAAAGTCAGGCCTGGGAAATACAAGATGCGGATGGTAAATAAACAACAGCAACAACAACAACAGCAACAACAGCAACACATTGGACCACAACATCAACAATATAATGGTCATCATCAACAACAATGGCAGAATTCCCCGGAGTACTATCCTTCGAAGGGAGGCCAACCACGGAGTGTTTACATGTAACAAAATTGTCATTCGCTGATTTGGCTACTTTCAAAAAGTGTCAAAATGTGTAATACTACATGGCCAAATGTGCCACGTGCGTTTTCCATGCATTTGGATAAACGAATGGAAAACGCATGGTTTTTGCATCATGATAATTAGCTAAAAACCATGCGTTTCCATTCGTTTATCTTTCTCATGGAAAACGCACATGGCACATTTGGCCATGTAATGTGATAAAATTATTCAAAGGGGCATTGAAAATGCTGCTGTTGCAATGCAATTTGCAACTAAAAGTTTTACTAAATTGTTATTAAACTACATATCATTAGATTGGATCTATTTTGATACAAAATAATTAATTTATTGTTCAGTAGCTGAATTTATCCCAGAATTTGACCAGATTTTAGCCTTTGCTTTTATAATTACCCCAATGTTTATGAAGTATTGTTTGTATATATTGTGTTTAAACTGAACTACCTATATCATATTCTATGCATGCTCAATTTTGTGCACTTAAAAGTGAAGCATGTTATTTCCCTATAATGCCAAATTCAGAAAAAAAAAGAAAAAAAAGAGGAAAACGTTCCTCCAAGGTTGAAACGTTATAAATATATATTATATTATGAGTACTCATATTAGGGATATTATTTCTGAAGAATATTTTGGAAGAGTTCTAAATTTGTATTCCTGCTTATAATATATCACGTATCCTCTAAATCAAATATTTTGGAAACATTTTACAATAGGAATGTGTTGTTTTATTGATAAGTATACTAATGGACTGCTATATATTGTACAAATGATTTCACATCCAGAAAAAACCCATGATATTTAACCAGAAATTAGTGTTGTCAGGGATACAGTTTAGTGTAAATATTTTCTGCTGGATTTCTAGGGTAACAATTGTTTACATTGTCCATGGCTGTATAATTTATAGCATATGTTTTATCTGATGTTTTCATCAAATTAAATATACAATTCTTTGTATTTTTTATAATTGGATGATACAATTATTGTTCTCAGAAAGTGCCATGTGTACATACCTCTTACATTGCTATATTTTGTATACTATTCCATGCCTGCCAAACTACACTCCTTCAATGTGATCTAGTATACATAACTAATATTTCAGTGTGATCTGAAAATTAACTTTCTTTACAACGATACTTATCTAATATATCTATATAATATTTTTACTGATAGTCAGGTCTTGAGTCATATCTTAATTTATTATGATAAATATTAATTATTGTTATTTGTATTGTGATGTACATCAAATAAATATATTTTGTCTACATATTGTACTCTGTTCTTTTATTGCCTTATGATTCCTGATATGGACACCAGGGGGTGAACAGTCGTTCTAGAAACACTCTAGTGGCAATGTGACAAACTAAAATGATTGTAACAAAATAATCAGTCGTCATATCAATAATTTAAATAGTAGACATGTATTAACTCATTCAGAGCTTATTCTGGCAAACAGGTATTTACTAAGTAGCTTTACAGTTAATGGACAAGGGATCTACAGAAATAATCATTGTAAAAGAAGAGTTTTTATTTGATCAGTATATAATTACAAATATTACCACCAGGGGGCGAATGATCAGCATGTGCTGCAAACAAAAACTCTAGTGGCAGAGAATCGAACTACTTGTCAGGATGCTAACCCTGTGTGTATATCTTAATGCTATTGGTGAAGCTCAAGCAGCTTATATAACCAGCTGCCAGAGGCAGACATAATGATGAGATAATTACAGTTTGGAGTTTATACTATGTTACACATGTAATCAATTTAAATTATGACAATGACAAATAATTTATTAGCCTCATGGGGAAAGTCAGTTACAAAAAAAAGCAAGGGTGGGGTCTTTTAGTCTCAGCATAGGCACATAAAACAAGACACCTCCAATTTTAAAATCTCATGTGATCGACATCCAGCTAGCTGAGATGTAGCACACGAAGAGTGCCCGGTCTAGGGATCGAACCCGGTAGCTCTAAATTTGTGTCTTAGTAGGCTAACTAACCTTTAAAACTTTCGAAAAGTTGCAAATTATGGAAATTAAATTTGGACCCCCTCTTTACTAGAGGACCCTCACCTGTGCTGCAGTGTACTAAGTCCTATATTTATTTATTTATCTTTATTGACATGTGGTTTTACATTAGAACAATACAAACATCATATGTGGAAACATAAACCACCCAGCCCCATAAGGGCTTATATGTTACTCCATTTTAGTGCTTAAATACGTTACGTCTAAATAACAAAAGTAACTGTTTTCTTATTTCCATAGCTTTCAGCAAAAAGTTAGCCAATTGTACCTGATATTCGTTATTAATAAACATAAATTTTTCAAAATCATCATACTCATCATCCTATATCTTGAGCTGAACTGAAATTAATGTCCACCATATTGTTCTTACCAATACCTACTATCTAGAACAGTGTATTAGCATAAGTAGGCATCCTGTCCTGATCAGGGGCCACCTAATGAGCCCCTCTCTGTAAATTGAAGGTGACAGGGGTTGCTAAACTGCTTACAACAGTGACAGAAAGATGGGACAAGACAGCAAGGTCGAACTAATCTGGGATTAACGTCACCTTAATCAACCCTACCTGGCAGTACCTGCCCCCCTTGCCCTTAAATGGCCTTGACCTGTATGTGACGTCACTGTGCATGATAACATCACCAGTCACGTGGTTTTATGCCAGTAAACACTGGTTTGTAAAATTGCCCTTCACTGCTATTGTAAAGATGGGTAATAGAATTTGAATTATGGATATTATTTTTGTAGTCAAAGAAATATCAAGAAATAATGAGAAATGTAACAGCGTGGAATTATGGGATAGATCAGAACTAACGAGAAAGGTCACGGCCACTTGACAGCTTTCCTTTAAGAAAAGCAAAACAGTAAATGCAATGAGGTAGCCCACAAGCAAGCAATGCAAATAAAGCAATGCAAGCAAGCTAGCAAGCAAGCAAGCAAGCCAGCAAGCAAGCAAGCAAGCAAGCAAGCAAGCAAGCAAGCAAGCAAGCAAGCAAGCAAGCAAGCAATTGAAACACTGTCAACAAAAACATCACGGCTTCTATACGAATAGGCCTAATAATAATGTATAATAATAATGTAATGATTTCATATATTTCAAATATTATGTAACGAGCTCAATAAGAAGCAGTTCAATCTGCACTGACCTTATACTGCAATATGATAGGTGATTCATATTGTATAGTGGTCAGTCCTGCTTTATGGACATTGAGTGGACAATGGCCTTGGAGACCTTCCACTGGCTTAAATCTTAATATGGATGAAATTTCAACCAGATTTCTGATAGAATATTTATAAAAAAAAAATTAAAAGCAATGCAGACAACAATACTCTGCTAATGAGGCCACCATATGACCCAGGTGTCTACTTAACATATTTTTGTCTGTCTTTCTATGCCCTGGAATAAACTTCATTGGAAGCCAGTGGACTTCGATGTTCATAGTTGTGGATATTTTCAACTGAAAATAGTGGATTTTTACGGAAGGTTCTCTGCATTTCCACCAGGTGGCTAAAACAGAATACTGCAATTCTATTGGCTGAAAATGTTCCCGCCCTTGGTTGTGATTGGCTGAAGCAAAGTGCATCCTAGCAGCAGTATTTTTAGTGCATTTTAATGTATATTTGACACTTTATCATTTAGTTGATGTTTGGTATTTTTCTGAGAAAGTTATATTTATGGAATCAGTTAGTTATTACCTATTGTGTCTGAAAAGCAAAATGAGTGATAGGAAGAGAGGAAAGACTTATGTCCTGCTGAATTCAGGGCTGTTCAGTGAAAAGACTCTATTGCTGCAGTATACACGGTGCTCCACTGGGAAAACTTCACCTGAAATCGCATCCGTGCTTGGACCACTTCCACACTATATCCAATAATTTCCTTTTTTTGTATAATGACTAAATTATGAAAGTGGTCAAGACACGGAATCAGAAAACAATTAATTTAACGACCGTCGAGCCAATCAGACTTGGCGATTCATCAAAAGACTCGCCTGCTGAACAGCGCCAAGGCGTTGCAACCACCTTTTTTTAGACCAGCAAGTTTTCTTAGTGTGCTCCCTACAAGTTAAAAATTGATGATATATTTTTCCAAAGAATCGCTAACGAAACATAATTTTGTGATCGTACTTGTTGAACAACAGCATGGTATCTTTTTGCATAGGGGAGGATAGGTATATATATCAGCTTCAAATTTTTTCCTGACAAAGATGCAAATTTTGTTTTTTTCATCAAATGGTGTTTGTCTTTTTTAATGTCGCAATTGAGGTCACATTATATGGTGGGATGGTGAACAATTGCAATTGGCTAATTGCTTGGTCAGTAACCATATTCTCTGAATGCAAAATTGTCCTTGTCTTTAAAAAACAAAATTTTGAAAAATTTTAATCAGCCTTCTCAATACTTTTGTAATTACACACTACATTGATAAAGAAATGTTTTTTTAATTGAGAATATATTCTCTGATATCCTCAGAGCAACTAAGGGATGGATAATGGGCTTTTACACTTTTTTGTTTCAGTTTTTTCTGATAACACTGATTTTACGACACAAAAATCTGCCTTTCGCCAAATGGGTAAATTAAGTAATTTAAGAGCCAACATTCTGTTGTCATGACGCCATTTTAAAGAGAGCTGCTATATTTGTGAATTTGATGAGTAGCCATTTTTCAGTTTAATGGCCCAAAAATTGCAGTTTTTAGTCATAAATTAAGTCTCAGTTGGTGGCCCTGCTTTTGTAAATTACCTTTGCTTAATAATATGGAAAGTTGAAATCATAGCATGAAAAAGTTAATGTCATGATGTCAGGCACAGTTGAACCCCACGATAAGACCAATTGACTATTAAAACCATCTCACAATCATTTGTCACTTAGTGTATGATGATGGTCAATCACTTTACCTTGCAGGCCAATCCAGAGTCTTTCTCAACTCCCTGGAGGGAGTGCTGTGTAGCCTTGAACACAGGGTTAACTGCAGGGGCTTAAGAGCTCACACCAGTGCCATCACTGTGATTGCTTTATGCCTAGTACCCATTGAACCAGGATGGGGTGAGGTAGTGGTTGCAGGAGGACCTATCCAACACCATGCCATGGTGGGGGTACAAACCTGATACCTCATTATTAGCAGGTGAACGTGTTGACCACAAGATCAAGCTATCCTTATATTGTAAAGAAACTAATTGGGAATATTTCAGATCACAGATGAAATACATTATCTATCTGTTGTTCAAATGAGAAAATTACTTTCTAAAAATGGTTTCACACAGGCGTCCTTACTTGATGGACTACACACTCTCTGGTAAGACCACCTCATAAATTGAATATTCTATCTTTCAGTGAAATTTTACTGAGATTAATATTTTTGCAATATATATTCAAGGTTGAACTACATATACCATCTAAGGCCAACTATTTGAACTTATACCTGCCGTTTAATCAAACATAGCATATGTACTCATTCCATGACATGAATTAATTCCGCTACAAAACTAAAAAGCCCAGCAGTTCTTTAAACACAGAATTGCATGTGTCGAATGAATCTCCCATGGGACAGTGGTCTTGTCAGTCTATGATACTGGACACTGGTCACTTTCAAAGGCCCTGGAGACTGACCAGGACTGACCGGCCCAAGACACAGTCAAAGTGGTCAGCACGCAATTCCTCAGGGTTCGCAAGTCCAAAAGGAAACCAGGAAAGGACGACTCAATTGGGAAGCGAGCTATGCCATAACGACAATGGCCGTTTGGTGGTCTGATGGTTATAGTGTTTGCCTAATGATCATGAGGTAGCAGGTTCGAACCTACCAGAGCACGGAGGAGTCGGGCAGATCCTCCTGCAACCACTGCCTCACACCACCTTAGCGCAATGAGTACTTGGCATTAGGCACCCACAGTGATGGCACTGGTGTGAGCTCTTAAGCCCCTGCAGTTAAATCTGTGTTCACGACTGAATACTCCCAGGGAGTTGATAAAGACTCTGACTCAGACAGTTTATTTTACTTTTTGCGAAATATGCTGGATTGGCCTACCAAGGGAATAAAATATTTTTCTGGCAGAAAATATTTACTGAATATATAGTGAAAGACAAGTGCTTAGATTTAAACATAAACAATTAAACATATAATCACGAATGAGAGTTACCAGTAGAATTGTGTAGTCTTTACAGATATTTTCTTGCCACTGATGAGGGTTGGTCACAGGCATAACACAAGGACACTCACTCGCCCTTTGCATAGACCATTAGGAAACCACAGCTATTAAATGTCTGATCCGAATGACCTGCAAAGTTTTAAGATTTAATTCATTAAATATTAGTACTTTGACCAGCACCTGATATAAATAATATGATGCTATATGTCAAACTAACTCAATTACATGAACAACACATTTTTTAATATTTAGGCTGAGTAACACATCCACAAGAGGTTTTTCATGTGGCCCAGAATAAAAAGTATAATAAAAACAAATGTAGAAAAACAGTTGTAACCGTTTGCCCATCTAAATTACATAAATTTTCAATTATTTGACTCAGTTAGCTAAAAAAACAATTTTGCCTGACGTTTAAACATATCATTACTGCACAACAAATTCAGTTAATGGACTGATTTATTACAAGTAAATTTACTTTTCCCAGAATAGGCGATATAAGTGAACTAATGATAGATAAATCCTAGTAGTCAGAATTATGACAATTTCTGGAATTTCAGCATTATGGCCACAGCTGTTACATTTGACAAACAGATAAGTCTACTAAAGCATATCTTTGGGCAAATATGAAAAAGTAGGTGTTTTGATAAAATATGGATGGGTTTCATCAAACATTCACTGGAAGAAGTAACTGTAAAAAGACTTTAAAGAATCCAAAGGTTTTAGAGATATGGCTTGCATTTTAAAATCATTTTGCTTCCAGCAGAATCTACATATTGACTTGAAGGAAGAGTCAACGGTGGTATTGGTTGGATTACAGACTTCAACTTGAATATAACCAGATGGTCTAGCGGTTACAGTGTGTGTCAGCTTTCCTGATGGTCCCGGGTTCAATTCTTGGTCCAAACATAATGTGTTTAGAACTTCACAACTACAGGGTGGGTGGGTGATTAGGGCTTTACGTCCTGTATTTCTGCACCTGATGGGTTAATTAGGACAGGCAGGGACCATGGCAATGAGACGAAGGATGAAACAGCCATCCAACTTAGGCTCGACCGGGAGTTGAACCCGGGACCCAGCGGTTGGAAGCCCAGTGCGCTACCACTGAGCTAGGCCCCCACCCCTTACAACTACAGGGGTACAGATTCAGATTCAGATACATTCATTTGCAATTTTACATGCGAATGAGCATTATAATAACATATTTTACATTAAGGCGGGAGACCCCACTAAGGGAAGAAGACCCCTCTTGAGTTTTTCGCTACTGTGGGGCCACCTAGAGAGAATCTATTGCATTATACAAGTCTAAAATCTGCTTCCATCAGTGTTGGTTTTGAACATGACTAATCACTTCCAATTGAGAAGATAAATACATAAATCAACATAGTGAAGTAATAACATGGCTTATATATTTTCAATATGCAAGCAGATATAACAATTATCAACATTACATTTAGCACCATATGATGCAACAATGCAATTCTTTATATACTTCATGAAACCACCAAAACTGTGTGTATTTACTGCTACAAATGTTTTCTTTTGTTGATGCACACAAGTATTTCCTGTTGTCCATGATGGTCTAAGGTGTTAAACTGAAAACTTTATGGAAGCCAATGGAAAATCCCATTACATTGGCAAAAGAAATAAAATCAAGATGCCCACTAAATGTTTCAATAATCTACCATTGCATATTATTAAAAGTTAAAATGACCTATGCCATGTAGCCATTGTTGGAAGACAAGGACAGTATTCACAAGGTGACTTCGTAACATGGAGAACTCCAAGCCTTATCATCTCATCATTACATCTACCTCTGACAGCCATGCATATTTATAGGCCCTAGGATTGAATTGAACAAGACTACAGACTACGTACAGTTAGTTTCACTAAATTGAAACTAGACCAACCTGTCATAGCCGCCGACTCAAAACCGGATCTAAAAGTACATATTTATGATATATTAGATTAATTTCTTACATTTACCAAGGTTTATATTTATCTGGTGATAGATGTAAGAGATTATTAGCTATAGAAGTGGACAGAAGCAGCTGGCTTTAGCATGTTTAGACCACAGCCAGGTACAGGTCGCATCAGACAGCTGTATTTTATGAAACTAACTGTAGCAAGCTTACCAGTGAGAAAATATTGTTACCCAATTTAACGATGCACAGAGCCACATACAATGGAAAAGCAGACATAACACCAGGCAAAAGATAGACATTCAGATATCCAGACTCACAAACAAGGCTATAGGAGCCTGCCCCCTGGTGGATATTTTCTGAATGTTTCCGTATTCTGATGGGCTTTACAAAACTCTCCCCTAAGCCAGTCCCTGAGGCTGCAAAACATCTGATTGGAAAAAACAGACTACAGATTTCTTATTAGACATATAAATAATTCCAACATCTCTCCCTACGCACAATAGTGCTGCTTTTCATCAAGTTACCTAACTCACGTTTGTATTGTGAGTTCACGAGATGTGGCTGCTGGCTCAGAGAAATACAGCAGGCTTAGGAGAACACACAGGAGAATTACAAAACAATTACCATTGTTATTTGATAAATATGTGCATTTATACAATGATACTTTATGTTAGTCACAGAGAGACAGAAAAGGAGAGATAGCTCAACCAAGATGGCTGGCATCATGTTGCTAGTGCTGTTGCCTTGACAACCATCAAGTGGCGCCCCTAGTGGCGCGGGTGGGCATGTCAGAGATACGTCGCAAATTCATATTAAACTGAACCTCCTAACGCACTCACCTCTTTACTTGTACCACTGTTTACATTTGTAAAAACCATTGTCATCATTTCGTTACCATAGGGATATATTTACTGCAGTTAAAAATCACGATATACACATTTTTCATCTCAAAACGAGGACGTCAACACACCGTGGATAACTGGCAACACAACTGAGACCTGTCACATGACCACAACAATCGGATTACGTATTGTGACGTCATGCCATTGTGATGTCACACCTTCTAAACCGGTGAGTGCCAGGTGGGAGCTGCTAGTCTATGTGTCTTGTTAAATTGCTAGAATTCGATTTTTCTGTTTTCATAGTTAATATTTATCAGAAATTAGTGGTTTTTCACAAGGTGCAGCTGTGCGGCCTATAGATGCAAAGTGAGTTTAAGCAGCTGGGTGGCAGATGGCCTAGTGGGGAAGGACCTCGTTTGAATGTCCTAGGTTCGATTCTCAGTCTTATAAGAAAAATTAGCTTATACTTAGGCGGAAACATTTGGTTTGCATCAGCTATTAAATTGTTGATACTTTGTAACTGGCAGCTAATTTTGTGTGGACTTCCAAGTCATATCATCTCATCATTACTTCTACACCGGGCCTAGACATGTAGGCTGACCATGCTTCAACTGCATGATTACTACAGCGTTTGTCTTGTCCATTTAAACAATGCATTAATGGTGACGCCATATACCACTGAAAGACCTAATTGTCCACACCCTACAACGACCTATTCTTGACCCGACAGCTGCTAATCACCGACAGTACAGTAATGGCTTATTGCATAACAGTTAAGTACATAATTAAGAGAGTGATTGACCTAAATGTACATGTATGCAATAAAGATCAATTAGGAGAGTACATTATGTAATTAATGAATACATGTTGATTCAGCTGCCTCTTGTCAGCAAACACTGGTAGCAGCAAGAACTGACATATGAGGACTGCACCCTGAAAAGTCACATTCCTACAGGACAAAAATAATATAATATATAACTCTTGAAAAACAATAATTTTCATCAGTCATTTGCATCTTATGCATAGCCATACGCTACTAATAGACAATTCAGTTTTGCATGAATTTCAGTTTATAGCAAATTATGAGAGAAAAATCCAATCAAGAATATGAGGATTTCTTGATTAATTCACAGAAATGGCATAGAAATACTTTTCTGTGCAGCTCCTAATTAGTGAATGTCATTTGTTTTGATGGGGAGCACATTCTAATAATCATTAACTGCATTTTTCATCTCATTGACAAATGTTTTTACGACACCAGGTGACTCATTTTTGGGAATTGAAATGTTGAACTATTTTTCTGTAAAATAATTTTAGGACTTACTTTGCAGATTATTGTGAATAGTACATTTGTAAATGTAGACTTAAATTGGATAATTTAGGCTGTGAGTGCTAATGTCTTCGATATCCTAAGTTCAAATACTGACCTCAGAGGTACCGAGTATGAGGGAAACATTTTGGAGTAGTCTTTAATTGGCTTGTAGCAGACAGCGCACAGTGCTTGGGGAGATATTGGCCAATCAGAAAGCACCATCATGTGTGTAGACGGTGAAATATGCAAATTAGCTGCCACTAGAGATGAGAATTGAACATTCCAAGCGATCGCGCAAGCAATTCCCCGAACCTAAGTGGTAATTGCCCATAATAAATGGAAATTATCACTTAGAATAAAAAGGAAAATTATTTTTGTGTGTAATATTGCCATTTTTGAGGTGTTGGGTGTTGCTTGATGTTTTTGATTGAAACTGGCCCCGTCCTTGAAGGCGGCTACGCAGGGGGAGTAAAAGCTGTTCTTGACAAAGTCAGTAGCCTTGGTCTTATTGTATGCCAAGTGCTGTCATGATGGCAAAGAAGAATAGAATATAATATAATAGAACTATCTTTATTTAAAGTCGACATAAGACAACAATAAAATTAGCTCAAAGAGCCTTTTGATCGACTGTATATGAGCAACAATAAAATGTGCAGGTAAAACAATAACAATAAAAACTAATTAAACCGTAATAGGGATTTTTAACATATCATAAAATGCAAGCATTGCAGCAACATTTTGGACCTTCCCATTTCTATAGCAACTTCTTAAAATAATTAAAATTTAAAGCTTCTTTAAAATTTGATGGCAGTAAATGCCTGTGGTATGACAGACATACTTATGTTAGTTTCAGGCCAGCTGTCTGGTAAGACCTCCAAAATAGTGGTAAGTTCTTCCCAATTTACCTTCTCCTCATCATCTCGCACCTCAAGTGAAAACGCGAGATCTCGTGAAAAGCTTAAACGAGGCTGTGTTAATCATGTGACCAGGTAATCAGTCACATGGCCACGGTCACACGATCACTTTTTCATGCAGCGTCGTGCCTGCAGCAAGTGCTCATGGGTAATGAGGGGGATCCCATTAACCCCTGCTAAATTAACTGAAACTCCTTCCTGGTTTTTTGTGTAGAATTATTCTGACATAGTATTCTGGGTTTTTTTAATTATCCTATGTGAATATTGATTTAATCCAAATATTAGATTATGAATTAATTGATCAATGGCAAAACAACCTGGTTTAAATCAGTATAACACCTAAAATCAAGAAGTAATTGTAAATGCTACCTTTCACAACAATTTAGTTTTTGCCACTATTTGCCACAGGGCAGAATAATATCCTAGGTTCCAATGGATTTACTATTAAGGTGTAGTCTCAATACTTAAGAGCCTTAACTACAGGGTATGAAGTCATCTTAACACTATTCTAATAGAGTCTTTTCACTGAGCAGCCCTGAATTCAGCAAGACATAAGTCTTTCCTCTCCTCTTATTACTCATTTTGCTTTTCAGACATAGTAGGTCATCACCAACCCATTCCATAAATACTATTTTCTCAGGGAAATAACAGACATCAATTGAACGATAAGATGTTAAATATACATTAAAATGCGCTAAAAAATACTGCCGCTAGGATGCACTTAGCTCCAGCCAATCGCAGTCAAGGGCGCGGACTTCTTCTGCCAATAGAATTGCAGCATTCTGTTCGCAGCCACCTGGTGGAAATATCGAGTAGCTTCCTGAAAATCCACTATTATAGCAAAGTGGTCCTAATAGTGAGGTGGTCCAAACTGTGAAATGGTCATAACAATGAATTTGGTGAGAGGTCTTCTTAATAGTGAATTCAATTTTTAAGTCCAGGTCCAAGTGTTATTTAAATAAATCCTTTTTGGACTAATTGAGCCACAGGTAACTGCGCATCTTGGAGACAATACTCATTTGTGGAATTGATTAAAGTTCTTTCGAAACATATCTTCCAGAGTTGCTGCTGCAGGGGATTTCTCATTTTTATTGATGAGCAACTCTCGAAAGTTTTTATGTGGGATTATCAATAAATTCACGCTTGATTTCCACTTTATATTCTGCTATCTCTGTTAATTCAGCCAAGATTGAAAATGGTAATGGGCAGGAATTATCAGATATTCACAGTTTCATTATATGAATTTTCCATTGATCTATTTGAAAATCTTCAGTTCGACCGGCTCTTAATTAGCGGAATGACAAGGGGAAGTAGATTAGCAAATAACTGATTAATTATTCAACTCTATCTTGAATAATGACTTGCCGATTTACAGAGTTTCAAAGTTCTCAGTTATATTTAACTGTAATATCTAGAATAAATATTCACGGTTCGATCTGTCATTCAGGCCATTGGTAATTCGAGTAAATTGTGGAAAATAGCTTATTGCTGAAAAATTTCTTAGTGAGAAACTATCAATGAAAACGTATTTTTCGATAAACAAAGTTAGTTTTTAGACTCCACACTATCCTCAAGTATAATTTAGTCACTAATGAGTCTGCACCCCCCTGTGAATGACTAGTTTGTAAGTAGCAAGCCTTAGGTTTGGAGTATACAATATGGCACACATCTACCCCATGGGTGGGGTCTTATACTTGCCTCAGACTACTTTGAGATATCATAAACTAGTCACTAGAGCGCTATTATAATGAGCACCTAATTTCAGTACATATGAATGTCTCAATGCATATCATAATTTTTATTATTATTTTATTCGTTTATAAGGGGAAAAATTACATGTGTTTCTATGCTGTACATATTAAAATAATAAATAAAACTGCAAGAAGCAGATGTAATGATGAGATAGTAAGGCTTAAAGTCCACAACATGGTTCACGTCTACCCCATGGGTGGGGTCCTATACTTGCCTCAGCATAGACACAGAGTACCAGACACCTCCAATTTAACGTCGCATGCGATCGACATCCAGCATCTCATGATGAGTGCCCGGGCCAGGGATCGAACCCGGGACCTTCAGCAGAGCTGGCCAACGTGGAATTGGTGCCTTAACCATTAAGCCATCCAGCTTCTAACGAATCGCATCTCATAAGATAAGATAAGATAAAACTTTATTTATAGTCGGAGGTGCAAGACAAAACAATAAAACATAAGCTATAAAGCTTTTAGCACACTGGTAAAAAAAACAATAACAATGAAAGAAGATATATATACAGATGAATAGAATGAGATTATTATGTCTGCCTATGGAGGCGCATCTAATACATATGTATGATTATACTAGTATACACTTATCACAGCTTTTCTGTTTAGTTAAATATTATTAGCTGTAAATCCATGAATGTACAATATTGACTTTGTATAGGGCTACATCAGAAATATCCAGTGAATTCATTTGAATTAGCCTAAACCTTTGGAAGCGTGTTAACCCATTGACACAGCAATTGCCCTCACCCGTCTGTTAATAGACTAGGCCTCAGAGGCAATTTAATCGAGACAGGAAATCCAATTGTCTTCCTCTATTTAGGGAAGCCCCAGGTGCGTCATCACAACCTCCCATGACGTCATTATAGAACGGAAAAGACGTCAAGATTGCCACATTGTGACGGGGTCTTTAAGAGTTCTAGCAAGTGGTTACAAAATGGGTGGAGACATCAAAGAAAGTGTTAGGAAATGCAATTAAGACAATAAGAAAGGAAGGCTTCACACGACAAGACAACATTATAATATACTACATAATGAATACATAACAAAAACATAGCTTACTAGCACCATAGAGTTTCTCTTTGCTAATATCTTGGTATAAAGGCAACCTCATGACTAAAGCCATATGATTTGGACCCAATCCTATTAATTATATTACCTTAAGAATTTCACTGGCTCACTGGCCACTTAAGTCATTCAAAAGTTACCCTATCTTAAAATATGAAAATATATGCACTACTCCAAACTACTATATATCTGTTCATAATTTTTTTATCGGGGGGCTTCTGCCCTCAAACCCCCGCTACAGGATACATAAACGTTTTGCCAAAACTAAATTAGGTAAAAGATAGTGATTATGTAAGGGACACCAAATATGGGTATATATTCGGGTCCGCTATACTGCACTAAACCCGTATATTTTACACCTTTCGGTGACATTTATGATGCCGTTTCCATGCCCGTCAGCCATCAATTACCACCATATATTCCCTGATAGCTTACAGCCATTTTGCAAACTAATAGACAACTCAATAGTCATTCAAACTTTGCCTTTTTATATACACCAAAATCGTCGTTTAATTCCTCAGGCAGATTTGAATAAGATAAAACCTTTTTCAACATCCATTAACCAAACATGCAATCGATTGTCTCTCGGATAATTGCATTGTTCGGAATCTAACATGACTCGAATGCAATATGTGTATCCACTTTACTGTGAATTCATGTGTCCCATGCCTGTATCCATTGGTTATTTTGGAAAGCAAAACGTTTACAACCCATTTATTTAAATATTCACTCACTGGATGAATTTGTAACACGAGCACACTGCAAGCTCTATCATCTCTTCATTATGTCTGCCTTAAAGACACATGAGTTGACTTATCTTCAGACCAGTGGCATTGATACAATTAATGCAATAAAATAAATAAATAAACAAAGAAAAAAAGCATAACAAAAAACTAACCAGTTTTTTAAAATATAGAAACACTGTCATGGAGACAGAATTAATACTCTTCTTCATTATTGGACATTATAAAAGAATAATGCATAGAAACCAAACATTTCAAAGGTATTCTCTTGTAAATATTGTGGATGGAAATGTGAATAGCCCTGACAAACAGGTTGCTATGGCCCAACAGATTTATAAAACTTCGAGAATAGTGGAATGTGATGAAGAATTTGATGGGAATCTTGCAAAAGCTTTGATATAAGAAGCTCATAACTTTCGAGAAGTTGTGTGGGAGTTCTATGTTCAATGTAGCTACACCAGGCGGCTGTAGCGACCTATACCGGACTGTGATCTAAACGTGCTAAAGCCAGCTGCTTCCGTCCACTTCTATAACCATAAGTCGGCTTACAGTTATCACCAGAAAAGTGTAAAAGTTGGCAAATGTAAGAAATTAATCTATGATATCATAAATACTTTTAGATCCGTTTTGAGTAGCCAGCAATGACAGCTTTGGCTAGGCTTAATTTGATGGGCCGTTTTTAATGAAACTAACTGCAGTCAACAGCAGAGTGACTCAGGGCCTAGGCACAAAGCATCAGAAGTACAAGAGATTGAAAATATGTAATGCACAAATATAGTCAAACTGAAGTTCAAATTATTGACCTTTGGCTTCCCAATAGAGTCTTTTCACTGAGCAGCAGGTTGCTATGGCCCAACAGCCCTGAATTCAGCAAGACATTAGTCTTTCTTCTCCTCTTATTGCTCATTTTGCTTTTCAAACATAGTATTTTTTTAATGGGTTAGCTATGATCTTCTATTTTCTCAGCGAAATCACAGAATTCATTTGAACGATAAGATGTCGAATATACATTAAAATGCATGAAAAATACTGCTGCTAGGATGCACTTTGCTTCAGCCAATCACAGTCAAGGGCGGGAACTTTTTCAGCGAATCAAACGTCAGTATTCTGTCATAACCACCTAGGAAATATAGAGAACCTTCTGTGAAAATCCACTATTAGATACAGACTCAATATCAGAAAGTTTAATCTACTGGCCAAACTTAGTGTGTGACCCCCTAAAAGACACTAAGTGTCTCTCTCAAGGGACCACCAACTAATGTTGAATCATCATACATTAAGTAACACAATCGCACAATGGAACCCCCCAATAATACAACCATTTCACCATTAAGTGGTGGTGGTGGATTAGGGCTTTATGTCCTGTATTTCTGCACCTGGTGGGCTAATTAGGACAGGTAGGGACCATGGCAATGAGACGAAGGATGAAACAGCCATCCTACATAGGCTCGACCGGGAATCGAACCCGGGACCCAGTGGTTGGAAGCCCAGCGCGCTACCACTCAGCTAGTCCCCCACCCTTTTCACCGTTAAGTAAGACAACCTTTTGCCTTCGGTTGCAGCATAGTTACCACAATTTGCCTCACTATAAAGACCATTACAATGGTTATAAAATATGGTCTTGATAATGAGATTCTTTAGTATATGGAGAGTCTTACAAGGATATTACATTTCTGGGATAACTGAATACTACTTGGGACAATGATTAAAGACATTTTTTTTAGGATATAAATATATATATATATACTATGTAACTGGTGAAATTGTATTTGATGAACATGACACCTGTCCTGCTATGAATTAATTAACAAATTTTTTCCTTCTACAACAAAATCTAGCATGACACCTAGGATTTAATATAGTATTTGATTTTGAACTTTAGTACATGGCCAATTGTGCTACGTGCGTTTTCCATGCGTTTGGATAAACGCATGGAAAATGCATGATTTTTTCCTTATTATAATTAGCTAAAAACCATGCGCTTTTCATTTGTTTATCCTTTTCATGGAAAACGCATGTGGCACATTTGGCCATGTATCAGAAAAGTCATTCAGTACAGAAAAGGGATTGTTCCCAGGTAGCAGTCCATATCGTTTCAACGTTGGCGCGATGTCGGCGATGTTAATACGATGTTGCAACGACAGTGGCATATATGGAAACGATGCTGGGCCGATTTGGAATGCTATCTGGGTTTTGATTGATTGATTGATCGATTGATCGATTGATTGATTGATTCATCCTATCATTTTACAATTCTTTCACAGTATTTCATAGCAGTATGGCCAAAATCCAAAAATGTTTTTTTCTTTTACAGCTATTAATTCTTTCTTGTAAGGAACCCAAAATCTATTGGAGCTCATTATAGATCCATCTTACGTAAAACATTCAATCACACGTGACTGACTTCCGGAGTCTAAGGAACCAGTCAAGTGTAAAAATATTAGAAACCGATGAAGCGTGCTAATAAATAGGCAATACCTTTTTAGTGAAGAACAGTTACAGTCACTTCACTGCATTCACTATATGGCAGTATGTTGTATAAATCTCAAAATTTTGATTTTTCTCTTATGGATTATATGATCATGCAATCCCTCGGGGATATATCTGATTTATTTGTAAATATTTATGTAAATATTTTTTGATATGTTTGAAATGTCTGTATCACTCAATTAAATTCAAGTCTGCAATGGAAGATGAGATGAGATGAGATGAGAATAGATAAGAATAGATAAGAATAGACAAGAATAGACAAGAATAAATAAGAATAAATAAGAATAGATCAGATAATAATAAGATAATAATAGATAAGATAAGATGAGATAAGATAAGAATAGATAAGATAATAATAGATAAGATAAGATGAGATAAGAATATATAAGATAAGATGAGATGAGATAAGATAATAATAGATAAGATAAGATGAGATAAGAATAGATAAGATAAGATGAGATAAAAATATATAAGATAAGATGAGATGAGATAAGATAATAATAGATAAGATAAGATGAGATAAGAATAGATAAGATAAGATGAGATGAGATAAGATAAGCTAAGATAAGAAAAGTTGAGATGAGATAAGATAAGATAACAAAAAGATAAGATAAGATAAACCAAAACATTCATTTTGTGACGAGAATAGGTAAGCAAGCATTCCATGCAAGAATTTGCATGCTTGTTTTGACTGCTAGAAATAAACAGCAGTTGCATGGAAGTTGCATGGAGGGACTCCTTCAGTTGTGATGTCTGCAGGAAATTAACTCAATGTCCAAATGGAAGACTCCCTTGCTCAGCACAACCTGTCATTTGGCCCAATTGGTGCATTCCTAGAAAACTGCTTTTTTCCCCCTACGACCTATAAAATGGACACATGAACCAGCTGTTGATTTGGATGTTAGATAACTTAATAGTTCTTGATCTCACAAGAATTGCAATTACAGTACTGTTTACTTTTGTCATTTCTATGACACCACTGGAATTTAACTTCTCTTCATATTTACTTGTCAGCCATGTTTCTTCTTTATCAACTGCCTATCATTTCTGCCTTACTATTTCATGGTTGTCTTTACTCTTATTTAAATCCTACCAATGGCTGCTGTTAGATATTTACAAAAAATAAATAAACCAATTGATTAGCTAAAGAGTATTGTTTGATTTTGTCATTTCTATGACCCCACTGGAATTTAACTTATATTTACATCTATATACAATTATTCCTCAGTGATATCTCTTCTATATCAGCTTCTGTTATCAATATTCCTATCATTTTAGCCTTAGTATTGTCCATAATCTACAAATGATTGAATCTTAAAAACCAATCGGTCAGACAAAAAACACCATAATAACCTTTAAAAAGGTGGGTAGATCATGTGTGTGATTTTGCTTGCACAATTTCAATATATATCAATACTAGGTTAGCGATTGTTATTTGTGTAATAAGATTGGTTACTACAATGTCTTTTTTTGTTATTTTACATGGCCAAATGTGCCACATGCGTTTTCCATGCTTTTGGATAAACGCATGGTTTTTGCCCTCATTATAATTAGCTAAAAACCATGTGTTTATCCTTCTCATGGAAAACGCACATGGCACATTTGGCCAGTAGTTGTCATGTTAAAGCTACTGGAGCTTATGTTCTTTGTTTTATTGTCATCACCGACTGTAAATGAAGTTTTATTTTATCTTATCTTATCTTATAATGTACAGTATTACTTAGTGATGTTAAGCAAAACCATATATCCCCAACTACTGCTGTTGTCCTACATAGTGTGTATAGTTTCACATATCACTGTCCGGAAAAACCGAATTTCCTCTATTCATACCGATTGAATTTAATTCAAATTTTCATGAATAATGTACAAGATGGAAAATTCACTTTTTTTTTAAATTTTTGTTCCATCATTATTTGCCTTATTTGTTTGAAAACTTTCACTTCCATAGAAACTGGAGAAACCAGACTTCCATAAGAGGCGACACAATAGGAGCTCTGGTTTCGGAGATAGTGTTCCTTCAAGAAGCATGAGCATTTTGAAACCTTTTAGAAATAACAGAAAAGGTAAAAAGATACCATTGTTTGCCAGAGATAATTTGAACCGTAGTTTATATTACAAAATGTATTGAATGAATTTATGTGGAAAAAATACAAGACATAAACCTAGTTTATTTGCTTCAGTGTTAATTATGACATTTAATCTCGAATCATTTCGTCGACGACGCAAGAAAAATTGCAAATAATCAGTATCACATTATGTCGTATTTATGAAATTCGAAACAATGGACATCATAATTAGTCTGTTATTGTTGAAAACCGATTATTAAATGCCATTTTTATAATTAGATATTATTAAAATGTCATATTTGTCTGACAATAAATGCAAAATGTAATATTTTTGGAGTAAACATACAATGAATACTCAGAGATCAAATTTACATAATCAAAAATGTATTGGGATGAATTTGAAATGTTAAATAATTATGTTAAATTTTAAATAAAAATAACATTACTGCCGGCTACATATGTTGATGGTGTACTATTTACAGATTGGATATATTTGGAAAATTGGGGTATGATATTGTATAGAGAATCTGAAGCCATCTTTCATAATGTTACCTTAATTATAGCTTGAATTTCTATCAAAATGTTAGTGTCTTAAGGTACCCAGATGGCATTCCAAATCTGTTCAACATCGGCATGCTGTCGGCGATGTCAAGACGATGTTGTACCGACAGCAGTCGACATACAAACGACACTGGCCCGATTTGGAATGCCATCTGGGTAATACCTGGACTAAGTAATTATCATAGAGTGTGGGTAATTACGGCTTTACGTCCTGTATTTTTGTACCAGTTGGGCTAATTAGGACCGGCAGAGACAATGGCAGTGAGACGAAGGATGAAACAGCCATCCAACTTAGGCTCGACCGGAAATCGAACCCGGGACCCAGCAGTTGGAAGCCCAGAGCGCTACCTCTGAGCTAGGCCCCCGCCTAGTAATTATCATAGATCTGTCTACACTGAGAGCAGGCTTATTAGTAGCCAGCCATATTGAAACGTTACCCAGACGTTGCCTCCTTGTTAGCTAGTGATACTCTGCTCCTGACATGAGCATACCGTGACCTTTTTGGGACACAGAGCTCCGGGAGACTTTGTTTGAAGAACTTGTGATCCTTCAACTGCCCTACCATCCTCCCCCCTCCCTTCCCCAACACTGGGCCTGCTTGGGCTAAGTGGAAGCAATACTTTGCACAAGTGCCAGCAAGAAGCTTGGAGATAGAGAAAATCCCTGCTCGCTATAAGTAGTACTCTTTTGGGAATGGAAAGCTGTGGCTGCTACCAGAATAGCTCTATGCGTAGTGTCTCTACTAACAATAACACCTCACTATTAAGACCACATTTGGTATTGGTCTATGCAGTAAACCTCCACTTTAAGAGCACCACGCATATAGGACCATCTCAAAATTATGACCACCAATGCCTGGACCCAATAGTACTCATGCAATTCTAGTCTGAAGGTGGATTTCACAATAAATCTAAACTAAGAACCAAACATACCTTTACTTATAGAAAAACAAGTCTGAATAGTATTCATATAGTTATTTAGAACAATTCACAAACTTCTGGTTTATCGTATGCATAGCAATTTATTTATAACAACGATAATGGTTCATCTTATTTATACAAATTTGTTTATCACATTGACAATGTTTATCACAATGTGTGTGCGTGTGTGATTAGGGCTTTACCTCCTGTATTTCTGCACCAGTTGGGCTAATTAGGACAGGCAGAGACCATGGCAATGAGACGAAGGATGAAACAGCCATTCAACTTAGGCTCGACCGGGAATCAAACCCGGCACCTGGTTGGATATCACAATTTACAAGGGATCAGAATGATACCGAGCACATGGTAGCTGGTTGATGCAAAGGTCTTGCATCTCAGTGTTATATTGTGGCTAAGTTGTCCAGCATTGTCTGAGTATAGTGGATTGAGAAGGAACCTTTAGACCTATCATCCAGTCAGTAATGGCTGGATTTCATTGCTTTTGTAGCCAGTGTTTTTATATGGTTGGCTGTCATAGCTGGTGATTTAGCAGACTTCACAAAAGACCTCATCTGAAATTACACATCTATGATTAAATACACTTTGTTTATTTCATGAAGCAAGCAGAAATGCCTAATGACATTTGATTTGATTTAATCATATGCCATTTGAGCCTGTATAGAAAACTTGGATGTCTGTTGGAATTAATATGGTGCATGCCTGTTGTTAATATGATGCATTTTGGTAGCACCTGTAATATAATACTCATGAAGCATGAAATGTATTAAATTATGTTTGAGTTTAAAAGCTCATTTCGTTCTGTACTCCTTACTTACTGGCATCTTTCATAGCTTAATGCTTTTTTAACACATTACCCTCTTGTGTGGACTCCAAGATTCATTCACTCGTTATTAATTGCTTACGTTAGGCAGGAAATCCATAATTAGCCTGGATAGATTTTGGGTTGCTCACAGAAAACTTAATGACCAGAAAAGTCACCCTTTAATCTATGGAGAAGAATGAATAGACAAACAATACATTCAGAAAGTGTAAGACCATGATGCAATCCTGTCAATGACCTATCAATGACCTGTCACTGATGTTAATATGACAGGTCCTTCACGTGAAAGGGGTCTGTCAATATTGTTGGAACACAATATCATATTTGGCATTAACTATCTTTTCTTCCAAAGTTCCTGCCAACCTAATCTTGTGGAATCAATGGATATTGAATTGTGATATTATTAGGGTTAGGTTTTCTCATTGAAGAACGCCTTATTGTATTAACCCCACTTTCTAGATAACAGTACTAATCTTGTGGAATCAATGGAAATTGAATTGTTATATTATTAGGGTTAGGTTTTCTCCTTGAAGAACGCCTTATTGTATTAGCCCCACTTTCTAGATAACAGGTACTGGATATCTTCTACATCACCTATTTATTGTATGATTTTGACCACCATCTTGTCCAAGTTAAGGTTTATTGAGATTAACTAAAAGACAGGTTAGATTATCATTATTTTTGCTCTTATTATTCTTGAAATATTCTATTAACTTGATAAATTGTAATCGGTGACTCAGCAGATTTCAGCCTACCTTTAAACGTACCTGGGTGGCCTCTCGATAGCGGTCTTAAGACCTTAGAGAGGCCTCCCACACATAGAGAATAATACCCTTTAGATTTTCCTTACTTGTGTATTTGTCTATGTATGATTCATTCAATGTTTGTATATGAAATGTGTATCTCTTTGTGAAAATAAATGTCTTTGTCTGTATGTCTGTATGGCTGTCTAGCTGTCTGGCTAGCTGTCTGTCTGTCTGGCTGGCTGTCTGGCTGTCTGTCTGAGAATATTCTATGCTCAGTATTTCAGTCAAGTAAAAGCATTATTTATACCACCGACAATATATCAAATTACAATGGATTACTGGAATTACACAAAATTGCTTGACGATCACAGCTCCAGTTTTAATCACCTTAGCCATATAAAAATCAAAGAAGAATTTGTCAAAGGTAGGTTTTATTTCAAAGCAAAGGTCTGCACAGCTAATTTAACACAATTGTTTTGACACTTTCATCAGCACAAAAATAACATCATCGACATCCAGCACCTTTTTTTTCAGCAGTCTGTTTAAAATCTTATAAGGGATAACACACGACATAAATCCAGCATGCCACAGTAGCAGCTGGGTGGTCTTGTGGTAAGACGCTCACCTGCTCCTTTGAAGGACCCGGGTTCAATCCCAGGCCCGGGCACCTTTCATGAGCATCATCCCAGCTGGATGTCGATCGGATGAGACGTTAAATTGGTGGTCCCTTGCACTCAGTGTCTATGCCGGGGCAAGTAAAAGATCCCACCCATGGGGTAAATGTGTAACATGGGTGGACTACTCGTCTCTCTCACCTCATCAATCAACCCTCGATAGCGGCAAGAACTTGCCTTAGAGGGCTGCACTTCCCATATCTATCTATCTATCTATCTATCTATCACATACAATAATTATGTATGAGATTCAAGCATTCCTAGAAAGTTCAAAAAGTTCAGAACATAATGTGTTCATCAGATACCTTAAATATTTCTTGATCATTACAAATCTCATTGATTCATGGATGTGAGATATTATTTTATACACAGCTGCTTCTGAAAAAATATTGATGTATCACTTGGAAACTTGTGGGTATCTTTTGATATTAAACCATCTTTGCTCATCCCGTAATTGATATCAATGACTCTGAGATAGTAACAATGATGAATTACCCTGGAATTGTGACCCAACAGGAAAAGATGTATTCCATCCGTAACAGCAATTTGCAGGGTCAAGGGGAAGCCAGCGACTCAGCTGTGTTACTGCCGAGATTTTTTCGTACTTTTTGATGGAATGTTTCTTGATTATTCGAGTTACCCTGTTCGGTCGGTTCATGGAAACCAATTACAGCTGGGTAGCTTAAAAGAGGTGCGGGGTGGCTGGTCATGTGATCTTGGTTATTTCAGGGTGACATTGTAAACCTGGGCGTTTATGGATGGGGCGCTTGGTGAAAAGCCAATATTTGATTTGGTAGAACACTCCTCCTGCCAATACCCTCGGCTGAACAGACATTTGTACGATGCTCTGATGACCAGCTGAATAATCTGTTCAATCGGACAGGGACAAACTGATGATTTATTAGGTTGTGAAACTAAACGGAGTTGAGAGAACATATGCACAGAATGAAATGGATTAAATAGGTTGATACAAAGATCAAAATCAGTCAACTTGCTTCAATTGTTTGTTTCAGAATAGTCGAGTACTAAAAATTAAAAGCAATTACGAAAACCTTGAGAAGTGAATTAAAAAATCACAAGCAGAAATTTCTGTAAAAACTGATAGAGCAAGTACATAATAATGGACAAAAAGACCAAATCAGGTCCAAATGGTGCAATCTCATATATATATATACATCACAACAGTATCTTTGTTTTAGCAATTTTTCTGCTTGGTAAAATCTTGACGTTAGCCAAACATTTCGCGTAAAACAAAAGAAGTTGTTTAGACACATGTACTTACATGGCATTTGTTTACATTTTGCAGAATGATGTAGACAAGCATTTTAACATAAAAAACGAGATAATTAGTTGCATAAAAGTAGAGCAAAGCATGATATGTTATACAACTCGCAGGGAGTGTAACTTTAACGTAGCGCCACCAAAGGAAAATATATGTCACCGTTTAATTAAAATACTATCAAGGAGGATATCTTTTGAGATTTGACATGCAAGTGACATCTCAAGGAAGATAGGAAGATGAGTGCTGAGATATTTCCACTCAGAGCATGGAAAGTGGGTCTGTCATTATTTGCAAATGCAGCGAACCACTTCTCAAGGCCATGTCACTGTTAGGAGTCTTATTAAGATAGCCTGGCAAATAAGACCACATGAGATGGACCCAGTTGTAGTATTGCCATTGTAATGGTTAGTTTTTGACAAAATTCCAAGCCTGCTGAGTGACCTAATTCCGTCATGGAAACATAAAGGATGGGTTGGAATTATATTTCAATAAGATAATAAATAATAAAAAAATTCTATAAAAACCAGAAGTCATATTGGAAAAACAACATGAGAAACTATAAGGTAGCTGTGACAAGGCATCACCCAAGGGAATCCTCAAATCATTTGTGCTTGGTTTATGCAAACGGGGAGTGTCCATTCTTTGTATTAATCTTCATAGCAGTAAGTTTAATATCTTGGACGATACCAGCTACCCAGATCTCCTGGTGATTTTGAAGCAAAATGTCAGCCCACTTTCATTGCAATGACATAAAAGAACAGTATGGAATTATTTCAAAGAGATTCGTTTATGATATTTTATTGTTAATTGTCATTACTGTAGGATTAGTTTAATGCCTCCATTGATATAGCTTAACGATACGTATCATGATACGTATCGTATTGGTTATACTGTATCGTGATACATATCGTATCGTTTTAAAGATAAAGGTGTACAGGCCTAGAAGTCAGTCATTCAACCAATGAGTCCTGGATTCACATGAAATCCTCTGCAGCTTAGTTTCAAAGTCTGTGAAATTAGCTGTATAGAGATTCTGTTTGATAATCCAACTTTCTAAGCAGCCCACAAATTCAGTTATAGTTTTTAAGCAGATTTTTTGTCTTGCTCCTTTGTCCCATTCAGGACAGATTTGGGTCGAGTAGGACACAGTTTGGTTGTAGAAAGGTGAATAATGATGACACCAGGATATTAAATTGTCAGACAGTGACAGGGTGAAGGTGGACTGGGTCAGGCATCAACAGCAGGAAACGTAGAGGGTCTGAACAGAAGCACCTTGTGGTACTCCCTCTTGGTTTCTGTGCTTGAACAAGCCATGAACCCCATCCTCCACTAAATGAGTGGTGGTTAAACATAATAATAATAATGATAAGGTGCTTCTGTAATTTTTTTAAAAGGTCTTTTATTTATAGAGGATCCACAATCTGGAATAATTTACCTGAAGAAGTTCACAATGCCACCACCACTGAATGTTTCAAGTCTGACCTTATAGTCTTTCTCAAGGGCCAACACTGCCAATGTTTAACATGCATTTTCTTTTTACTTGTTTTACATGGTTTTGAGCCATATGAAAAACTCAACCCAGTGGAAATATATTAATAAATAAATAAATTATCTGTCAACCATCAATTTGAGAAATATTGTACACAGGATTACTTCTTGCTGTTTTGTATTGTCTCACTGCCACTGGTCTTACCTTCGTCCACTTCTACATGGCCGAATGTGCCACGTGCGTTTTCCATGAGAAGGAGAAATGCATGGTTTTTAGCTAATTATAATGCGTTTTCCATGCGTTTATTTAAACGCATGGAAAACGCATGTGGCACATTTGGCCATGTATGATCATCTGGCAAATGCTAATGTAATGATGAGATGATGAGCTCAAAAGCTTTCCTCAGAATGGTGTCTGTCAGAGGCAGACTTAACAACGAGATATAGGCAACATGCTATCATGAAAATGCCAATTAGAATGAGCTATTCCTAAAAACTACGAACAATCAATCACAAGAATTTTGTAAATATCAGAGGCAGACGTCCACACCTTGTTGTACATTTAGCCCATAGGTGGAGTCTTTTACTTGCCTTGCCTCAGCATGCACATTTTGAGACTGACAAAAGTCCAAATTGAATTTAATTTCGGCAATTACAGTTGCAGTTGCAATACAAATAAAATAATACAAAAATATAAATATAATATTATGAAGATTGCCTGGTTCCATAAATAAAAGCAATGCTTGAAGGTTGTATCCATTAAAAATAAAAATAAAATTTTGGTACAATTCAATAAAAATATACCTTGTTTTTGTAAAATATCACTGCCTAAATTATGGTTTCTTTTTGTACTTATTTCTGTTGTATTCGCTGTTTCAGATAATCTAGGGACTACGTGCAACACGTCGGCCCAAGAAGCAGCATTGGACGGAACCTTCTATCTGTAGGCCATATCTGAATTCGTGTTAACGACCTCTCCGAGCGCAGTCTATCGCGGGGTGCTTATCCTGTCAAAGCCCAAAAAGATGCTGATGTCCTTTCATCCTCCGTCAACCTCTGCAAGATGCAGCCCATCTCCCAGTAACTGCCTCTGTATCTGGTTACATGTGTGCTGCCAGTAATGAGGCATAGCCAGTCGAAAGACTCGACACAACTGGCTAAAAAGGGTGCTCCAACCAACCCAAAAACCCTGACCGTTCAATTGAGTGACCCCAAAGTAGTCCTAAGCAATTAGAGGAGGGGTCAACGTCCTACCCCAATCATTGGAAAGTGACTGATTTGCAGTGGATTTAAAAACCAAATCTTCCCCATCAAATTATTTTGACCATGGTTGGTTTTGGAGTGAATGATTGAAAAATTGGACATAAATTCTTCAATTAATAAGCAGTTGGCTACTTTAACAGTTGAAGTCAGCTGAAGTGGAATATGCAAATTAGTGACGTCATTAGCTTATTCCAGTCACAAAAAGGAACTTTCTAGAGCAGGGAATGTTATGGTAACGCATCGCAGGGGGCAAGAGTTGAACCTCCCCGGTTACATCATGAATTAAAGTTGACTGGTGGAGTAATTAATTGGCATTTCACGCTCAGTGGTTCTCCGCTCTCAAGGCTGACCAATCACAGGAGACTGAAAGTAGTGCTAGCATCCGGGGACGTGCGAATTAATCTCATGCAACAGGATCTGCCGACAGTTTCCGCTTCGAAATGGCGTAAAGTGGCTGGCTACGTGACGGGTAATTGTTTTTACTCTGACAAAACCACGCACGCGCTGTCAACTTCCTGCGGAAGAACAAATTCACAGAACTCTTTTCAAATGCGTAGTACTAGCAACTGATGCCGCATCACAATATCACCAGCAAAAGGTGACAAGTGCCTCCAACAGGTAGCGCGTCGGACAGGAAGTGACGTCACAATGGACTGCCAACAGAGGGCAGCAGTTGTACTGCTATTCTTGTGGTCAGGTGAGTGATCTTATTTCCTTTGTTAAAATTTGTATTTCCTTTGTTTAAAAACAACCGAATCTACTGCAAAGTAGGTTTACTGCTACTCTGCAATCTCACGGCTACTTTGCCTAATGAGGTCATATTTAATTCATGAATAGTGGGTGGGTGGATTGGGGCTTTACGTCCTGTATTTCTGCACCTGATGGGCTAATTAGGACAGGCAAAAAACCTAGTACTCAGCACCTAGTGCTTGCAATTTTAGATTTATTGTGTGATTTATTATCATTCTGCAAACTGCTGCTTCACTAACAATCCAATTGAAAAGTATCAAAATATGAATTACTATGTGTGGTAAACAAGCAAAAAGGACACAAGACAAATAATCGTTAAATATGATATATGATAGAAGATCGATTTACGTAACAGATCATATTTCCTGGAATGAGCATTGGTTACCTGGAAACTGTCACGTGATGTCTGGATGACTTCAAATGATGTAATTTATATATAATACATATATAAGCAAAAATTGAGACCTTACTAATGAATTGGCATAGAAAGTTGTAATTTGCAATGGAGTAACTGTTAAAGAGCTGTTACAAACTGATATCCTCATTTACTTTACTTTGGTTAATTAACTTACAATCTTGCAAACCTAAGTCTATGAAATTAAGGAAACAGTGTTGATCATCAATGTTTGCATGCACATACTTAGCAATTTATTTTATTTTATACATTAACCTAACCACATCACTCACTGAAGGTGTAGTACTCTTCCCCAGTGAGGAGAACTAATGTGAACTACATTTTGTATCTATGCGCAATAAAGTAGTCCACACACAGGGTAGCCTTGAGGCAAACCTGTTGACAGGCCCCATCGCCAGCAGGGGAGACCCAGCAAGGGCCAAAATTGATTCCACGACAAGAATTGTTAGGCTACATTGTCCTGACAAGTTGTAAGGCCCCAGATATGCTGATTATTGCAAAAAATACTCATCCCCAAAAGCCCAATAAACTATTCCTTAATACTAAGCACCAAGAGTAAGTGTAGAATGAATGAGTGGGTTTTAGGGTTGACAGAATGATTCAGGTGAAGAGATGCAAAATCTAATGCAAATGGATTATTAATTAATAAATTGGAAACTTTTTCATTGGAAAAATATTGAAAAATAGGAAGGGAAAGAATTAAATGATAATTAAAAGAAGGAAGGAAGAAAATAAAGAAAAAAGGAAAGAAAGAAAGACAGGAGCAAGGAAGCAAGGAAGCCAGGAAGCAAGCAAGGAAGCAAAGAAGCAAGGAAGCAAGCAAGGAAACAAGCAAGGAAGCAAGCAAGGAAGCAAGGAAGCAAGCAAGGAAGCAAGGAAGCAAGCAAGGAAGCAAGGAAGCAAGGAAGCAAGGAAGCAAGAAAACAAGGAAGCACGCAAGGAAACAAGGAAGCAAGCAAGGAAGCAAGCAAGGAAACAAGAAAACAAGCAAGGAAGCAAGCAAGGAAGCAAGGAAACAAGCAAGGAAGCAAGCAAGGAAACAAGAAAACAAGCAAGGAAGCAAGGAAACAAGAAAACAAGCAAGGAAGCAAGCAAGGAAACAAGAAAACAAGCAAGGAAGCAAGGAAACAAGCAAGGAAGCAGGGAAGCAAGCAAGGAAACAAGAAAACAAGCAAGGAAGCAAGCAAGGATGCAAGGAAACAAGCAAGGAAGCAGGGAAGCAAGCAAGGAAACAAGAAAACAAGCAAGGAAGCAAGCAAGGAAGCAAGGAAACAAGCAAGGAAGCAGGGAAGCAAGCAAGGAAACAAGGAAGTACGCAAGGAAGCAAGGAAGCAAACAAGGAAGCAAGCAAGCAAACAAGCAAGGAATAGTGAAGTAAAACAAGGAAACAAATTCATGAGTGACCCAATGAGAATATTTGACAAAATAATTCACAACAATAATTTGTTTTCCACACAGAGAGGATGGCAGGTCGATGGCGAACTGAAGTGACATATTTGGAATTTAAGTGCGAAGTGGGATATTTTAGCTCAGCTCACAATAATATGAAACTATTATCACCATATCTATGACGTATCGTGTTTTTGCTTTTTCCTCATGTTGGGATCATCTCTGGATCCTTTGAACCTAAAACCCTGATCGATACCTTTGCAGCTGTGGTTCATGGAGTGCACTTCCCCAATTCTCTGTCACCAATCTCTCCTGTAACTCCCATGATTATATTTTTGTCCTTTTCATCAAACTAATTCCATCTTTTTTGTTTGTTTTACTGGCTTGATGAATATTACACATAAACAACAAGTTTTCTCTAACAAGTAACTGAAGTCTTACACAAGTCCCATTGAAGTCTTATAAGCCCAAACATCATGGGAGTAAGCCCAAGTCAGTTGGAGGAAGGAACTCTTGTCATCTTCGGCTGAATGCAATTAGTTATGCACATTAACACCAGGGGACGTGGTTCTAGAAACACCACCAGGGGGCTATAGTGATCATATGACGCCATCTTCAAAGGGCAGAAAATTCGCCAGAAATCTTCAAAGGACTATTGATCGGGGTAGCTAGTGTTTACCCAGCCTTGAATAAGTTGTTCACCCTAAGAAACAACCTTTTGTTTCTCTTATATCTTGCACTCAGCTGTATTGAGTCACATAATATATATTATGTAGTGATCAATGCCAGGGATTTACTTTTTGCTTTTGGTTTATCCTTGGTTAAACAAAGAGTATTTATTATTTAAGTCACATTAGTTCCTCGATATCCGAGGTTCCCAGATAGCATTCCAAATCGGACCAGCGTCGTTTTGTATATCGGCCGCCGGCTTGACAACACCGTTTTGATATCGCCGACGTTGTGCCGACATTGAATCGATATGGAATGCTATCTGGGTTAAGGTTCTGTTTTCATGACAACCAAATGTGAACCTGAATTTACAAGTAATCCTAGCCATGGTGTAGCTTTCTAAATTGGTGGAGAATGTAAACCTTATCATCTTATCATAACGTCTGCCTCTGCTGGCTGGTGCAACTGGGTGGCCTCGTGGTGTAGCTTTCTTAATTGGTGGAGAATGTAAACCTTATCATCTTATCATTAAGTCTGCCTCTGCTGGCTGGTGCAACTGGGTGGCCTCGTGGTGTAGCTTTCTAAATTGGTTGAGAATGTAAACCTTATCATCTTATCATTACGTCTGCCTCTGCTGGCTGGTGCAACTAGGTGGCCTCGTGGTGTAGCTTTCTTAATTGGTGGAGAATGTAAACCTTATCATCTTATCATTACGTCTGCCTCTGCTGGCTTGTGCAACTGGGTGGCCTCGTGGTGTAGCTTTCTTAATTGGTGGAGAATGTAAACCTTATCATCTTATCATTACGTCTGCCTCTGCTGGCTGGTGCAACTGGGTGGCCTCGTGGTGTAGCTTTCTTAATTGGTGGAGAATGTAAACCTTATCATCTTATCATTACGTCTGCCTCTGCTGGCTTGTGCAACTGGGTGGCCTCGTGGTTAATGTATTATCAGGCTCTTTTGAAGGTCATGGATACATTTCTCAATCTAAGAAAATTATCATGAAGAGATGGTGAATATTAAAATATGAAAATGCCCCATTCAATTAGAAAACAAGCAAATCATTTAATTTCTGAAAGAAGTTATAGAAATTCAAATTATCAGAATTTGTAGCATTTTATATTTTTAGCTTTGCTACAGATTTTCCAATGGATTTAACTACAAAAAAGGTTGGACAGTTTTCTTTGTGTAATTGCTGTTTTTGACAGGGCAGACAAGACGCAGCTGTTATTCAAATTGCCTTTGAATAAGAATGTCTCTCCTTGCTATGACATGACACTGCAATTAGTGTCTAGCAAATAAGCTGAGGAAAATGAAGAAAAAAATCTGTTATTTGAAAGAAATTTTATGGTGCTATTGTTGCTTCTACATGGCCAAATGTGCCACGTGCGTTTTCCATGAGAAAGATAAACGCATTGAAAACGCTAATTATAATGAGGCAAAAACCATGCGTTTCCATGCCTTTATCTAAACGCATGGAAAACACACGTGGCCATGTAGATCATTTATAGAATGTTTGTTCTCTTCCATGGTTATTTACAGTTTTTCATCATAAAGACAAACAAATTTTGTTGCTCAGATTATGTTCAATGTGTTAACCAGGTCACTCATGTTTGTGCCAGGTATAGGATAGCTGGACAGGTATAACTGGAGTGTACATTGTGCAGAACCCTGTGTTGGCCACTGGGGTTTGAGGTCTTCACACTCAGTGTTACCACCTTGCCATGAGGAGGCCCAGAACTTTCAATATCAAAAAATGAAATGTGATTTAGTTATATATTTATTTTATTTTACAAAATGTATAAAGCGCCAAATTCATTAGTTTAAAATACACTAAGGCGATGTATAAATTGGAATATTAAAAAAATTTATATAAAAAGATGAAATAGTCTAAAAAATAAAAATATAAAATAATTATATATATGTATGAATATATTAAAAAATATATAATATATAAAAATGCACAAAATGTAGAAATATGAAATATATCAAATATCAGTTTTCTGTTAATAGAAAACCAAATAACATTATTTTTCCTTTTAATATTTCAAGCATTCACTTAACCACATAAAGTTCAGACACTTCACTGATATTAGATTTATGTGTAACTTTTAAATTGCTTGATTAAAGGCATTTAAGGCAATTTAAAGGCATTTAAGGCAATTTTAATTCAAACTGGCATTCACCATAAACACTAAAAATCACTCGTTAGTTAATAAAAAATTTCTGTAAATTAATCAAATGGGGATTAAGGCCAAAAACAGCTAATTCAGGGACGGAAACAAATGCTTTTGTCTGGCCATTCTTGTGTGGGTGTTTTTGTGAACTGTGAATTCATCTAAAAGCCATTAAAAGTTAGTGTTGTCTTTGGCAGTTGCATGTGCACGAAATAGGTGCCCAGAAACCCATGAAAATGATAAACGAAAAGTAAATTTTTCCAATCACTTTTGGGTTCGATTGAAAACCCTCAGAATAAATGCATATATAATTCAATGTTATTTGTTTAGGTCTTTAAATGAAGAGAAAACATGACACTCATTCTCTACAAAAAGCTTCACTTAAATAAGTGAAAAAGTCATGTAGATTTGGGATCATTTGTAGTAATAAAGGCAATATTCTCCTAATTTTTCATATCAAATAATAAGTGGTTTATTTTGTTGCACATTTTTTATTTTACTTCTGTCTTTTAGGCTTCTATTTTATATCGAAGTTTTCTAGGAAGTTATCCTGAAAAGTCACAACACTAATGGTTGAACAATACAAATGACTAGAAAGCGTCCATAGCAACCAAATGAGAGAATTCAAGATTTGTCTCCAAAGGTCACTAGGGAGGGTGAAATAACAGACCCTTGGCACAAACCATGCATAGAGAGGAGGGTGGGGACAATAAGAAGGGATGGGGTAGACAAACAGACGAAAAGATAGATCAGTGAGGGGTAAAGTAGTGGATGGGGAGGTAGGAAAGGTGAGAGGAGTACCCAAGACTTTTGACAGTAAAAATTTAGGCAGAATTTGGAGGTGGGGTTGGCGCTGGTATATATTGAACTGAATAAAGTTCCCATGGTTACTAAAGGAAATGCTAAACATTGTGTGTTGTCACCTCACAGCCCAGCAACCTAACTATAGACATTCTTTGCTAGTTTACCTACTTAAACAAAATGATTGGTTAAACTATGTAGCCGATAGGCTGAGTAGAGACTTAAGAAATCTGCTTCTAAAAATACAAGAGAAACGGATTCATATTTTTTTAGTTAGGCAATTTTTCTGAATTGACTGCTTGTCAGAACAAGAATTGCGTAAACTCAACATAAGCCAGCCTATAGGCTATAAGAGAAATTGATTATTTTACTTTAGATGAGTAAACGAGGAAAAAACGTCCATAATTTGGCCGCTCGGCTGTGAGGTAACAACACACAGTGTAAAGCAACAATCTGTCTTCAAATGATGAGTGATATATTCAGTACGATTGGACAGGGGGTGGGAGTAGGCTCATAAACAGTAACCCAGATAGCGTTCAAAATCGTTTCAACGTCGGCACGATGTCATCGATGTTAATACGATGTTCTAACGACAGTGGCCTTTATGGAAACGATGCTGGGTCAATTTTGAATGCTATCTGGAAAGTTCTTTTACAGTATAAGGAGCAGGGCTTGAAGTTTTGAACTCAAACACCCACAGTCATTACCATAGAGGTTTGCCTCACTACCAATTGCTCAAGCTTCTTGACACGGCCAAAACACGTAGAACACAGCATCCCAATTGGAACACGGCATCGCAATTGGAACACGGCATTGCAGTTGGGAACACGGCATCGCAATTGGATGATTCTCACTTTGAAGCTGCACCAGGTTGAGAAAAGCGGACAAATAGGAGAAACAGAAAAAAGGTGATAGGATGGATAGAAAAAGGAAACAGGAGAAAAGGAGTGAAGATGAGAGGAGGCTTTTTCCCTTTAAGAGGTTCACCGACAAGTCAAACAAAGGCAAATTAGTTTCTAAATTCACCGCTAGATGGTCTTGTCTGTCCGAGCCAATCGAACTGTGATGGGCAGCATTTAAACAATGGGAGGTCAACAGTTGCAGTAGACAATGGCTATTGTTGGCTGGAAAGGGGTTGAGTAATCCAAGGCAAGACTCTTAGTTCTTAGGTAGGAGAGTTGTGTCTGATACAAGAGTGCTGACTGCGCATGTCTCCTGCCTAGCTTAGCACCGAGGGGCATTGTGGGATATCTCCTCATCACCCCAGCATCACGTGACCTTTCCCAGCCAATCAGAGAGGGCTTCTTATTTGCCCTTATTGAAAAATGCCACATCCGAAAGGAAGGACCCAGAAGCCATCATTCGGTCGCCATCGTTCGGCTGCCACGACAGTTGTTTTTCTATCCTGTCTTCGCGGTGAATGTCACTCGGGATGACAAGAGAATTAGGCTGAATTAAACATAAACAGACACCCTTCAATTGAACTTTATGGCCCCAAAAATTTTCCATTTAAACATTGTTACAGGACACTTCAAGCAACCAAATAAAATTAAATAAATTAAGAAAACGATGCAAATGCAGCTGCACAAAACATCTCCTGGACCAAGACTTCTTGAATTTAAATTTGGTGAATGTTGATGCTAGGTTAATTTTAACTGGGTGGTTTAGTGGTAAGACGCTCGCCTGCTCCTCTGAAGGACCCGGGTTCCATCCCAAGCCCGGGCACCCTTCATGAGCGTCATCCCAGCTGCTGGATGTCGTTCGGATAAGACGTTAATTTGGCGGTCCTTTGTACTCAGTGTCTATGCTGAGGCAAGTAAAAGGTCCCACCCATGGGGTAAATGTGTAACATGGGTGGACTCTTCTCTCGCCTCATCAATCAACCTTGATAGCGGCAAGAACTTGCCTGAGAGGGCTGCATGTCCCATATCTATCTATCTATCTATCTACCTATTCAACAACAAAAAAACTCATGCAAACTTACCTAGTTTTCTTGGTGATTTTTGATGGTGGAATTCAGAAGGAAGGTGGTTGGGGGAGGAGCATCACTTGAATGAATGGAAAAAAAGGAACTTATTACAATGTATTATGGGTAACTTATATTTATTATTAAGATACAATAAAATTTGCCAATAAATTACTATTCAATTGTGTTTTGGACCCATAGAAGCACGTGTAACAAAATCTTGCTAAAATTAAAGTAACATCTATGCATACCTGAGCTTTGGTAGATTGTTCTTAGATATATTTCAGGAATATATCTCGAGATACTTAATGATATACTTTCACACAATATTTATGCATTCAAGCGGATATCAAATGTTCCTAGATTCATATCCTTTGTACAAATGTACTTTGATTCACACAGCTGATCTCCCTTAAGAATCCCTTAAAAACAGTGCCTTAAATAGTAATTACGTGCATGCTATTAAGTCATGCAAGCATGTGATCACTTTTAAGGATACTCCTAATGATTAACTATTGAGGGAATTTGGTTGCTAAAAAAACCGCATGGAAGCCAAACAATCAAGCAGGCACGTGATTTCTGGGCATGCGCACACACAAGTAATTCAGCAGGAGTCTTAGTAACCATGGAAACAGATTGTAAGATATAGTAAGCTCTTTACTAATACACTACCAGGTTTCATGTGGAGACACCTTTTCCTCGAACCCAGTGACATCTCATCTTAAGCACACCAGAGGTCGCCCTCAAGTGACCTGGTCATGACGTCGTGACGTCATCCTGGCCTTATTACTCAGCCAATCAGAGCGAGTCAAAGCACTCGGGTCAATTTGTCCACCAAATGTTTTGGAAGTACCTGCTATTAAGTTTGCACCATCCTACTGCGTTAGTAATTCTTAAAATAAAATTGCAATCTTTTGCAAGCAAATCTTAGCTAGTAAAAGACCAATATTTAGACATAACAAAAAGTGCACTACTGTGATTAATATATTGAAATTTATTAATTCTAAGGCCACTTCATATATTTATTACTGACATTTAATTGTAGTGCAGGTGTGGGTTATCACACATGCCACAGCCTCATTTATAATTAAGTCATAAAGAGTTTTTGGTGCTAATATGGGTTTCAATAAGGCAGAATATATATACTTAGAACTGCAACGTTACCCAGATAGCATGCAAGGATACCCAGATTGCATGCAAGGATACCCTGAGAGAATGCAAGGATACCCAGATAGCATGCAAAGATGTTAGTTAACTCCCTCTTGAGTGCGAACTGTACTTTAATTGCTTAATAACAGCATTTAAACGAATCAAAGACATTAGCAAGTATGTCTAGTGGATATACGTTTGTTCAGCGTTGGCATATAACCAACAAAAATGTTAGTTAACTCCTGACTATGAGGGATATAACTATTACTTACTAACACCAGTACTATGTACTGCTGCCACATGGTACGAGATACAGCAGCTTCCGCGGCCAAACAGAGATACTGAGGAAAACTTTAATGCCAACCTGCTGAACTGTAACTGAGATGTGCTGCACTCTTCTTTATTTTATTTTAGATAGATAGAGATGGAAAGTGCTCTCTAAGGCAAGTTCTTGTTGCTATCGAGGGTTGATTGATGAGGTGAGAGAGAGGAGGAGTCCACCCATGTTACACATTTACCCCATGGCTGGGATATTTTACTTGCCTCAGCATAGACACTGAGTACAAGGGACTGCCAATTTAACATCTCATCCGAACGACATCCAGCTGCTGGGATGTTGCTCATGGAGGTTGCCCGGGCCTGGGATTGAATTTTATTTTCTATTAGTATTAATGAACAGCTGTTATGGCAAATTCAGTGTGTATACCTGCATTAAGACTAATGTCATTTTCTCCAAAGGTGGGTCTTATTAATTATGAGTTTACTGTAATAAGATATCAATCATACCAGACCAATTTAGATATATTGCATATCCAATTATCCATTAATGGTAGATAATGTAGGATGAATGATTAAATGTGACCCCACTATCAAACACTTCTGTAGTACCCCCTAGGGTGAAACAAAATACCCCTATAGCCCTGGCCAAGCGGACCCCTTTAATTGTTATCTTTGGGAACCCAGCACAGGTTCCTAAATAACCCCATGTTGTTGAACACCTTGCTGTATTTAATGGTCAGTGGTTTCAATTTAATCTATTAGAATGAGCTAATTAACAATAAACAAACAAACAATCAACCTAACAGAGCAACTTACCAAGGATACTGGTTTATCACACCTTGCAAGTTTCCTACATTTACCATAGGAAACCATTAGGTTCAGAAGCCATTGAAGGATGGGATGATGAGTACATATACACCGAGATTTTAAAGATAAAATAAGATATTTTATTGGTCGTTCAAGACGAAATTTGTAAAGATGTGGTACATGAATTATACCTCGACTTAGAGGAAGTTATCTAGCATTTTCGTTTGTTCTCTTATAAACCGAAGTAACTGCTATAGAAGCAACCATGCAAAGCAGTTTACCAATCAGCTTCTACTAGACAATCAATTAAGCAATTAACTCTACAATTCATGCTTAACTTCATTCAGTCCTTAATTAGAAATGACTGTATGGAGTTAATTAAGCTAAGTTGGTGAACTTTTTAGGTAACTCCTGGAGATTAATATGATAAGTTTACAGAACAGCAGCACAATGGCAAATGAAGTTAAATCACAATCATGTTCAAATAGCTTTTTACCGCCGCCAACCTACGATGAATATCTTGCTTAATATTTGGTCCATTTTCGACTCAAATAAGCAGGGAATCAGCATGAGCTATACTGAACGATGAACTACCACTCTGTTGCATAAGAATACATTTAAAAGTTTGAATCACGCGATGCTCATTCGTGACGTTTCGCCATGACGCTGCTTTTTTGCCTTCTCCTACTTGTATCTTCGATCTGAAAACAAGTAATTAAAGTTTATTGGCTGTGCTATATAATGAGACTATTGCTTCTAATATATGCTGCCTATCTTTCCCATAAATGCGTTAATTTTTCGAATCGATGACGCTCTTCATGGCGTTTGACACGAGAATCTCGTACTAAACGTGAAGAAAATCACCTTGCTCCCCTGTGCGCATGTGCGAGATTGGCATTTTGCTGAAATGTTCAATAATCATGGGTCACGTGACCATTAAAGACAGCCTCGCCTTATAAGTAGACTATGTTAATTAATCTATCATGATACAAAAAAGGGGAAAAGAAGAAAAATGCAAAAGACATTAGAGAACCTTAGGCAGACCCGAAGAGAGCCTTTACCTCTTGAGGGGTTTTTGTTAATTCTTTTTGATAGGCGTACAGGAGTAGTCGAGATTTAGCAGAATCTTCGATATGTAGTCTCTTGTATATCGATGCTAATAGCTTAAATCATAGACCTCTCAGCCCCCATCAACTGCCGCAGTCATGACAAGATGCTTTGTAATGGCATACATCCTACTTGCTTCATTTGCAAAATGGGCTGCTAAGCACTGCATCCTTGTAAACTAATACGTGTAATGACGTCTAAAGTGTAGGAAAATAACAAATGAGGTATCACGAATGATTACTGTCAGTAAATAATGGATACACTGTAATTATTAAAAGAAATTATGGACAAAATACTCAGTTATATGACAGGCTGGTTGATTAAATTAAAGTACTGACAGGCTGTGAAATGTGAATTAAATTAATAAAATCAACTTTTAATTCATGTTATCTCAGATGGTATTATTAATGAAATTATTTGAAATGAAAAAATTTATAGCATAGGCAAAAATTGTATGTAGAATTTTATTGACCGCAGAGCATCAAAAAGATACATGTGTCATAAAAAAAAATAATAATACAAGGATAAAAATATACATATATATAATGATTAAGTAAAATAAAAGAACAATCTACATGAACATAATTTAGTTACATATTAAAAACATCTATATGATAATTATGTACAACTATAAGCATATGAATAAAACAAGGCACCATCAGGGCAATTAGTGGGAATCAATGCACCTTAGAAAATTAATACTGAGTACAAATAAGCAGCAGGAGTGGGTATTTACATATGTACAGATTTTATATCCAGTTATATTGTCTATTTTAGGAACTATATATAATTACATTACATGAGGTAGAAAGAGAACTGAAAACACTAAAATCAGGCAAAGCTCCAGGTATAGACGGCATTAGCAATGACTTTTATAGATATTTATCAGACTATCTATCTGAACCTTTAACTATATTATTTAATTACACCTGGGAGAGGGGCATTTTCCCAGAAAAGTGGGCTGAAGGAATAATACAACCACTCCACAAAAAAGGCAATCTCATTGAGCCGGATAACTATCGTAAACTCACTTTAATGGCTTGTATGGGTAAGGTGTTTGAATCTATAATTAACAAAAGGTTAGTCTTTCAGGGTGAGGCTACCAACTCAATAGATCAGAATCAGTTTGGGTTCTGCAAAGGGTGTAGAACAAGTGATAATGTCTTCATCATAGACACACTAATTTCCTATCACAAATCAAAGAGAAAGAACCTGTATATCACTTTCGTAGACTTTTCAAAAGCTTTTGACTTTGTTAATCGTACTTTTCTTTACTATAAACTTATTAAATTGGGATATGGTGGTAGATTATTAAAAATAATAATAGTATGTTCTCCAAATCTTGTGCCAAAGTTAGATGGCAAGGGCAGTTAGGTTCAAGTCTTGATAGCACACATGGCGTCCTCCAAGGCGGAATTTTAAGTCCTAAATTGTTTAATTTATATCTTTCAGATATGAATGAATACTTTGATCAAAGACATGGAGTCACTATAAATGAAAATAAATTTACACACCTTCTCTATGCAGATGACTTAGTCCTTGTCTCTGAAAGTGCAACTGGTATGCAGGTACTTTTAGACAACCTTGCAGTCTATTGTAAAAAATGGCACTTACTAATTAACTCACAGAAGAGCCAAGTAATGATAATTCAACCAAATCGTAGGAGTAGACTAAATTTAAACAACCCAAAATTCTCTATTGATGGTGAGAATTTAGAAATAGTTGACTCATATAAATATTTGGGGCACGTCATTAGTAACTCTTTGAAGACACATAATACAATGTACGATCATCTGGCCACACAATCGCAACGAGCCATGCATGCTCTTAAAGAAAGAATTAAATCAACTGTAGGCTACCTTCCACCTAAAATAAGCCTTAAAATGTTTGATACACACATTTTGCCAATTTTGGACTATAATAGTGAAATCTGGTTTCCAAATAAAAAAGAGATAGACGTATTGGAAAGGATACAGCTCAAATTCCTTAAGAACCTATTAGGTGTGAGAAACCAAACATCATATGTTGCTGTACTAGCAGATACGGGCAGATTCCCATTGATATATAGACAGCAAGCTTCTGCTATTAAATACTGGAATAGGCTAAAATCTGAAAATTGTCCCTTATTATTACGCAAATGCTATGACGTTCAAGTATCCCTTTATCGCAACAACCAGCCATGCTGGCTAACTAGGATACATCAGGTTACAGATAGCTTAAATATTAATGATGATGAAATCCCAGCTTCAATTATCACTAAATTGTATGAACAGGCACAGAGCAAGATGTTAACAGATATTAATGACAATGTTAAAAATCCTAAGCTTAGAACTTACTAACTCTTTCAGAAGGAACTGTGTCTAGAGTCTTATTTAAATTACAACCTACCTAAGTATCTCTATCGTAGCATAGCCAGATTTAGACAGAGTTCTCATAATCTCCATATAGAATTAGGAAGACACAAGAGACCTTATGTAGTAGCTGAAGAGCGCATTTGTAAAAGATGCGACACAAATGACACTGAAGATGAGTTTCATTGTTTGATAATTTGTATAAATTGGGAAACAGCTAGAATGGATCTCTACCAAGTAGCTTATAAACATATTGAAGACTTCACTATCTTTCACCCCAAAGAACAACTCTTAAAAATAATGATTAATAAAAACTCAGAAATGATTTATGCATTAGGTAAATTTTTAAACATAGTCCTAAAAACTGATAATATCGTTTAATGTACATTTTCATTCATAAAGTTCACCACATGGTCATGGGTAGCTGTAGGCACTGGACATGCGGACTCGCATGGTTTGATTTGTGGTTGCATGGTGCATGCCTGATTGTTTGTTTGTAAATATATTTGGATGTTGATAGGCTTGTTTATTTAATTTATTGCTGCTCCAAATAAGGATTTGTACATATAATTATTTTTACTATTATTATTATTATATATAGTTCCTAAAATAGACAATATAAAATCTGTACATATGTAAATACCCACTCCTGCTGCTTATTTGTATTCCGTATACATCTTCTATGGTGCATATATTTCTGCTAATTACCCTGATGGTGCCTTGTTTTTTTCATATGCTTATAGTTGCACATAATTATCAAAAGATGCTTTTAATATGTAACTAAATTATGTTCATGTAGATTGTTCTTTTATTTTACTTAATCATTATATATATGTATATTTTTATTTTTTTATCCTTGTATTTTATTTTTTATGACACATGTATCTCTTTGATGCTCTGAGGTCAATAAAATTCTATATATATATATATATAATAATAATAACAGTAAAACAATATATGTACAAATCCTTATTTATATATATCCTTAATTGGAGAGCAGCTTAATTAGCCAAATTACCTTGAACAGCTTATGATGTTCTTGTTAATATTTTATTTCACTTTCATTAATGCATATATATGGAGTAAAGACAGACATTAGTAGGTAATAATTTCCGAGAAATGACAGCGGACAACTTACTACTGAAATCTTAAAAAATATTACGAAAACATAAACATATTACAGTTCAACTTTTTTTCGAAATTTAAACTGAGACATCAGTCTTGAAACTCATTATCTAACAGTCTCTAATATGTTAAATTTATTTTAGGACACTCTGTGCAATATAACCAAAGTAATATAAAGACCATTATTTTAACTAAAATTTAGACATCATTAAGTGTATGTAAAGTTTTATTTTGAATCGTATTCCAGTCACACAAGTTGTGAAACTTCTGCACGATTATCACAAATATAACATTTTTGCCTGTGTTATAGATTTTGTCATTTTAAATGATTTTATTAATAATACTGTCTTAGATAATAAAGTAGGTTTAGTGCAGTATAGCTGACCCAAATTTATGCCCGTATTTGGCGTCCCTGAAATATAAAATATATCATTATTATGAGCCAGTTCTGAAGTTCTAGCACAATAATATATGACTTGAGCCTATTTTTGTAGGTTAGTGGGGGTTTGGGGGCGGCAGCCCTCAAGAAAAAGAGAAAACAAACTGCGCTCTTACCATGAACAAGAAAACCGTCGTTGTTAGTTTGTGACGTCACTTCTAGGATTTGACGTCATAAGCACGGCAATGAGGCTCACTAAATATGGTCATTAATTTGGGTCCGCTATACTGCACTTTTTCCATTAAAGTTTATTTATTATTTTAATTCACATTTCACAGCCTGTCAGTACTTTAATTTAATCAACCAGCCTGTCATATAACTGAGTATTTGGTCCATAATTTCTTTAAATAATTACAGTGTATCCATTATTTAATAACAGTAATCATTCGTGATACCTCATTTGTTATTTTCCTAAACTTTAGACATCATTACACATATTAGTTTACAAGGACGCAGTGCTTAGCAGCCCATTTTGCAAATGAAGCAAGTGGGATGTATGCCATTACGGAGCATCTCGTCATGACTGCGGCAGTTGAGAGGCCTATAATTTGAGCTATTAGTATCAATATACAATTTGTGTTGGTCTTAATGGTGAAGTAATTCTGAAGTAATTCTGGTAGTCTTAATAGTAGGTGGAATAAAAATTGATCTGGTTAAATATTGAAACGTCAGCATTGATATATTTCTTGACTTAAAGAGTGGACAAGTATTCAACAGTCTAATTGCAATGCAAATCTCAATGTAAGTGCTCCTAATGTTTTCTGTGTCTCTAACACTGACTTTAGGAGATTTTTCTGGAGTATATTTCACTTGGAGAAAGCCATAAACATACTTTCCTTAAGCTGAAATCAAGGCCTGAACAGTTCAAGGTAAATGGCAATGGAAAAGATTGACAGGCAAATCCAATCCTATACTTTCCCTAAGGTCAAAGAGTGAAAAAGAGATCTTTAAAATGCCATGAATCACTTTGTCAGACAGATATGAGACAGAAAATGATCTAACAGCAGGAAGCAGATGGAGCCACTAAGACTCCAATGACGTCATCACTCATTCCTTGCGACGTCATCAATCATGTTTCATGACGTCACCAATGCCACTCCTGTAGCCAATCACAGGTTAGCACACAAAAAAAAGAAGCAATATACTCATTCCATTTATGGTGTCAAAATGTACATTGACAATCATCACGGATGGGTATATCTTCTCTGTACGAATCTGGGTGGTCTAGTGGTAAGACGCTCGCCAGCTCCTCTGAAGGACCCGGGTTCAATCCCAGGCCCGGGTTCCTTTCATGAGCATCATACCAGCTGGATGTCATTCGGATGATACGTTAAATTAGTGATCCCTTGTACTCAGTGCCTATGCTGAGGTAAGTAAAAGATCCCACCCATGGGGTAAATGTATAACATGTGTGAACTCCTCCTCTCTCTCTCTCACCTCATCAATCGACCCTCGATAGCGGCAAGAACTTGCCTTAGAGGGCTGCACTTCACATAAAATCAATCAATCTGTGGACGATCATAAAATGGGCTAGCATGCCATTGTATCTTTATTTCCTATGTATCAAGTTGGCCATCATAACTATCATATATAGTTCTCAGATAGCATTCCAAACTGACCCAGCATCGTTTCCATGTAGGCCACTGTCGTTACAACAACGTATTAACAATGCTGACATCGCTTCGATGTCGAAACGATTTGGAATGCTATCTGGGTTATCTCAAGAATTGGGTAACGTTATTTCAGCAGCAATGTTGGTGTGTGTGTGTGATTAGGGCTTTTTGTCCTGTATTTCTGCACCAGTTGGGCTAATTAGAACAACCAGAGACCATGGCAATGAGATGAAGGATGAAACAGCCATCCAACTTAGGCTTGTCCGGGAATCGAACCCGGGACCCAGTGGTTGGAAGCCCAGAGCGCTACCTCTGAGCTAGGCCCCGCCCCCAGCAATGTTGGTATTGTATATTAGTTCTGGTTAGTAAGACAGCAATTATGACTCAATATTATACACAGGTCTCTTAAATGTTTCGTCAATTTAAAAATGAGAATGACTCATTTGACTTTCCATCGTCATCTGTTTGTTTGTCTCTGTCTAATTCATTTGTCAGCCTTAGAGGTAAACTTGGCACTTTTTATTTTCTGAGGACACAAAAATTCTCCCAATCTTGACATTTTATGAATTATCCTCCATCTTGATGGAGATTACCAGGGTTAACTTTAATCATGGGCTGATTAAAGTTGGTTCTGCTTTTTCTCTGATTTAAAATTGATGGAAATGTTGCAGACGCAATGTTACGTAACATTCTTGAAAGTAGGCCACAGGTGCATCATGGGAACTCTTGGTTCAATTGTTTGTAGTTGAAGAGTTGAAATTAGCTAGAAAGGATCTTTCTATTTAGTGTAAGGAAAATAAGAATATGTCTTTAAATGTATATCTTTTGCTTTGTCATCGGTGATCACATTGACGAAAACCACATATAGCTGTCTTTAGCCTGCAGCACCAAAAGGTTAGAATTAATAAGTAAGGGGTTGTCCATAAACTGTTCGAATTAGTGTCCTCGCTGTGGTTCATTCGATGAATACTATTCGCAATGTAAGAACCTACATGGCCAAATGTGCTACGTGCGTTTTCCATACATTTGGATACATGCATGGAAAACGCATGGTTTTCACCTCATTATAATTTGCTAAAAACTATTCCATGCGTTTATCCTTCTCATGGAAAACGCACGTGGCACATTTGGCCACGTACAGGTGAAATGGTAGATTCCTCCGACACCTACTTGTATAAGTCGTAAACTTCAACCTATATGTTGCGATCTGTTCAACTTGTCTAATTAGCACAATTTAGAGAGCAGTGAGTTGAGACCTTTGAGTGAACCTGCCAATTGTAAAGGCATTTGCATCTGAATGTAAAGGCCTTTACTTCTGGCCCTTCTTCTGTTTCATGTGGCAAGACATTTTTGCTATCAAGTATTGCAACCAGGCCAAATTGGCAACTTGATCCATGCTTTGTCCTGTAGTTCTCTGTAATATTTGGCAGGACAGGTACATTCAGATACTTGAGTACAGGATGTTATATCCGCCCACCTCGCAAGTTATACCTTCCCAGAAAATACTTAAGATCGGATTGACTTCGGCAGAACATCCTCCATGTTGATATGATCTTGTCTCGTCCGCGGCCTATTTGGAAATTTTATATAGCTTAGATCTGGGGGGGAGGGTGGGGGTCTAGCTCAGTGGTAGTGCCCTGGGCTTCTGACCACTGGGTCCCGGGTTCAATTCCCGGTCGAGTGTATGTTGGATGGCTGTTTCATCCTTCATCTCATTGCCATGGTCCCTACCTGTCCTAATTAGCCCATCAGGTGCAGAAATACTGGACGTAAAGCCCTAATCCACCACACACCACACCCACCTCGCAACTTATACTTTCACAGAAAATATGTAAGATCAGATCGTCTTTGGCAGAACATCATTCATGTTGATATGATATTTTATAGTCCAGATTCGGAATGCAATTTTTATTGAATATATTTCATCAGCAATACAATATCATTAAAAACAGTTTTTCAATTGGTGCTGAAGAAAAAAAGAAGTGATAATTATAATAAAACCATGAGAAATTAAAAACCTTGTAAATATAAAATCCTTAAGACTTCTTTTAAAATCACAGACGTCATTAAAAACTTTTGAATAATCTGGGAGATTGTTCCATAAAGTAGCACAATTATAGCTAAAAGACCATTTCATCACAGTGGCATTTACATATGACACGACAAATAACTTGGTGCAAGACACATTGGACATTTAAAGGCCAACAATATTGTGAAATAATTCCTGTGTCACATTTATGCTAACTGGGTCCCGTTTCGAACCAACCTAGACCCAGATAGCATTCCAAATCGGGCCAGTGTTGTTTCTACATCGTTTTGACGTCGCTGACATTGCGTCGATGTGATTTGGAATGCTCTCTAAGCAGCACGTTAGATCGAGTCGACTTCGTTCCAATGGATGTTAGCGACTGTCGTCACGCCGATGTAGCATTTTTTCTTGGAGACCGATACATGGCCAAATGTGCCATGTGCATTTTCCATGAGAAGGATAAACGCATGTAAATTGCATGGTTCTTGCCTAATTATAATGAGGTGAAAACCATGCATTTTCCATGCGTTTATCCAAATGCATGGAAAAACGCACGTGGCACATTTGGCCATGTTCAATATATACAAAGAGGTCTTCAAGGCGACGTTCCCAGGTATGCATTAAGACTTAAGCAACAGCAGTAGTGCTTCAGAAAATCCATTAGAATAATCAGCTCCTATGGCCGTGCCTGGGTTCATGAACCCCATCCCTAAACTATTTTGCATCAGAGGTATATTGTATCGCAGATAGCATTCCAAATCGGCCCATCATCGTTACTATATAGGCCACTGTTGGTATAACATCGAATCAACATTGACGACGTCGTGCCAACATTGAAACAATTAGGAATGCTATCTTGGATACTCTTCATCATCTCATCCTTAATCCTAGGGCTAGCAAATTGAAGTGGTCTTAATCAATTTTACATTGCGACGCACCTGATGAGGTTGGGACCCACAACCTTACGGATAGCAGGTGAACACTTTAACAACTACACCGCGACATCCCTTAATAAAGCGAGGTGGTCTTAACTTGGACTATCTTATTTCTGGGGTTCCACTGTAAATGCAACAGGTATCATAGAATCCCTGAGACAGGGCACTAGGTCAGTGCACATATTTCCTAATAGCTTTACCCCCTACAGCCCCCCCCCCCCCATTGCCCTCCCATGAAGAATACATTTCTGCCTCCACCCCCCCCCCCCCCATAGACTTATCTTCACTTGTATGGCATCAGTAGATAGTTCTTCCACTGCTCCCCAGGGGGCCAACAGTAGTTGGGGACTACTTTCTGTGGTTGTCTCCCTACACTTTAATGTGCCTCTGTGCGACCCTTTAATAGATAAACATGCGCTTAATGAAGTAGTCCCATTATAGTGTGTATCAATTGTACATGTTTGGAATCTCATTCAAAAGTTGGTCATTTTATTCAGGTGGCCTTAGTAAGATTTATTGTTCGTTGTATGGAAGTGGAGTAAAAATGAGCTTGGTTTCCAAAGAAGTTCAACGAAGTTTTCAAATTGCAATTGCAATCAGCATTAAAATATTGATGTAAATATATTATGAAATAAAGATAATTTTTTTCGAAACTAAGAATCAATGGAAATGGGTCCTAACCTGGCGCATGGATACGTCCCTGGTAATTGGGCTGGCGCATGGCATGTAGTTCTTTGAAGTCCGAAGTGTTCCTTTGAACCTACGACGGTGAAAATAGTGCCGACGTCAATACAATGAACAGCCACCTCCTCCAACATGTTCCAGACTGGAATTTGCTACTTCAAACCTTTGCACTGATGAGATCCTCATTTGAGGAATTTGCAGGAATTATTTCGAGGGATTTATTTCGATTTCAACGGGCCTTGAACTCATTTGACCTCATGATCAACTTTCATAATTACGAAAGCACGGATGGAACGCACCCATCAACAAACTTTAAAACATCTATTTATTTATTTAATGCTGCATATTGCATTGAATAGACTTTGTTACTTTATGATGCAGTCATCTCATCTGACCAGCTGTAAGAGGATGACGTAATGACGAGATGGCAAGGCTTGAAGTTAACGCCATATAACCCATCACAATGGGTGGGGTGTTGTACTTGCCCCAGCATAGAGACTGAGTACAAGTTACCACAAATTTAACATCTCATACAACAACTTTCTATCAGCTTATACTAGAGTGCCTAGGCTGGGAATTGAATCTTGGCCCATGATATCAGCTCGTCAATGGCTTTACCACTAGGCCACTCAGTTGATTTATCTTCTAAGTTTCACCCAGGTTATTAAAATAAAACAATATGAAACATTTTCTTACTGAATATTTAGTTTTTGGTGAATTCAATAATAATGCAAATTTCAGTTTAATTTTGTAATTTCTTTTTAATCAAGGCCACAAAAATTGACTCCAAATTGACTTAAAACAGAGCAATTGGTCAACAGACATTCTATGAATATTCTCGGAATATTCCCGGAACATAATGGAATGGCAGTAGAGTGTCTGAGGGCAGGCTTAAGTCAGTCGCCTATCTTAAGGAAGCCTCCCTTCTGCTCCTACTTAAGTCACATGACCCCTGAGGCCTCGTGCGCATGCCCAGATAATGCAGGGAGTCACGTGGTCAGCCAAAATGGCCGCTCTGATAAAAGAGTTTATTATTTGCGCCAGGAATGCTGGGTAATATTTCATAAAGAGCTGAGTGGGTGCTCAAGAGACGTTATATGAGAAACTGTCTATGAAGAATAGAAGAAGGGAAATGAAATTAGGTGGAGATGGAAGGAAGAATTAAACAAGAAATGAGAAAGGAATGGGAAAATATTTTCAGAGATAAGTAAATATTTATGAAGAGAAAATGAGTAACCTTGCTCTCTGATCACCATTAAAAGTAAATTTACATTTTACAGGATATGTCAACACGATCTTTCCCACAGTAATTTACCACAGAATAAAGACATATTTCAACACTGAAAACATTTGTTTAGAATCAAATTCGGTGTAATGGTGAAGTTCTATAGTATTATAAACTAAAGATATTTGGGAGACCAGATATATAATAGGTGCAGACCCTCTTCAAATATGTCTTTAGTGTTTATCGACAGAACTTCATTGCACCGTAGTGGTTGATGTTCAAAACCTTCATTCACTAGACATGTTGAACATGCAGAATTTTCTCATAACACAAATTACTACATTTTACCCTCAACATTATGAACATGCCAGAATTCATATGCGAATGGCTTAAAAAAGAAAAGCCCATTGATTATTAGATCCCAAATATATGAATGAGAAATGAAAAAACAGGGCAACATTTTGTTGTCTTATATAAGTAAAGGTTTCAATAGTCAGATAGATTTTACGTTTTTCCAGCAAAGTTTTACTGTATTTTTTCAGACATAAACTGGGTTGTTAGGTTGCACATACAATGATAGGATAAACTAATCTTGCAACCTAATATCTAGAAAGCGAGAAAAATGTTAGGAATTGGGTGATGAGGCAGCAGAGATGCTCTCCTCAGCAGCCTGGATGAGGCTTTAGATGAAGCTGTTAATGGGCAGGTATTGTCATGGCATAATTTCGCCAGCAGCCAAGATGCAAATAAAGAATTGCCAGAAGGCGTTTTCACAGGTGTGATGGGAACATAGTATCTTGATATAATGGATGTGGATTTCAATTGCAAACACACCTGCTTCTGAGGCATTTTTGGCCCCAGTTTACTCCGTTTTATTGAATATGTTTCATGTTTAACTTATATGCCAAATATACACACACTTGGGAGATTTCTCATTAACATGAAATAGTCCCCAATTTAGGACAGAATAAGGATGAAACCTAGTTTTCTCTATGCCAAATCTTAGTCAACTTACATACTTGTACATGTAGTCATCACTTCATCCATAGATCCACCTTGCTATTTGGTACATAGTATGAAGATCACAATGCAGGTTAGAATATAAAATATAATAAATAAATTAACGTTTCTGTTCTCATGCAGAAGAAAGACCATTGACGGAAAGACAGACCTAGATTATACTGCATCGGCTCCACATTGGGGCAAGGGGATGGGGCCTAGCTCAGTTGTAGCATGCTAGGCTTCCAATCACTGGGTCACGGGTTCAATTCCCGGTCGAGCCTAAGTTGGATGGCTGTTTCATCCTTCACCCATTGCCATGTTCCCTGCCTGTCCTAATTAGCCCATCAGGACATAAAGCCCTAATCCAACCACCACCCACCCAACATTGGCGCGATATTGGCTAACGATGACTAGCGTTGAAACAATGTCAGCCCAATCTGGCATGCTTTCAGGGGACAGCTAGACAGTGTGGCAGACAGACAGACAGTGAGACAAACAGACGGGACGAAAAAAAGAAGACGAGATGACAGAATGTCAAAAACAGCAATTCTCGACTCAAATTTCACCACCTCGAATATCGCAATTGGCTGTTATGGTGTATTAAAGCAAGTATATCCTCACATTAAATGTTCTCCAATTGCAATGAAGAACTCAGTTGCCATCCTAGCCAATAGGTGGCCAAATGGAGGCCTTGGTCGAGACCATTGTTCATTGTTAGAGACCATTGTGATCTCGAGAAATCTCGCCAACGTCGTGGAATCAGGATATTAGCTCGTTTCATTCCAGATTAGGCGAGACTTTAGTAACAATCGCCATTGTTGTCAATTTGTGGTGCAGATTGTGCAGAGACATCAACTTAAGGCATCAGAATCCCATTGTAAACATAAAGTAGTATCATCAAGCTGTATGACTACGTGCAGGAAATCACAGCACATGACGCAATACCTTCATTACAAGTATGAGGCATGACTACGCATATGAAGGCACAGGCATGACTACGCATATGAAGCCACAAATGTCAATGACAGTTTGCTGCTGGCAATCGCTGCTTAGTATTAGTAGAACCCAGATATTGGAGGGAAGGCAGGCAGTCATTCGATGGGGGAAGAAAGAAATAGTAGTGAGGAAAGAAAGAAACAAGATGGGGGAGACGAAAGAACTAAATCCCTAATGAAGAAAATGAGAAAGAAGGAAAGACAGGCATGATCCAGGGAAAGACAAAAAGAGAACAAAAAGAAGACATAGATAGAATGAGAAAAAAGAGAAGATGGAAATAATGAAGAGCAAAAGAAAGAATGGCAAAGAAAGCAATAAAGAAAGAAGAAAGAAAGCAATAAAAAAGAAGAAGAAAGAAAGAAAGAAAAAAAGAAAGAAAGAAATAAAAAAGAAAGAAAGAAGAAAGAAAGAAAAAAGAAAGAAGAAAGAAAGCAATAAAGAAAGAAAGAAAGAAAGAAGAAAGAAGAAAGAAAGAAGAAAGAAAGAAGAAAGAAGAAAGAAAGAAAAAAGAAAGAAGAAAGAAAGCAATAAAGAAAGAAAGAAAGAAAGAAGAAAGAAGAAAGAAAGAAGAAAGAAAGAAGAAAGAAGAAAGAAAGAAAAAAGAAGAAAGAAAGAAAAAAGAAAGAAGAAGAAAGAAAGAAAGAAGAAAGAAAGAAAGCAATAAAGAAAGAGAGAAAGCAAGACAGAAAGAAGAAAGAAAGAAGAAAGAAAGAAGAAAGAAGAAAGAAAGAAGAAAGAAAGAAGAAAGAAGAAAGAAAGAAAGAAGAAGAAGAAAAAAGAAAGAAGAAAGAAAGAAAAAAGAAAGAAGAAAGAAAAAAGAAGAAAGAAAGAAAAAAGAAAGAAGAAAGAAAAAAGAAGAAAGAAAGAAAAAAGAAAGAAGAAAGAAGAAAGAAGAAAGAAAGCAATAAAGAAAGAAGAAGAAGAAAGAATGAAAGAAGAAAGAAAGAAAGCAATAAAGAAAGAAAGAAAGCAAGACAGAAAGAAGAAAGAAAGTAAGAACTGCAGAGAGGAACCAAGAGATAAAAAACAAAATACATGGAAAGAATGATGGCTACATGTGGATGAAGGAATGTCATTATTAGAAAAACAGCAATATTACATGGCCAATTGTGCCAACGTTCGTTTTCCATGCATTTGGATAAATGTATGGAAAATGCATGGTTTTTACCTCATTATAATTAACTAAAAACCATGCATTTTCCATGCACTTATCCTTCTCATGGAAAAGGCACGTGGCATATTTGGCCAAGTAGAAGGGATGCAAAAATATGATATAGAAAAACTATCAGGGTATGTAAACTAGAGACATCAATATGATATGATACAATATGATATGATGCATCAATATGATATGATACAATATGATATGATACAATATGATATGATACAATATGATATGATACAATATGATATGATACATTGGCAGACTCGGAAGAATAACATTGGCCAGGCTAATACAACATTTAAAGGACAACCTAGATGGGGCACTTAAGGAACATGTTTTGGGACAAGGGTCCAGTGGGCTATTGTGTCCCAGTAAGCAGGTTGGACCTTCCACTTGACTTATTGGTCCATCTCTGACAATGACATGGGACACAGTCAAAAGCAATTGATATTTGAGAAGAGCAGGGCCATATATTTACAGCATGGTCAATAGCAATTGATATGGAATGGTATGGCTCTTTCTGGTCAAAAGGAGTAATGGCTCAACTATAGAAAAATTGCAAAAATTATGGGTTGCCCTTTCTGGACAACATGGTTTAATCTTTCATTCATAATTATCTTTTACTTGCCTCAGCATAGACAATGAGAAACACAGTTTACCTTCATTCTAAAAGGATATTTATGATAAAAAGGATTTTAATTATATAAAAGGAAGCTAAAGCAATATATTTTAATATCATTTTATCTTCAACTATTTTTTATACGTTTTATGATTTAATATATATTTCTTATTCTAGGTGATTTATATAAGTGTGTATTTATATGTATACATTTACAATAAAATATGAAATATATCATTCTTTTTATTTAATTGGCCACCTGAAAAACAGTTTAACTGGTGGTGCTACCCTTTTATATTGAAATGTATTTTAATAAATAAATGAATAATTTCCATTCATACTGACTATTCAACTGTTGGTTAGTGCCTGAGCTATATATCTTATTTAAATATGCCTCCCAAAACAACACTCCTTCAGTATCTCTCAGCAATATCATCGCATCTTTACATTTATTTGCTGACCAGACATCATACTTATCAATTCGTATAATTTCAGACCAGTATTTGAATTATATAAGAACGTTAAATAAGCCAGGATATTATCCTCAGAACTAATTCCAATAGGCCTACTATTCAGTAATGCATTAAATTCAACCGAACAAAGATGATTAATAACGCTGGAATAGATCCAAAATCCTTGTAATTTTTTATCATATTTTAATTTCCTAGCTATCTAATTGCTTGCATGACAGAAGGATGGAATTGCATAATAATTACTGGCCCATGAGAGAAATTATTCAAATGAAGTCAGCCATTAAAAGCGCATGACTTCCATTTCACATGAAGACCTCCATATTAAGAACACTGTTGGCTACATACCAAAGATGTCTTTATTGTGAGGTCGTCATACTAGTGAGAATATTTTCTCTTTTATCGTCTTGAAATGAGTCCCATTATGGAAAGATCGTCTTGGAGTGAGTCCCATTATGGAAAGATCGTCTTGGAGTGAGTCCCATTATGGAAAGATCGTCTTGGAGTGAGTCCCATTATGGAAAGATCGTCTTGAAATGAGTCCCATTATGGAAAGTTCGTCTTGGAGTGAGTCCCATTATGGAAAGATCATCTTGAAATGAGTCCATTATGGAAAGATCGTCTTGAAATGAGTCCCATTATGGAAAGATCGTCTTGAAATGAGTCCAATTATGGAAAGATCGTCTTGAAATGAGTACCACTGTAATAGTGAAGTCAAGTTCTAATTTAAAAAAATACACTGTTTACTGATGTAAACAGACTACAAATTCACCTAATTTTTGTGGATAGAGAAATTGACTTGCATTTAAACTCCTCTAAATCAGCTGAGCATTTAAGGAAACATCAGAGGAGTCTGTTGTCAATTAAGGATTTTCTAGTGTCCTTGGTTGGCTCTTATTAGTGGCCTAGTGGTGGGGTTTAATTTGCATCAAGGGATAATCACGTGGTCATAATGACCCAATTACTGGGGTCAAAGGTTAACTAACCCTGTTGAGTACTTGGAAGTTGTCAGAATTGAGGGAGCAGGGGTATTTGGATAGTTAATCAGGCTAGCATACACAACTACAATCAAAGGTTGTAGAACATATAGACCCTGTGGTCTGATCGTTAAGGAACAAACTCTTGGGGTGAAATCCACAGCCTGGGTACTTTTCATGAGTTACATCTGAGCTGGGTGTGCACCTTGTTGTCAGTGTCTATGCTGAGGCAAGTAAAATACCCCACCCACGGGATAAATGTGTAGCATGGTGTGGACTCCAAGCCTTTAGCATCTCATCATTACATCTTTCTCTTGCAGCTGGTCATGTAAGCTGACTAAGCTTCAAACCCAGTAGCATTGAGACATTGACAATTACAAAAGATATGTGTTTAATTAATTATGTGTGTAGGTTTTTCATAATCCAGTTAGAACTATATTATATATATATTTTTTAATTCGTTGATTTAAAAAAGAAAATTAATTCATTTCTACTGTAACATTGTAAAGTTCTGAAAATACTTATAAAATAATATTTTCAGTAAAAAGCAATTCTGGTCAAGAATACAAACTAATTTAGATGTCCTATTTCTTCGGGTTATCAAGTGCACCGGGCATAATTTCCAGATCATTAACTGGATTATCAATAAAAGCTAAACACATAAAAATACAAGCGGATTAAAAAGTTGTGACAGCCGCCATGGCAGAATGAAGCATGAGCCCACTGGTCAAATAAAGCTGTTTTTTAAGTTTGTCATATTTTCAATATTGGCAGATTGATTGTGGAGTATGTGTGCACAAACATGGAAATCTACACCAAGCCTTACTAACGTTTTAATAAATTGATACTTTTTTTGTTTTTCATGAAATATAATTAATAATTAATAATTTATCACACACGACTATTACAATGATCTAAATTGTAAGAATCCTTCACAATTAAGATCTAAAATTGATTGACCTTGCTGTCTTCTAAAAATTGGTATTATTATTAATTAACTTATTTATTTATTATGTACATTTGTGCAGGAACACCATGGTAGCAAAAGCTGTATTTCAAATAGATCTCGGATGAACTTAAATGTAATAGCAAAGTGTTCTAATGAGGAATTATTACTTATCTGATAATTCAATATCATATATAACGTAATAAACCCCTTAATAACTACTATACCCTTTCGCTGCAATATAACTAAATCAGCACATATCCCCATCTGTGCCATATTTGGTCATGACGTTCGTGACGCTGTGAATGACACTGCGTCAGAACGTAGCAGACAGCGTTATGCTAATAAGGGGAAATTGCAAGGTTTCAAGGTGACTCATCTCATTTGGACCATCTCATTTTTCTGTGGTCAATTCTCTATTATTTTATATAGCCAGAGAATTCATTTTTATTTTTTCTGTTATTTTGTAGTTTTTAACAATATCCCCATAACTGTCATGGCCCAATAATTCTCTTTTCTGCAGTCCTGTAGTCTGGGTTGCCATGGTTATCAAATGACTCCAAAGAGAGGCTAAAGGATATTTGTGGGTCATTGTTGGATATCAGATAATACTCGAGTAATGGTTCAGAAATTCAGATGCAAAGGATATCAAAATATTTAAAAAGTAGAGACGAAATTTCTGATTTTATCTTAATTTTCATAGATACATTGCACTTAAAACAAATATTTGAAGAACCTTGCCTGGTTTTTTAATGAGCTTCAATTAGCAATTGTTATGAAGAGATGTTAAAGATTTGAATATTATATTCAGCGTTCATTGTGTCTAAAGCTTAGTCAGCTTATATGACCAGGCAGACATAATAATGGGATGATAAGGCTGCTTGGATTCCACACCATGTTACACATCTACTCCAAGGGTGTGATCTTGTACTTGCCTCAGCATAGACACCTAGTACAAGGCACCTCCAATTTATCGTCTCATCCGAACGACATCCAGCAGCTGGGATGATGCTTGTGAAAGGTGCCCGGGTCTGGGATTGAACCCGGGTCCTTCAGAGGAGCCGGGCGAGCATCTTACCACTAGACCATCCAGCTGCAGCAACGTAGGATATCTACCGAGCAAGCATTAAGTTTTCTCTAAATTATTCTAAACATAAAGACTGCTATCAGCTTCCTAAATGAACCTCTTGCCTTTTGTGAACTGAGTTGTGCTAAAATATCTTCTCAGTATCAAAACACATTCTTCCCTCTTTACCTTATCAGAGGACGACGTCAGTTAGACGCGAGTAAACAACGTCGTGACGCTACGTAAACGATACGTCACAGTGCTCTAACGGCGTATGGATCTCGAGTAATCTGAAGAGAGGGAGCTACTTTGGGGGCACTACTTTTAGGCGGAGATGTTTCCTTAAGAGGAGAGGGGATAGCTTTCTTTAAAGATTTCGATGAAAAGCGGCCAAGTACTGGTGTGTATACAGAAAATAAAAAGGTTTCGACACAAAAACTTCTAAGTTAGTAATTTACAGTTTAACCGATAGCAGATCAAACATATATATTCCAAGCATATGTAGAACATATATCACATTTTTCATTATAGAACTATCCAGGTGTCAATTCAATACCTTTACATTCTATCCTCCTGGTCTGTTGTGATCATGTTTTTTATGGGTCATCTTTATCATTTTGTTCTATAAAAATAATTATGTATTTCTGTCACATATATCAGACAAATAAACTTCTAGAGTCTTGAGTCTAGCCATCACACTAGTTTTCCACAAGTCTCTATTCAAATTCCATAACTTTACATAATTTTTCACTGCATAGACCATTATATTATATAACAATTTTGCCCATTTTTCCATGAATGTTTTAGCTACACAGGTGTGCTCATCCTAGAAGAGTGAGCACTCTTGGCACATATTGAATTTACACATGAAAGACTATAATAATTCTCTGATGTTATTTTCATCAAGACCAAAGACCAACACACACTTATCATTTAGAAACAGTCTTTGGTGCTTGGAGTGGGGGGTATTGACTGATTAAATGAGGCATTATTTGGACCCTGGTGATAACACTTGGGTTGATCAGTTGGTTGGTTGAAGCCAAAAAATACTCACAAAAACTAGGTTTCATAATTCAGATAGATCGATAGATAGATAGATAAATAGATAGATAGATAGATAGACATATTTATAGATAGATAGATGGATAGATAAATAGATAGATAAAAAAATGGATAGATAAATAGATAGATAAATAGATAGATAAATAGATAGATAGATAGATAGATAGATAGATAGATAGATAGATAGATAGATAGATTGATAGATTGATAGATTGACAGACAGACAGACAGACAGACAGATGTATAGATAGATAGATAGATAGATAGGTAGGTAGGTAGATTGATAGATTGACAGACTGATAGATTAATTGATTCGACATCTAATAAGTGCTCTGTGGCTAGTTATACGATTTTAATGGCGGATCCATCCAAGAAATGTTAGTCCACATTATAACAATTACACCATAGGTGGCGTCTTTTACCTGCCTCAGCACAGATGCAAGGTAGAGGCACTTTGTGACGAAAATGCCTGACCAATGACAGTCAGACCCATAAATAACAAGCACACTTGAGTCTGATTGTAACTATATATGGAATGAAACATAAAAAATGACTTATTTTAATATACTGTAATTATTATCTCAATATCACAATATATTGTTGTATATTCTCTATCTTTATTTGTATCAGATCGATAAGCATATATGCTTCTTCTGGTAAATACAAATACAAACAATATAGTCATTTTCTGGAACGAATCTTTTCGAAACTGTGATAAAAATTATTTTTTGAGAGTCTCAAATGGTTTTTTACTGTTTGTGCACCTACAGCAGTTTTAAGTTACTGGAGTTGCAGTGTGGTTCCAAGTCATACTGAAGGGCTGTCCTTTGAATTAAGTACTTTCCACTATCTGAATTTCCTTTGTGCTGACAGCAAGCAAGGTTGCATCGACACGAATTTCAGTGCAATTTTTCTTCCCTTGACACATCTCTGGTGTCTTTCCCCAGTTCCTATAGTCTTTCAGCTCCCATAGTCTTCAAAACTTGCCAGATTAATTGAAGCGGATCCCAGGGGAAGGCCAGGAGGTTGAATATGTATACGGCCAGTCCTTTAAATTTAGTGCAACCTCAGTCTGTCTGTCTGCTTTGGTTCTCACGGGAGTTTAGTGTGAAGATCTTTACAGTAAGTATCGAAGAACGAAGGCCGCTTAAAATTTATTTGGTTTCTCGCAGTAAGAAAGATGGTTATGAACAGCAAAGACCTTCATGATTAATTTATCACATTGCGCAAGCGATTCCAGGGGATGTAACACTTTTTTAGTACATTTTATCTCTCATTGGAAGCCATTTCTATTGCACAACTTTAATTACCATTTCAATTGAGGCCGAATCGTTCCGCTGACGAATTGACCTGCAGGACAAATTGAGCAAAATATGAAGCAAAAAGTAACCCAAGCAATTTTAAAATCTTTAAAATTGTTCAAATCTGAAATTTGGTATTTGATAAAAAGTCCGCAACAAGCGTTTGATGCATTTGTCGCATCGATTATGCAATTAATTACATAATTGTTCGATTTCTTCCATTCCTGAGAAGTTCGAGTTTGCCAAATTGGACTTGTTAGCACGGATAAATGAGCATTACAATAATATTTCTTCAGAAGAAATTGACAAGTGATAAATACAGGCCAGATAAATCTCATATACAGTGGGGCCATCAAGAACTAGGTTGGTGCTTAGTTACTGGCCTTTATGGTAAGAATAGAGTTTGGGCCAAAATAGGTCCTAATTTTGAAGCAGTCTTAGTTCAGAGTTAGATCTCATATTTTCATTAAAAACTGCTAGCAACAATTTCATTATTAATATCACCTAGCATACAATATATACGTCAGCTAATATCTAGAAATGTTATCACTGCATCTTATTCATCCCATTGGATGGGTGGATTTGGGCGTTACATCCTGTATTTCTGCACCTGATGGGCTAATTAGGACAGGCATGGATCATGGCACTGAGATGATGGATGAAACAGCCATTCAACTTAGGCTCGGCCTGGAATCGAACCCGGGACCCAGAGGTCGGAAGCCTAGCGCTCTACCACTGGGCTAGTATTGATCCCATTAAGACCAATATCTACAAGAATAGATGATTTTCAATAGTGCTCTGAACGACAGTTTTTAAAGCACATACACATAGAATTTAGCATATGTACCATTAGTTTATAAAGTACATAAACATAGAATGTAGCATATGTACCATTAGTTTTTAAAGCACATAAACATAGAATTTAGCATATGTACCATTCGTTTTTAAAGCACATAAACATAGAATGTAGCATATGTACCATTCGTTTTTAAAGCACATAAACATAGAATGTAGCATATGTACCATTAGTTTTTAAAGCACAAAAAAATATAATTTAGCATATGTACCATTCGTTTTTAAAGCATATAAACATAGAATTTAGCATATGTACCATTAGTTTATAAAGCACACAAACATAGAATGTAGCATATGTACCATTAGTTTTTAAAGCATATAAACATAGTATTTAGCATATGTACCATTAATTTTTAAAGCATATAAACATAGTATTTAGCATATGTACCATTAGTTTTTAAGGCACATAAACATAGAATTTAGCATATGTACCATTAGTTTATAAAGTACATAAACATAGAATGTAGCATATGTACCATTAGTTTTTAAAGCATATAAACATAGTATTTAGCATATGTACCATTAGTTTTTAAAGCATATAAACATAGAATGTAGCATATGTACTATTAGTTTTTAAGGCACATAAACATAGAATTTAGCATATGTACCATGAGCATTATTTACTTAGATCAATCAATTTCTCATACTTCTGGCAAGACACAAAATACCATTATTTTGTAACATAAGCAACTCAGTGAGAACTCGCAGTGATTTTTTGCATGTCTCATTCCATTTGTTTGTTTTATGATTCATCATGCAAGTGAGGAATGATGATTAAGAATTATGGATGGATATGAATGATGACGAATTATGAATGAAAGAAAACGGACAAAAAAGCACAGCTAAACTAACAGAAGAGACTTAATTAAGCTTTGATTAAACAAAGAAAAAGCTTTAACCAAGCTGGTTCTTGTTACCATATGGTTTGTCCTTTAAGTAGGTTTTCTCTATCAAAAATCCTCATGTTTTTTCGTTAAATTTTTACCCTTTTTTACTCCGATATCTTTAGACCTTGTGCGCTTGTTGTATTTTTATTTAATTCCATATTTTACATTTCTTCATCAATGTTATTCTGATTTAAATGCATTTTTGAAATTCCATTTATATATAGATAGATACAGTGTCGTGGGTAAGTAAGTGAACCCCACTGAAAACCACCCTTTGGAATTATTTGTATTCAGGCTTCTAAAAGTACAAAAGAGAAAAAACTATATCATGATATTAGTCTACTCTAATTTGGTGTTCTGAAATAATGATATATTGTTAACTATTAATTTATAGATGATTATTTCCATGGAGAGTTTGCTTGCTTATGTAGATAGAATTTTATTGACTTCTGACCTTCTTTATATTTTTATAATTTTATTCTTTTCAAATATATTTTAAAAGGGCAGCGTTTTACATCCGGGCCCTTTACATCAATAACAAGAATAGATACCTGGTGTTGTGTGTAGAAAGCCAGCAGCACTAGGCCTACAATGTAAACACTTTACTATCAAAAGCCGTCAGAGCAGCCACACACCGGGGCTAAGGCTTGATTAAACAAAGAAAAGCTTTAACCAAGCTGGTTCTTGTTACCATATGGTTTGTCCTTCAAGTATGTTTTCTCTATCAAAAATCCTCCCTGCCTACGCTGCCTACGCTGCTGCTGCATTGACCCATATATTTTCAAAACTCAGAGCGCTCGTTCGCTTAGATATACCTGGTCTGTCATAGATTATAGTATGATAGTTCTATACTTGATAAAGGCCTAGGCCCAGGTATAAAAAACAATAAAATAATAAAATCCATAGATATTGATAACAACTAAAACCATTACCCATAAATACACAAACAATAAAATACACAAACAATAAAATACACAAACAATAAAATACACAAACAATAAAATACACAAACAATAAAATACATGCTATTGCACTTACACTGTATCACGTTCACTTATGGGCTGCATTCTTGATATCATCTTTTAGCAGTATTTAAATGCTATTTAACATATGGCATTCTTTTAAATTACTTGGTAGGTTCTGGCTTCTCTATAGAAAGTCATTTTCTTATGAGATTCACTTTCAGGAATTAGCAAATATAAATCCATATCATGTTTTTCTTGTTCCTTTACCCTTAATTTCAATATCTAAAACTACACTATTTGTTAAATACTATATGTCATTCTAATGGGGTAAAACACACTCAAGTCTCCATATGAAAGACAACAACATCCCAACAACACAGCTACAATCTCGTGACCAAGACAGCCTCAACATGAGGACCAACGTTACCACCATTTAAAAGTGGTCTTAACAGAGAGGTTCTACAGTACATATATGGACATCATCATTCCCATAAGATAGACGAAGTTTGGAAACAAGAGTCAAAGTGAAATTGAATCGCGGAGAAGAAAAAGACACTTTGCATTGAGTGGATTATAGAAAAAGAAGTTTGGAAGCCCAGTTTGGGATTAATTGAAGCCCAATTGCATCGGACAGAATCTTCATTGGGACTTGTATGTATGACAAGAACATGAGCCTCAAAAACTGCCAATGGATTGTGACACAATGATCAAATGGTATTTCCAGGAATTTCCAGGAACTTCCAGGTATGCTCCATTAGCAACACCTTGAATTTAAAAGAAAGTTCCAGGTAACAATCCATGATAAAGTAAAGAAACTTCTTCAACACAAGACATGGAAGACATATGGAATCTAAAATGATAGCATCAATTAAATGAACATTCTTCCTTTATAAATAAACATAGATGAGGAGTTTTTGACAAGTTTCGGAAAAGCTTCACCAACCCAGATATGCGAGATTGGCTAACAATCGGCCGGGCACTGACCAACAAAATCTGATATATGGCATGCCATCCAGGAAGACAATCCTTAATTTCAAAGAAGACTCTGTGAAACCTGCTCTGACAATTGGTATTTACATTGTACATATCATTAATGACTAGCATGTACCTGAACTAATTTACATTTCTGGTCTGGCTCAAAATTATAAATATCAGTTTAGATAAACCATTGGATAATATAACGATCCAGCCAAAATATCCTTTAAACTTTTAAGGTTTTGTCTGTCTTAATTAGCTAATGTTAAAAAAAAGTAACTGTTGGCCTTTTGGCAGCGGCTTGTAAAGTCTTGGAAAGGTCTCCAGGTTCTTGTGAATAAATGAAAGCAAATGAAACAGTAGCATGTACCACTGGCATATTACTACTAGCATATTACTACAAGCATATTACCACTAGCATATTACCACTAGCATATTACTACTAGCACATTACCACTAGCATGTTACCACTAGCACATTACCACTAGCATATTACTACTAGCATTTTACCACTAGCATATTACCACTAGCATATTACTACTGGCATATTACTACTATCATATTACTACTAGCATATTACTACTAGCATATTACTACTGGCATATTACTACTAGCATATTACCACTAGCATATACTACATGCATATTACCACTGGCATATTACTACTAACATATTACTACTTGCATATTACCACTAGCATATTACCACTAGCATATTACTACTAGCACATTACCACTAGCATGTTACTAATAGCATATTACTACTGGCATATTACTACTAGCATATTACCACTAGCATATACTACATGCATATTACCACTGGCATATTACTACTAACATATTACTACTAGCATATTACTACTAGCATATTACTACTAGCATATTACTAGTAGCATATTACTACTAGCATATTACCACTAGCACATTACCACTAGCATGTTACTAATAGCATATTACTACTGGCATATTACTACTAGCATATTACTACTGGCATATTACTACTAGCATATTACTACTGGCATATTACTACTAGCATATTACCACTAGCATATACTACATGCATATTACCACTGGCATATTACTACTAACATATTACTACTAACATATTACTACTAGCATATTACTACTAGCATATTACTAGTAGCATATTACTACTAGCATATCACTATTAACATATTATTACTAGCTTATTACTACTAGCATATTACCACTAGCATATACTACATGCATATTACCACTGGCATATTACTACTAACATATTACTACTAACATATTACTACTAGCATATTACTACTAGCATATTACTAGTAGCATATTACTACTAGCATATTACTACTAGCATATTACTACTAGCATATTACTACTAGCATATTACTACTGGCATATTACTACTAGCATATTACCACTAGCATATACTACATGCATATTACCACTGGCATATTACTACTAACATATTACTACTAACATATTACTACTAGCATATTACTACTAGCATATTACTAGTAGCATATTACTACTAGCATATCACTATTAACATATTATTACTAGCATATTACTAGTAGCATATTACCACTAGCATATAATTACTAGCATATTACCACTAGCATATCATTACTAGCATGTTACAACTAGGATATTACCACTAGCATGTTACTAATAGCTCATATGACAGTCTATCGGGCAACACAAAACTAGGCAATGTGCAGCTATAATGATGAAAAAGGTCACTGACATAAGACATTACCACAAAACCTGTAAGGTTTCTACCCGAAAATCAATTTGCTGAAACCTCGTGTCATGATTAGTCCAATATATATCTGTAATATCAATGCGGAGCGACTGTTTTGTGAAGGGTTCTGTGTAACAATCAGCCGCAATGTTGGAGCGTTTTATGAGGTTATGAGAATTGGCTTTGTATGATTCTGTCATTGTGTCAATGTAATATGCTAGGGGAGATTAACAATCGCTTGTCACGAGGAGACAGCGTGACATTTCCTCTCGTCTGCATTATGACGTCATCACCCTGCTCTCCTGTCACGGAGATCCGCTTCATTAGCACGTTGGGTCGCCGTTTCCGGTATGGGGTGGCATCCAATATGGCCGACGGAGATTCCAGAAGAGAAACGTTTTAATGGAACGACAGTGAGACATCCTGACAGACTGGCAAAGACGGTTAGGCAGATAGAAACACTGAAAGATAGTAATCAGTAGTAGTCGCTTTTGGGTTTGGAATGTCACCAAACCCAGCACGGTGTAACTAAACCAAAGCATTCTTACATTTTTACTATTGACTATTCAGTTTATAAATGATTCAATGCAAGTATATAACATAGATTACATTATGTTACCATAGATAATGAAGCAAGATGCATTTTAAGAATTTTTCATCGTTGGTTGTTTGAAATAGCGAGTGTTATTCTTCGGCAAGAATGTTTACCTCATAAACTAAGACAAACCAAAACAGCCAGGGAAATGGAGATTTGATGAAGTAAATTTGGGCAAAGACAAAGACGTCCAGACGCTTTTCGCCTTGCACTTCCACGCGTCTTGTACTTCAAAGCATCTCGGGGGATTTTGATCACGTGGTAACAACGCTACCTCTCACAGCGCCATCTAGTGTTGAGAGAAAGGTGAAAACGAAGTTCGTTCATTTGAGAGAAGCGGCTTTTTGAATCATTCCGCAGAACATTCTATCAAAGAATTCGCACAAGACAAGGCTCTGAGAAGCTTGATGGATTTCAAGACCTGATTAATCCTTTCCTTTGAAGGTTCTGTGGAGTCACTTCAATTTTGTGTTCAGCCGATTCGTGAACTTTTCCCATTGCACAAAGTAAAACAAACAGAAACACAACATCTATTTAACTATTTCATATGGTTTTAAATAGCCCTTTTTGGTGCTGATCTCATTTTTAAGATTACTCTGGAACATATGACAAAGATGACATTTTCAAGGTGAAAGCTAATTACACTTCCACCTATATATTCTGGCTCCACCTGGTTTCAAATTTAAAGTAGTCTATACAGCGAGTTGGTCTTTTCAGCAAGGTGGCCTTTTCATGCAGGTGCATTATAATGGCAAATGTGTGACGTCATCAATGTATGCACTTTGGTTTTGGAGTAAGAAAGGCATAAGCATTTGAGTGTGCATATGAGTTTGAGGTCTAATAACCCAAAGCCTGAGCTAGATAGGCTTAAGTTAAACTAGAATGTGCATGGCACATTGCATTGCACACTGCATGGCACATTGCATTGCAAATTGCATTGCACATTGTGTTATAAATGTCAACTCATGAATGTTGCTCAATCTTTATTCACGCACACATGTGAGTGTATGTGTGGTTAATCTAAAACAAATAAAAAATTACAAATTTACAATAGAAAATACATATAAATGAACATCTAATTATCACATAAATAATATATTATCTGACTACATAAATTGCATTATAAATAATTATAAATAATAACTCTTGTGACATAAATATTTTATCTATAACTACTAAATCAATATAAACCAATCATACTAAATTATTTACTGTATGCAACATGTAGATGAATAACAAAGGTATACTCACAAGAAACATTGAGCACATGTAGAAATTACGTAGCTTCAGTGTCTTACAAATAATTAACATGTCTTCAGTTATCAGTCATCTTGCAGAATGACAAATTTTGAATTGGTCACAGGAAGTTTATTAATACTGCTTGCTAATTGGTAGTTATTAATAATCAGGTCAAGTCTGCCCATATAAGGGAAATTAACTGAAGCATGGAATTGTGCCATAGGCATCACATAAACAGGGAGGCACTCCCAAATATTGTCTTCACAGGGAGGTCACTCTCCAATTAAAGGAAATTTGAATTAACAAAAGTAACAATACACATTGCACTACAAATGATAAATATTCTATATGCTACAATTATTGACCAAATATAACACTCCACCACCTTGAAGGATCAACTTCAACATTTTAAACAGATACAAGTCAGCACAAATTTGAAACCAGGAACATACAAAGCATAGATACATTATTATTCATAAAAGTATGACAACATTGAAATCATTATTGAATAATAAGACATTAAGCAATACTTTGCTCAAGCATAACAATCTTGGTTATAGGCCTAACCAGCACAGTGGATCTGGTCTTCACATGCACTGTCCTAACTAGGCCATCTCTGCCTTCAATAACCTTGGTTACTAATCCCAGTGGCCACAGATACCTGGGAGTATTCTCGTCTTTAATGATAACTAAATCATCAACCTTGACATTGACATGCTCTTTATGCCACTTATTCCTTCTTACAAGTTCAGGAACATATTCTCTCAGCCAACGCTTCCAGAATTGATTGGCTAAGTTCTGAACATATCACCATCGTCTACAGTACATATTATCAGTTTCAAATTTTCCAGGAGGAGGTGCAGCACCTTCTCTCAACAACAACAGGTGATTTGGAGTTAGTGCAACAGGATCTTCAACTGAATCACTAATCTTTGTAACCGGTCTAGAATTGACAATGTTTTCAGCTTCCGCAAACACAGTTGACAAAATCTCATCATTCAATCTGCAGTTACCAAGAATAGCATCAAACACTCTTCTGATAACCCTGATAAGCCTCTCCCATACTCCTCCCATGTGCGACGCATGAGGAGAATTGAAAACCCATTCTATACCACATTTTGTACCATAAGCTTCAGCCTTTTTGACATCCAACTGACGCAACGCTCTTGACAGCTCAGAAAGACCACCAACAAAATTGGTTCAATTATCACTCCACACTTTCAATGGAACACCCCTTCTGGCAACGAACCTACGAAATGCATTGACAAAGGAATCAGTGTCAAGACTATCCAATTTTTCCACATGAACCGCACGAATAGACAAACAAGTGAAAAGACAACCTTAACGCTTGACTTCTGAACGACCTAATTTTACCATAAACGGTCCAAAACAATCTATTCCCACAAAAGAAAATGGTGGCAAGTCAGGCGAAAGTCTCTCGATGGGGAGGTCAGCCATTTTTTGGACACATGTAGACGCATAGAGCTTCTTGCAGGTAAAACAGGCATTTTTCACTCTCTTAATAATCTTGCGAGCACTTGTAATCCAGAAATTCTTCCAAAGCAGGCTCATGGTCCACTCAGTACCAAGATGCGCAATATTGTGAATTTCCCTGATAATCATTTCAGAGACAGGATTTCCTCCAGGCAAAATACAAGGATGTTTTGCAGCATAATCGATCCTTGCTCGTCCAATCCGTCCGCCAACACGCAAAATACCCTGCGTATCCAAAACAGGATTCAGATCCTTGATGGGGCTTGATTTACCTGTTTCTTATTAACTGTTATAAATGTCAACTCATGAATGTTGCTCAATCTTTATTCACGCACACATGTGAGTGTATGTGCGGTTAATCTAAAAGAAATAAAAAATTACAAATTTACAATAGAAAATACATATAAATGAACATCTAATTATCACATAAATAATATATTATCTGACTACATAAATTGCATTATAAATAATTCAGACTCTTGTGACATAAATATTTTATCTATAACTACTAAATCAATATAAACCAATCACACTAAATTATTTACTGTATGCAACATGTAGATGAATAACAAAGGTATACTCACAAGAAACATTGAGCACATGTAGAAATTACGTAGCTTCAGTGTCTTACAAATAATTAACATGTCTTCAGTTATCAGTCATCTTGCAGAATGACAAATTTTGAATTGGTCACAGGAAGTTTATTAATACTGCTTGCTAATTGGTAGTTATTAATAATCAGGTCAAGTCTGCCCATATAAGGGAAATTAACTGAAGCATGGAATTGTGCCATAGGCATCACATAAACAGGGAGGCACTCCCAAATATTGTCTTCACAGGGAGGTCACTCTCCAATTAAAGGAAATTTGAATTAACAAAAGTAACAATACACATTGCACTACAAATGATAAATATTCTATATGCTACAATTATTGACCAAATATAACACATTGCATTGCACACTGCATTGCCCATTACATTGCCCATTGCATTGCACATTGTACTGCAAATTGCATTGCACATTGCATTGCACCTATGTTGGCCGCTTGGGTTCTAGTGATTGATTGATTGATAAAATATATTTATTCAGGGTTACAATTCAGATAAAAATGCTGTATTACAATTGGCCTTGATAACAATAAAATCAAATATGATATAAATATCACATTTAAAAAGAACATGAATCAAAAATTGTCAGAAACATAATGCTTCAAGTGCAGCTTAAGGTGAAAAGTGACATCATTTCTTTAAAATGATTTGGCATATTGTTCCATAAACGACTAGCTCAATACATAAAGGAACTAGAATGAGGCAATTGGGGTATTATTATTATATGGAAGACTGTTCCGAACCAAGATATACTGATATACATACAATGGCATTACATCTCTTGCGAGCTGAGCGGACTGGTACTGTTGTTGAATGCCATAGAAAGTAAGGCGAAAGAGCTCTGCTTAACTTCATTAGGCAGTCGTTAATGCCTGAATGTGCATGCGCAAGGCCTCACTAGATCTACCCAGAGAGTCTCCATATGAGACAATAGTATCACTGCTGAGAGCACCAATGACTCTTAAGATTGCCAGCCATTCATTGGTGAAAATGACATTCATTGGAGAATAATTTTCTTCTCACGATGTACATGGTCTCAAAATGCTTTCTAAATGTACCTGGTGCGAGGCAATTTGTCTCATTCTTGCTTCATTTTTCTGGGTTTAATGATCTACTCTCCTACAATGTTTAAACTAACTTAAATTTCAAATTCATCAGCACTTAATTGTGTACTTTCTCATAAGTAGCTACGGAAAGAGCTAAATAATCTAGCAATTAATTAGACAACTTTGCTCATACGTTCACCACCAGTTTGTATTTTTGTCTCTAACATGTCATAACATGTAAGATAAGATAAGATAAGATAAGATAAGATAAGATAAGATAAGATAAGATAAGATAAGATAAGATAAGATAAGATAAGATAAGATAAGATAAGATAAGATAAGATAAGATAAGATAAGATAAAACTTATTTATAGTAGGAGGTGTAAAACAGACAGTAGAACATAAGCTATAAAGCTTTTAGCCGACTGATAAACTAACAATAACAAAATGAAAATATATATACAGATGATTCGAATGAGATTATGACTGAACTTTACTATGATCATAAATTATTTTGCTGACAGATTATGCATGATCCACAATTAAAAACCAGTTCATCTCACTGAAAAAGATCTTAATGTCAGGCTGTCAGCTAAAATTTCCTTACAACGATCTTAAATCCAGCACAATTGTAGTTTTCAACATTCACTTGATTCAACACTGTGTTAAAACGTTCCCATCTGGGATCAAGTTCCCCTTGGGCCAATGCAAAATGTTTGACAAAGAACAGATGGGGAACTTAATTACAAAATGGTGTGAAATTGGCAGAACTATCTCAATGTTAAGGGTTTTGACAGGAGTATTTGAAGCAAACAAGCAAATGAATGAAGCAAACAAACTAACAGTATTGGCACCATAAAAAAAACTGACCAACCAACAAACAACCCCAACCAATGCACCAAATTTAACCAACAGAACACACCAAGCAACCAACTGAAGCATTGTCTGTTATATCAATTACAGCACTTCCATTAAAACCTCTGTAAAATGTTTCTGTCATCTACAGCTTCTGTTAAAGACACCAATTTTGGCAACATCACATCTTGTAGCTAAAAATGTTTTGGCAAAGGAACTTTCTGTTGCTATTTATAGCTCATGGAATGTTTGAAAGTCTTGGGAATAGTTGGCCATCAAGTAAATGGCTTTTACTTTAGGAGAATACTGCAAGTGCATTATTTTATATCAGGAGAAATCGAAGGTCCCTGGTGTATTCCTTGTGGAAGGGAAAATCTTTTTCCCGTGCTTAGAATAATAGAGGACCTTATTTTTTGGACAGGTCTTAAGTGGAACTGTTGAGAATAGCCTCAAGAAAGAGAGGCTTGTTATAGGAAGTGGACGTTATGCAGTCATGAGGATATATCAAATCGCTTTGATACTTTGATATATTCTGATATATTCTTATGTATTCATTCCTGTGACTGATATACTCTCATGTTGGATTGGAAGCAGCGGGCCCAAACAAATTCACCCCTAAATGTATTTAGATGTTGCCTGTAGGAAAGGCATTTTGAGAAAGCTGCCTAACATGCCAATGCATATTCTCCTATTGTCTTGTCTTGTACATGCATATTTTTGTCTTGTATTGTAAGATTGTAGGCGTATTGTTTGACGAACATCATACATTATTTATCGGTACGACGGGCAAATGTTTTGTCGATAGAAATAGGTCAATTTTGCAGCGTTTGTCATACTATAGTTGTCAGTATGAAAAGCATGTTGTTGGTTGATCAAACAGACTGCACTAACATTATGGATATGGTGAGTTTACAATGTTACTGATACGTAAGGCCATTTGTGCTGCAGCATATCAATAGCTGATTATACACTGAAGAAAATCTGGCTCTAAAAATCTGCAGGATTGGAAATCTGACCTTCAATATTTGTCCATTTTTTTTCTGGCAATTTGAAATATGCTGGTACATTAACCTAAGGGGAATAAATCTCTATTAAATTTGGTCAAATGCTTCTCAAAGTACCAGTTAAAGTTTTAGTGTAGTTGTAGTCTTATGGTCTTAGGTAAATCATGTGATACCCCGGTAAGTAGTACGCCGCATACTGCAACCCGTTTAGTTGGTATTTAATAATAGTTCAGGATACAGTGAATATTTATTTGCCATTGGTTTTCTGAGTTTATGCATACTAGGTGGGAACAATTACCTGCCTTAGTATGTCTAGTGTGTATTGACAAAAATTAACTTCAGGGTGTTGCCTGACAAGATTCCTACCAAATCTGTCAGACACCATTTACGAGCGCTGAGTAGACTGGTAAAAACGCAGCTGTCGCGGAGTGAGGAGAGTGGCAGAGACAATGTATTGAGTGGTAGAAAGCAATTCACCTGGAGACTCGATGGCCACCGAGCCTATCAGTGGCAAGTGATGGCCATAATTCCATTTCCTTCTCAGCAGCCGATACGATTTGCACACGGGTCAAGGAATAAATCAAATCTCACAAAACAGATAAGTGGTCTCCGCTTACGCGCTACACCCCACGAAGGGTTTAATGACCTAGCCGCTAGATAAAGACGACTTGAGAGTTCTGGTTAGTTTTGATTAGGACAGCTCCAGACTGCCACAGACCTCTACAGAAGCCTCCAAAGATCCCCTCCAGCAACTCCTCACACGGAGTACTACAGGGTCACTCACTTTCGCCCTATGCTTTCCTGTATTCCAACCGTTGAGTGGTAGAGAACCGCAGCCATCCAAACAACTTTCTGCCCAATTTGGCTATCAAGACATTCGCTTTTTGTACGTCACTCGCATGGTTAGATATCTGCTAACCGAACCATAGTAACGATCATGAAATAATACAAAATCAACCAAAGACAAAGACCTTTGTCTCATTGAACTGTTTTGTGATTATTCTTTACTAATCTTTCATGTAAAGGGAAATCATTAAGCTTATGGACATCGATTATTTGAGATAGAGCAATTAGGAATTTTACACTCGATTAAATCCTTTATATGAAACTGAAATAGAAAAATATGTTTGAATGTTCTCATACAAAGAAATACACATCTGCAATAAGTATAACTGACTAGAAACAATCATTATTGTGGCCGTGAAATTGGTTGCCTGATCTAGCATGAAAAACTGCAAATGTTTTGTGAAATTCATATTGGGAAGCTTGACTCTTGATGCAGTAGATTGTTAAGCAATGTTGTTTTTGTCTTCCAAACAATGAGAAAATGTGGATGGTCGTAATTAGTCATTTAATATTGATGAAACAATCTATTCTCTCATTTCAGCTGTCATTGTCACAACGTCAGACAAAACAATGAACTCTTCAGCCGAGGAGGAAAAAGTCATGCACTACAATGCCACCGACTTCCGGTTCACGCTTGGAATGCCGGATAATGAAGCGGACGAGAATTGGAAGGAGAGATCGGATGAGAATTCGAACATTTCAGACGACAAGAAAAATGAAGTTGACAAAGATGCTAATGAAAATGAAGACGATTCTTACATTAACGAAGATGAGGAGGTGTATGCGAACTATGACGGGGAAAGTTATTCTGATGATGCCGTTTTGAGTCGAACTAAAAGAATGAAGGTGAACAAAAAGAAACGAAAACCTCTAGGAAACCATAATTATGCTGGAAATAATTTCAACCGACTGGGAAAGCGATCAGGGACATATTCGAGTGAATACAGTATCAAAAGGAAAGTGATGAGAGGTTACGACAAAACTACCCGGCCGGTGCGAAATGACACTTCTACCACTAAAGTTATGCTTGGGATGTCTCTGTACCATATATTAGATACGGTAAGTAAATATTTCTCTCTTAAACTGTCATCTGACACTTTTTTTCTATCTTATAAAATAAAAAGGAAAATTCAACACATAGTTTGAAAGAAGTTAGAGAGAGACAGATATGTTTATTCCAACCATAAATATTTTTTGTTTACAATAAATGTAATAGTTATAAACCTAACATGCATTATGAAGTAGAATGGAAAATTCATGAGTTACAAGCCTCCTCACAATAGTATCTATCCTATTACTTTATTCTGGAATCAGATACCTCATTACCAAGTACAGAGTACATTTGGGTGATAACACATGTAGATTATATAATAAAAGGGATTCACCACATCATTATGGGATGCAAAGGCCCAGTGGTTAAGGTGTTCGCCTGCAAGCCGCAAGGTTGTGGGTTTGAACCCCCCACCATGGCATCCAGGAGTTGGGCAGATCCTCTTAACCATTGCCTCAACCCACCCAGGTGTAATGGGTACTTGGCATTAGGCACCCGCAGTGATTGTACTGGTGTGAGCTCTTAAGCCCCTGCGGTTAACCCCGTGTTTAAGGCTGAATACTCCCCAGGGAGTTGTTGAGAAAGACTCTGGATTGGCCTGCCAAGGGTCTAATTGTAAAGTCTGCTGAAACTGCCTGAGCGGTGATTCTAAACTATAACTAAGAAATAATAATAATAATTATTATTATGTTAATGTAATGTTTCCGTAATATATAACAAGGGTATTACATAATGGGAGTCATTACTTAACACCAAGCTCTGGTTTCTGGTATATGTCATTAAGGAATGTAGTGTTATCGACAGTATGTCTACAGCAATATCAATTACACCAAGAATGACAACATAATCACAGGAATTACGAAGGAATTAGGCAGGAATCATGCAATAGCAAATGGTATGAATTTTGAGAAGTTTCTGGCTGCGAACTTTGCTACAAGTGATATATATTTTCTCTCAAGGAATGAAGTTGTAATTCATAACATATGCCGCAACTGATATGTGATGTATGTCAAGCAGGTGCAGGTCATTTGGGGAAATTAATTCTATTTGACCTTTAGCCATAGTATGAGTGATTCACACAGTTTCATAAAATATGGTAGACTCTAGACAGCTCTAGTGAAATATTCCTGGCGGTAGCTATATTTATTTATTTATATTATCTTTATTTATTTATCTTTATTGACATGTGGTTTTACATTACAACAATACAAACATCAGACGTGGCTTATATGTCACTCCATTTCAGGGCTTAAATACATGAAGGCCAAATTACAAAAAGTAACTGTTTTCTTATTTCCACCTGATATTCGTTATTAATAAACACACATTTTTACTAAAACCTCAGCTTCTGTCTACTCCTAGCTTATAGTCGGCTTACAGCATCCACCACTGAAAAAATATATATACGTTGGTAAATGTAAGAAATGTATCTAATATATCATAAATATGTATGTACAATAGACATGCATCTTTTCAACAAAAAAATTGACAAATATGCATAACTCAACTTCTGCACCAAATGGGGCTGCATGTACTTTTCGATCGGGCTTTGAGTAGCCAGCTATAGCCAGAAAGTTCCGTTTAGTGGCAGGTAGCATCATATAGCAAAAGTTGTCTAGCTTTGTCTAGGTTCAATTTGACGGGCCGTGTTTAATGAAACTGTATAGCGTGAAAATCTGAAATTAGAAGTTTAGAAATACCCCAAAAACGTACATTGATTGCTTAATTGTTCATTTCTTCTAGCACATTCAGAAAAGATGCTTTGACAAAAAATGACATATTACAGACAGAGAGTTACTGATATAAGGAGATGATATGCAGAACATGATGATATAAGACAGATTCAACTGAATACTTTACGCTTCAATACAGCTGGGTGGTCTAGTGGTAAGATGCTCGCCTGCTCCTCTGAAGGACCCGGGTTCAATCCCAGGCCCGGGCACCTTTCATGAGCATCATCCCAGCAGCTGGATGTCGTTCGGATGAGACGTTAAATTGGCGGTGCCTTGAACTCGGCGTCTATGCTGACGCAAGTAAAGGATCACATCCATGGGGTAAATGTGTAACATGGGTGGACTCCTCCTCTCTTTCTCACCTCATCAATCAACCCTCGATGGTGGCAAGAACTTGCCTTAGAGGGCTGCACTTCTTATCTCTATCTATCTCTATCAGGTGCAGAAAAACAGGACGTATAACCCTAATCCACCACCACCACCACACAACAACTTACAATCATGAGTAATTAACTTGTCGAATTCTATATGAAATGACAACAAGGAAAGTAATAAACCCAAGACAAACTTTGAAATTGTATTGTTAGTTTTGAAGTTGAGGAACAGAGGACGAGGGTAATGAGCTGTAACAACATCAATTGATTTTTGCATTCCAGGGATCCACAAACCCTATTTTTCAAAATATTAATTTGTTTACTTATGTAACAGAGGATGTCTGGATGCTTACATTATCATAATTGACGTCGATTGCATGTATTCATCGTGATTATATATAAGTTTCTTATGATTATTTTTTGGGGTTTAAATTCTAAAATAAACCTGGCTGAAAGATGGAAGTATGTTTGGAAAATGAGACATCCCACGCTTAATTGCTCAGACATGATTTGTTGCTAATTAGGGTTGATTTGATGCTAATAAGATTTCAAACTTTTTTGGTGATATTTGAGAACCATCTAAGTCCCAAGCCTCCAAGAAATACCTGAATAAAGATCTGTCTTACAATTATTTAAAATTTCTTTAATATATAATAAGCACATCCATGTTGCAAATTGCAATTTTTGTTACTCTAACAATTATGAAACTCTCCAAATGCAATTATTTTTTGTAATAGTTACTTTTGACTAAAATAGTGACAAATTAGAAAAGCAACTTTGTTTTACTGATAGAAACCCAAAACTTTCTTGTCTATGGTAGAATCAGTTGTACAGTGTAATTCCAAATAAGAATATCATAGAGATAGAGTAACATTTATCTATTTATTTATTTCAATATATTTTAACAGGTGTCAGACTACTGTAGAATTAAAATAAAGTATATACAAATATACAAAAACTTATAAAATCATCAATAAAACATTCAGAATAAAAACAACATGGTGTGCAGATTATTAGAGGATCTGCCTTTAATAGGTGCGTTAAAATGATTTATTCTGGAAATTACGGACACCACCACAGAATCGAGTATTATTATAATGAGGCCATGAACTATGGGGAGAACGTACAGTTGATCGCAGAAATGAAGTAAGTCTTGTGTGTTTGACGGAATATCACAGCTCCTCCGAAGGACCCGGTTTCAATCCCACGCCCGGGCACCCTTCATGAGCATCATCCCAGCTGCTGGATGTTGTTCGGATGAGACGTTAAATTGGTGGTCCCTTGCGCTCAGTGTCTATGCTGAGGCAAGTAAAAGGTCCCACCCATGGGGTAAATGTGTAACATGGGTGGACTCCTCCTCTCTCTCACCTCATCAATCAACCCACTATAGCGACAAAAACTTGCCGTTGAGGGCTGCACCTCCCATATATATCTATCTATCACAAATAAACATTGTGCCAATATCAAAAAGGGGGTCTCCCCAGTATCCAATTGCATCTCCCGAGTATCCGATTGCAATTTCCAAAATACAGGCTATATCAGCCAAATAAAGTACATGTAGAATAAGAATTATGCGACCATTCTCGGTCCAATATTTTCATGTAATAATCGTGATATTAAGTTATTATTATACATGAGAAAATTGTCCAATTGATCATAATTATGAGGTTGTATTACATGGTCTCAAAGTAAGTAACTAGCTATTTGGGAGATGTAATGATGAGATGACAAAGTCAATAGCTGGTCGGCCTAATTCCACTCCAAACTGGCCAACTCTGCTGAAGGTCCTTCTTCATGAGCTACATCCTAGCTGAATGTCAACAGCATGAGATATTAATTTGGAGGTGGACTCCTAGCCTTATCATCTCATCATTACATCTGCTTCTAGCAGCTGGTCATATAAGCTGACTAAGCTTCACACCCAGTAGCATTGAGACATTGAAAAAGGTTAAGCCATGGCCTAGCAGGCGTTTAGAATAAGTTAGGCTTCATGAAAATACTCCTGTTCTGTGCCAAGACGACTAGAAACAAGTTAGAGACTGCATATAAAAAATAATGTCCTATTATACTGAGCAACAAAAGTTTTACCACTTTTCTTTATATGAAAAGATGCAGTAATAAAATAAGACAAATTAAACCTGGAAAGCATCTGGTGTCCCACCACACCAACCATGTTTCAAACAAGCACAAGGGACCTCAAGATTCAAGGGGCGAGCAAATACAAGGATTATCTCAACTGAACAAGCCGTGAACAAAGAGACAATTGCATGCCCTGTCAAGGTGGATTATTAAACCAGATGAACATGCAACTAACAAGGGAAGCTACATTGTCAGCCTAATCTCCCAGAAACACCCTGAAAATCCCAAGACAACTTGTCAAGGGAACACAAACTCATGTGTGCTGCGGGGGATTGGATCAATATACGACTGGGTGCTAATTGGGAGGAGGAGGAGGAGGAGGAGGAGGAGGAGGAAGAGAGGAAGAGAGGAAGAGAGGAAGAGAGGAAGGGAGGAAGGAAGGAAGAACATGAGGAAGAGGAGGAAGAGGAGGAAGAGGAGGAAGAGGAGGAGAAGAGGAAAATGAGGAAGAGGAGGAGGAAGTGGAGGCAGAAGAGGAGGAGGAAGAGGAGGAGGAGGAAGAGAGGAAGAGAGGAAGAGAGGAAGGGAGGAAGGAAGGAAGAACATGAGGAAGAGGAGGAAGAGGAGGAAGAGGAGGAAGAGGAGGAGAAGAGGAAAATGAGGAAGAGGAGGAGGAAGTGGAGGCAGAAGAGGAGGAGGAAGAGGAGGAGGAATAGAAGGTGGAGGAGGAAGAGGAGGTAGAGGAGGTAGAGGAGAAGGAAGATGAAAAGGAGGAGGAAGATGGAAGCAGAGGTGAAAGAGGAGGTAGAGGAGGAAGAGGAGGAGGAGGAAGAGGAGGAGGAGGAAGAGGAGGAAGAGGAGGAGGAAGATGGAGGCGGAGAAAAATGAGGAAGAGGAGGAAGGAGGAGGAAGGAGGAAGAGGAGGAGGAGGAAGAGGAGGAGGAAGAGGAGGAGGAAGATGGAGGCGGAGAAAAATGAGGAAGAGGAGGAAGGAGGAGGAAGGAGGAAGAGGAGGAAGATGAGGAAGATGAGGAGGAGGAGGAAGAGGAGGTCACTGTAGCCCTATGAAGCTACAGTGCCTCAAAAAAGTGATGGGACAGACATGCATTGGGATTTTTTTTTACTTTCTCTGTAGAAGTGGAGGTTCAAAAATTAAGACTTACTGTTTCAAGGTGTTCTGTTGAATGCTGGGAGAATGTTTGTTGTTTGTGTTATCCTTCCATGCATGATTAAGCACACAGTTACACAAAAAGCATTCAACCATGTCACAGAGGACTCAAAAAAGTCTAGGAACACCTTAAGAATTAAGTCTTAATTGATTGCTAGATACAAATATGCTATTATGCTTGAGGTCAAACCATTATTTTCAGGTCCAGGCTATCACCACAAGTGACCCTGAGGAGAGACGGTTTTTGGCAGTTTAGTATCAATATATTAAAATTATTAGACATCAAGTCATTTCTGAACGGATGCCAAGGAAAGAATTGTGTTAAAAAATGTAAAACACAAAAATAAGTAGGGAAATGGAAAATAATAGCATTAGCAACATCTTCAAACTGTTGAAAGTTGCTAAAACCACTGTGCACAATGTCTTACAGAAGTTCAAACAAACTGCCAGAACAGCCAACCTTCCGAAACCAGGGTGTCCAGGGGCAACTTCAGCTACTGATGACCATGCCATAAGGCGGATGGTGAAGAAAACCCCCAAACTAACTACCCCTAAGGTCAACCAAGCATTGAAGGATGCAGGAATAACCATCAGTGACCAAACCATAAGGAATAGGTTACATGATGCAAGGGTTCGTGGGATGTTGGGCATGCTACAAAGTCCTGATAAGTGCCAAGAACAGAAGAGCAAGTCTAGAATTTGCAAGGGCACATGTTAATAACCCACATCTTACTGGGAAAAGGTCCTGTGGACAGCTGAAACTAAAATACGTTTCAGTCTGATGGCAAGTGCACAATGTGGAGAACAAAGGACAAAGCTGATGATCCAAGGTATACCAGTGCATCTGTGAAGCAAGGAGGAGGTAGTGTGATGGCCTGGGCATGTATTACTGCCAAAGGACCTGGTGACCTGGTCTTCATTGTTGACATAGCTGAAGATGGATCTAGCATAATAGATGGCAACACCTACAGGAAGATATTGAGCAAGTATATTGAGCCAAATGGTAAAAAATCTTGCTGGCAGGGGCTTAATTGTGCAGTCCGACAAATACTTGAAACATACTGCAAAGGCTACCCAAGAGTTCATTGCCAAGAAAAAGTGGACATTGCTTAACTGGCCAAGTCAGTCACACGATCTGACCCCAATTGAACACATCTTTTATCTCCTGAAGAGGCAAATGCAATCAGAAAATCCAAAAAATAAGGCTGAACTGAAAAATTTAGTTTTGAAGACTTGGAAATACATTAAACCATCCATTTTCCAGAAGATCGTCCACTCTATGCCACGGTGTCTTGAAGCAGTCATTGCAAATAAAGGTTATGCCACAAAATATTGACTGACAGTGATCTTGCATATAATAATCATGGGTGTCCCGACACTTTTTTGAAGTGATAAATCATCTGTTGATTGTTTGTCACATTGTTGCAGATCTATTGATTACATAATTGCCATTTTTGCTATAAAACTGTGTTCTACTATGTTCAATGAAGTAATCTTATTAGTATTAGTGGTCTAATGTCATTCTATGAAATGTGGTCAGTCATATTAGAGAAAATCTTGGACTGTCCCATCACTTTTTTGAGGCACTGTAGTTCATTGATTGACTAATGACCTCATACAAAACACATCATGATGCAAGGTTTCAAATAATTCAAACTTCATGGGCGGGTCCTTTTTACTTGCCTCGACATAGACACTGGTACAAATAATTGTCAAAAACAAAAAACAGGAGAGGCAGATGAAGAAGATGAGAAAAACAAGATAAGACAGACAAATAGCAATGCGAGAGGAGATGATGGACAGCTACTGTTACAACTGGAATTCCATTAGCTAAATTAACTTTCAGTTTTTTGAGAGAAGTTTGGCTGAGTTCCATCTGTCTTAACAGATATTCCAACCCAGATACCCAAGGATTACAAGAATTCGCTGAGATTAGTCCAACTAATGAATTTCAAAATGATTGTGTCTGGTTTCCAGCAGTTTCAAAGCAACATGGCTTCATTCATTAGATTTGTTCCTTTGTTTCTTTCGTGTCCTGTTTAGCTTATTGCTTCACAACTTCTGCTACATTTGCTGTGGCTGGTTAACTTTCCTTCCATTACCATTTGGAATCAATTTATATGTCCTATCTTTATCAATCTTTGTCATATATTGTCTTTCAGAGCTCAAATTGTTCAAATCAGTCGGTGTTAGGCTGAAATAATGATGAGATGAAAAGTCTTTGGGTTCCCCTGCTCAAATTTGTTTAGGATATAGATTGAACAATAATATATCTCATCTATACTTTGCTAAGAAGTAATTCCTTCATTTTGTGCCAGAGAATAGGCAAATATATAATGTCTTAGACTTTAAAGTCTAATGGAAATATTATGGTCTGTGGCAAATATATAATGTCTTAGACTTTAAAGTCTAATGGAAATATTATGGTCTGTGGCAAATATATAATGTCTTAGACTTTAAAGTCTAATGGAAATATTATGGTCTGTGGCAAATATATAATGTCTTAGACTTTAAAGTCTAATGGAAATATTATGGTCTGTGCCTGAGAATAGGCAAATCTATAGTCTAATGGAAATTTTATGGGCATCTGTCTATCTTTTCCAGTCATCTGTCTGTCTATCTCCAGCAACCATTATTATCACTACTGATTCCATAATAATCTACCAATCTATTGATAACATGTTCATGTTTGGGTGATCGAAGCTATGTCATGATTTCCATGAATATACGGGTCACTAATGCATTCCTGGTCATCTAGCAGTGACCAGTTGTCGAGCCAAGGCGAGACAGGCTGTGTCCACTCAGTGGTCACTTTCGCTTGACCAGCTGTGATTGTCACCCGGGGTAAAGGAGCTGGACACAAGAAACCCCAGATTAACCTGTTAATGAGTTGCCCACTGACCAGGGCTGACCAGCAGGGCTGACCAGAAGGGCTGACCAGCAAGGTTGACCTGCAGCTTCCATTAGTAGACACAGGCCCATCACAACGCCCTGTAGCAGCCCTGCTGTTGAGAACACATGTAGGCCACACGTGTCACGGTCCTGTGTTTAACAGCAACACTTGTAGGTGTTCCAGTTGATCTACATGTGTTTCAGTCCCACTTACATGTGTTAGAACCACACATAAATGTGTTACTGCAAAAGCCTGTAAGTGTCAAAGTAACGGTGAAAATGTCACAGTAAAATTGTGTTTAAATTGACATGACCTGTAAACATGAATTGATATGAATTGTAAACAACTGAAAAAGAATTTGAAATATTTCGTGACATAATCTAAAAAATATTGTGTTTAGAATAGTAATAAAACATCTGGAAAAATGGTATTAGAAATCTACAAATTATGAAATATCTGTACAAAGAATTATACAGAGTCATGAAATATTCATTTTAATAATTTCTAACTCTTCTTTGTCAGTTGTATTAGCTGATTTTGCTATTAATTTCCAGAATTTTTTCCAAATGTTTTATTTTATTTCATGTAATTTTTATAACAAATGTAGCTTTATCTTTTCACTTTTTCTAAATGCTGCAGACATGAAAAAAAAAATTCTAAAACTAAATTGGTTTTTTTTTGGTAGAACAAATGTAGCTATATCTTTTAACTGTTTCTAAATGCTGCAGACATGAAAAAAAAAATTCATATTCGGTTAATTAATGAGACATTAATTATTGAGATGGTTCCATTTTAATGATTACAACATGTTGGTATCTATAGTTTATTATGAATGGTTTCCATGCACATCAGCTAATTAAATCTTAAAATATCAGATTTTGAATGGAATATCAAACAAAGATTTTCAATTTGATAAATATCATAATGCATAATTCAATCATTTTATTACAATAAAACCGAATAATAGACCTCTTGCAAAAGACAGCCATGGCGAATATTTATAGTTCAAACAATGTCAGTTGCCCAAGAGTTAAAGATGGCTAATCATTTAGTAATTATGGATAATCATTTTAATCATAATCATTATGTTGACATAACACTGAGCATAATTAGGGTTATTTCAGATTAAATTCAAATTTTGTTCAATTAATCTTGGGGATTCCATGTAATCAAAATCATGGTTACTCATGCAAGCTGGGTGTTCAGTGTTAGATTCTCAGGCTAGGCTCTAGCTGTGACTAAAATCGAAATTGCAAATCCATAGTGTCTCTGCTGAGGCATGTGAAACCCCCACCCACCGAGTAAACATAATAAAATTTGACGTCTTGTTGTATCACAATTGACTCGTATTATTTTGGTTCTTAACTGGCAAGTTTGCAAAAATTTAATCCAAATTACTTTCGCACCTATATCACAATTGACTCGTATTATTTTGGTTCTTTACTGGCAAGTTTACAAAAATTTAATCCAAATTACTTTCGCACCTATATCACAATTGACTCGTATTATTTTGGTTCTTTACTGGCAAGTTTGCAAAAATTTAATCCAAATTACTTTCGCACCTATATCACAATTGACTCGTATTATTTTGGTTCTTTACTGGCAAGTTTGCAAAAATTTAATCCAAATTACTTTCGCACCTATATCACAATTGACTCATATTATTTTGGGTCTTTACTGGCAAGTTTGCAAGAATTCAATCCATATTCCTTTCGCACCTATATCACAATTGACTCATATTATTTTGGGTCTTAACTGGCAAGTTTGCAAGAATTCAATCCATATTCCTTTTGCACCTATATCACAATTGACTCGTATTATTTTGGTTCTTAACTGGCAAGTTTGCAAAAATTTAATCCAAATTACTTTCGCACCTATATCACAATTGACTCGTATTATTTTGGTTCTTTACTGGCAAGTTTGCAAAAATTTAATCCAAATTACTTTCGCACCTATATCACAATTGACTCATATTATTTTGGGTCTTTACTGGCAAGTTTGCAAGAATTCAATCCATATTCCTTTCGCACCTATATCACAATTGACTCATATTATTTTGGGTCTTAACTGGCAAGTTTGCAAGAATTCAATCCATATTCCTTTTGCACCTATATCACAATTGACTCATATTATTTTGGGTCTTTACTGGCAAGTTTGCAAGAATTCAATCCATATTCCTTTCGCACCTATATCACAATTGACTCATATCATTTTGGGTCTTTACTGGCAAGTTTGCAAGAATTAAATCCAGATTCCTTTCGCACCTATATCACAATTGACTCATCATTTTGGGTCTTTAAGTACTGGCAAGTTTGCAAGAATTAAATCCAGATTCCTTTCGCACCTATATCACAATTGACTCATATTATTTTGGGTCTTAACTGGCAAGTTTGCAAGAATTCAATCCATATTCCTTTTGCACCTATATCACAATTAACTCATATTATTTTGGGTCTTTACTGGCAAGTTTGCAAGAATTCAATCCATATTCCTTTCGCACCTATATCACAATTGACTCATATCATTTTGGGTCTTTACTGGCAAGTTTGCAAGAATTCAATCCAAATTCCTTTCGCACCTATATCACAATTGACTCATATTATTTTGGGTCTTTACTGGCAAGTTTGCAAGAATTCAATCCATATTCCTTTCGCACCTATATCACAATTGACTCATATCATTTTGGGTCTTTACTGGCAAGTTTGCAAGAATTAAATCCAGATTCCTTTCGCACCTATATCACAATTGACTCATCATTTTGGGTCTTTAAGTACTGGCAAGTTTGCAAGAATTAAATCCAGATTCCTTTCGCACCTATATCACAATTGACTCATATTATTTTGGGTCTTAACTGGCAAGTTTGCAAGAATTCAATCCATATTCCTTTCGCACCTATATCAAGTTTGGCATGAAAATAATTTCCTGGCAGTCCAATTTAAGGGCAACACTGACATTGTTTTCTATGAACAGCATTTCTTTTGTGTGATTTTCTTGTTTGTGCAAAAATAATTTCCTTAAGAGGTTTCTTCAGACATTTCTTAGATGTCGAATCCTGTAGGTTTAAAATGAGCCTTCTAAGATGGCTGAATCCTGATACATCTGATGTCAATAGAATCTAATGAAAACATTGCGGGGACACCAAGATCTTGTAACACCTTTCCTGCCTTAATACATATTGGATTTTTGATGCGAATCTCATGTTATCTGGCTTCATATCTGGCCTTTTTTCTGAGGGAGGGGGGAGTTTTTCTTGAGGGGGGGAAGAGTGTGGATGGAATTTGGGATGTTATACAGACCTGTTCATACCAAACACACACAGAATGCAATCTTTGATGCCCTCTTTCAAAACACCCCCCAGGTCACATGACACACCGGGGTCACAGAATGAGGCCATGACCTTTGAACTGAGGTCACATGGTGCCCTCTGATAGGCGCAGTGCCCAATATAACGATTTGTCTCTCAATAACTCATAACAATCCATCGAGGCCATCTTATAGCTTGATAGCTTGCTTATCTGATCCACTGCTTTATTGGCCATTAATTTTCCCAACAATTACAAGCTCATCTCTTGAGTGTACGAATATTGCTTCATACAACCTCTCTGTCCCTGCTTATACATGGCCAAATTTGCCACGTGCGTTTTCCATGAGACGGATAATTGCATTGAAAACAAATGGTTTTTGCCTAATTATAATGAGGTGAAAACCATGCGTTTATCCAAACGCATGGAAAACGCATGTGGCACATTTGGCCATGTACAACAGGAAACCTCTGCAGTCATTTCATCTCTCTGATGGTGATAGATACATAGATGATGTGTATGTCCTAAATGATAGAACAAGGAAATATTAAAAAGTGTATACATTGAGATTTGAAGCCATGCACTATAGGTCACTACTTTAAGCCAACCATGCACCATAATTTACATAAACTCCCTATCTTATTTCATGTCTTACCCATTAGAATGAGCACCATAATTATGCTGTAAATGTCATTTTATTATTCGTTAATTTCTTCTAGGATATCTTTTTTTTGTCAAGGGAATCTCAAGAGAATGAATGACCTTGACTAGGAAAATATCATTCTAAAGTAATGACGTCTTCCATATCGTTGTAATTCCTTACATTCGAATTCCGCGTACTTTATTCCACAAAGTTATGAAGAAGAAGAATTTATTTCATATTACATATATCAACTACATTTTGTCTTAACATATTTATAAGAAATAACTATATTCATTGTATACTAATATGAGGGGACACCTCCAAGACATGGAGTGTCGCTGCTGAGGTGCCCCCCAGAGAATGAGCTGCTACACCTTTGGCGTATATTTATAGTTCTATCTATGCGGAGTATTTATTTAACTCACTAGCCGATGTAATGATGAAATGGTAGCTATGAATGGCATCTTTGTTTGTTATTTATAGAAATGTATTCTGACAACATCTATCTTAACATTATAGAGAATATTAGTAGATCCCATTAAGCTAATAATCATAAAGTAAACAATATCTTACAAAATGAACATAACTCCATAATATTTTATATTTTACCATCACACAACCACTGCAAGTAACTATACAGCCTGCTTGCAACTCTTGACTGTCAGAATGTGCCACATACTGTTATAGCATGCAACGTAATGCTGTGGCAATGTGGCAACAACTGTTTTTTGCCCACATTTTTTATCAAGAGACTCTCCTCATCATCTCTCTCTCAGATCATGACAAGATCATCAAGATGAGGATAACATGCGCAAAAATGAAGCATCTGATGAACAGATATCGTGAGATGCAGAAAGAGTGAACATTTACAGGTAGAAATGACGTTGACTGTGATTTACTTAAATCAAAATAGGTCCTGGGTTTGATTCCCAGTCGAGCCTAAGTTGGGTGGCTGTTTCACCCTTCATCTCAATGCCAAGGTCTCTGCCTGTCCTAATTAGCCCAACTGGTGCATAAATACAGGACGTAAAGCCCTATTTAAAAAAAAAATTTAGCAATGGTTCCAGCCACCAAGAGTAAGTTATGTACATAGATGATTGTAGTTAGCATCATATCAGCAATTCTATGTACTATATAATATTGTTTTACATACACATTTATACATGGAGATAATATATATACAAATGCGTCTGTCAAACAGTTAACTTTAAGTTATATTCTTTATTGTAATTTCTGCTGTTTCTCAGTTACCATGACAAATGACCATGATGATGATAATTAACATAAAATCATCATTGGAAAGGAAGGAAACTTTATGATAACTTGTTCACAGAGAAGGTTTTTATGAGTTAGAATAGAACGTTGAGGTGTGACTTTTTTTGCCATATTCTCCATTATATTTCTGTTACTTTTCTGCGACATGACTGTTAGCTTTAAAGCTGCACTGTCTGTCAAATTTGCGATTTTGTAAGACTCAATCAAACAGTTCATGAATAACCTTTATTAATCAAGGCACACTAAATTTGTGTGATCTAATGATTTTATCAGACATTAATTACTAAAAATATATCATACATTGAGAGAAAATCCAGACCAAAACATTGGAAACACAATAGAAATGACATCATCACCATTGTTTAGTATTGTGATGTCATCACTGGGTTTGTTTACATATTGATGTTTTGATGGCATGAAAAACTAATATTATATTATTTATTGTAAATTAAAACTAAATTGTTGTGCAAAAGTGGGCATGTAATGGTAAAATATATCATGAAACAAGAAGGCAGTATTGATTTATATCATTACGTTCATGTGCAAATTTGACAGACAGTACACCTTCAATAATGGCAATTGGCGAAAAATATATCATGGGAAGGATAGGAAACTTGATGTTAATTGATACAGAGAGGAGATTTTATGGGTAAGAGTGTGTGATTAGGGCTTTACGTCCTGTATTTCTGCACCTGATTGGCTAATTAGGACAGGCAGAGACTATGGCAATGAGACGAAGGAGGAAACAGCCATCCAACTTAGGCTCGACTGGGAATTGAACCCAGGACTCAGCGGTTGGAAGCCCAGAGCGCTACCTCTGAGCTAGGCCCCCGCCTTTTATGGGTTAGAAAGCTGGAGTTTGACTTATTAGTATCATAATGTTTCTGTCCACTGCTTGAAGCTTTTTATGATAAAAAAATGTTGAGTTGAGTTGAGTTCATTTATTGGATTAAAAATATATACATAGTAATATATCGATCACATGATATTAAACATTCAAATAATTCCAACCAGATGCACATAATATAATACGTGCATATTTGGTGAAATATATACAATTATATTATACAATATTCATGTATGGTTTGGATAATTGAAAACTAATTAATGGCTAAGTACATATTAAATCCAATAGTTAATAATATACATCATTTCTAGTCGTTTCTAAACTATTGTACAGGAAGTTTTTGTTAACATGATGTTTCATGGCATTAATTGACCGTGAAACACGTGGGAATTTATAATGGACCTTTCTTTAGTATTAACTATATAGTATAATAAACGAGTATATAAAATTCTGCTAAGTTAATTTACACAATCTGAAGCTGACATTGAATTTGTTGTAATAGCCCAAACATTTCCCTTATGATCAACTTAGTCACAGTTGCGGCTCAATAAAGAGGTCATTTTAGTTTCAGTGCAAGATGCTGTTATTTCTTATTTCTAATTTCTTTAATTTATTTTGAAAATATTTCACATGGGTTACACACTTCGTTTTTAAAGTGGCCCATAAAACAATTATTAAAATAACCAATAACATAAAATCATGAAAAGAAAAACTTTGCCCTAGTTTTGAAGCTATCAATGGTATCACAGGTTTTTAAGCTCTCGGACAGTACATGGCCAAATATGCCACGTGCGTTTTCCATGAGAAGGATAAACGCATGGAAAATGCATGTTTTTTGCTAATTATAATGAGGAAAAAACCATGCGTTTTCCATGCGTTTATCCAAACGCATGGGAAACGCACGTAGCACAATTGGCCATGTAGATTCCAAGCAACTGATGCTCTCTATATAAAAATAACCGTCCAAATGTACAAGATATTGTTGAAGTTGAACATTTTCTATAATTCTATCATGGTTTATTTGGATCATTCTCACATCAAGTTTATCTCACGAAGTATGATTACTCAATTTGGAGGACGGGGTGGGGGCCTAGCTCAGTGGTAGCGCTCTGGGCTTCCAACCACTGGGTTCAGGGTTCAATTCATGATCGAGCCTAAGCTGGATGGCTGTGTCATCCATCATTTCATTGCCATGGTCTCTGCCTGTCCTAATTAGCCCATCAGGTGCAGAAATACAGGACATAAAGCCCTAATCCACCATCACAACCACCACTAAATGTGGCCTTACTAACTATTGTACATTAAAAACCACCTCATGGAGATAAATGTTTATATTCTGGCGTAATCGTAGCTCATGTGTTCAGATCAACAGCATGACCCGAGAAAAAACAACCAGAAGTTGGCACTTGACCATTTATTAAATATTAACCCAGGATAAAAAAAAACCTTACAATGAAAAGAAAACAATATACAGTAAATTAATCAATCGCACCCAGTGAAATGACCAGGCATTCTCTGTAAATGCATACATTTATGAACATAACAAAATCTTTGCCTGAAGAGGTCTGGGTTTAACATATACATGGCCAAATGAGCCAAGTGCGTTTTCCATGAGAAAGACAAACGCATGGAAAATGCATGGGGATTACCTAATTAAATGAGGTGAAAACCATGCGTTTTCCATGCCTTTATTCAAATGCATGGAAAACGCACGTAGCACATTTGACCATGTAGTGGACACCATATCAGACAGGAGACCTAGCCCTAGGACATGATACATAAATTAGTGGAATTCATATTGAGATTATTCATTTTCAATAGGGAGAGACAAGTTTTACTTAAGTTTACATTTAGAGATATCATTTAGCAGTCTATGTATAATTATAAAGTGATCAACACGGGGGAAAACAACAAGAAAACAACAGACTGTTCCAGAATTTCAGGCTGAAATTTTTACCAACAGCTGCTCATGACTCAGACCACCCAAGAATTTTTTTGAGTGACAATCAAATCGTCTATCATTCCCCTCCTCTGCAGCTTCTAACATTTTAATTGACAGAATGGCTGATTTCTTCATAGTTCTTCAGCTCCATTGCTCCATTGACGATTTAATTAAATCACTTTTGGCAGAATGGCAGTTTTTGCAGCATAAAGTGTGAGAATTGAATGACAGGTAGAAATATTATGGGATTTACGTAAGCTAGTGTCGGTTCGAACGGTTGACGCTTTTTCGGTGTTATGGGATTGAAACTGTTTTTACAAACATGCTAATATTTTCTAACGAAAGTTCATATAGAACAAATTCATCGTCCCATAACAGAATACTTACTATTTTTTACACACGATGTGCATATGCTGAGGCAAGTAAAAGATCCCACCCATGGGGTAAGTGTGTAACATGGGTGGACTCCTCCTCTCTCTCAGCTCATCTCATCAATCAACCTTCGATGTTGCAAGAACTTGCCTTAGAGGGCTGCACTTTCCATATCTATCTATCTATCTATCTATCTATCTATCTATCTATCTATCTATCTCTCTATCTATCTATCTACCTATCTATCTTTATACTCATTTAAACAAAGAACTTTTAAAACTGCTCCTAATGCCACAATTTTAATCTCGCTTTTCTCTTTAATTTTATAATACTTTTAATGTATTTTATTTTTAAATTTCGGGTTTTTAATTGTCATATCAACATCTATATAAGCACATCTCTTCATTGAGGCAAAAAATATTATTATTATTATTATCATAAGAAACCTGTTTTGACATTCACAAATAGTTTTTTTATTTTTATTTTTATAAGTAGAACTGCATTGTTGATTAATGCTCTACCAGTGAAGAGGGTGAAGTGTAAGACTGATGAAACCAGGAATGGATTTGTATAATATACTCTAGAAAGTCACAGAAAAGAGTTACAAATTCTCTGGTGCAGTCAAGCAGATATATAGGCACTCAAAATATAATTACCAGATTCAAAACTGAGAGGTGTGGGACTTAGGACACTGAATTCGCCCCTTTGAGACAAGTAATTTTGACTAATGTTTTGTGAATGGCTTGCCAGACGCTCACATCTGTTACAGCCCGAACTGCACATAACAAACTACCCTGTGACTATCATAAATAGTTTGTCACAACCAGGTTTCTTTGTAGATAAGCAGTCCATTGTAATTGATTGGTTTGTAGATGGGCTTGTTGTAACCTAACTTCTTAGCCCACGCAGTGATTGGTTATGAAATAGATAAATTCAACCCCCATTTTTCAAATACTTTTAGACCACCCTTAGCCAGAAAATGTACTGTTCTCATTACAAGATTACCGTAGTTTCAAGTTTCAGGAAAATCAGAGTATTAAGGCCATAGCAGGCGACCGTCTACTCTACTTTTTTTTTAGTTGTTAAAAATTTCATTTAATGTCAGCGGGTAACCACATTTTACAGGCAATTTAAGGCCTTCCACATAACCAGAAGACTGGAAAATGATCATATTAAGTCAGCTAGAATCTCCAGCATCAATTCACAAGTCCCCAACAAGAATAAAAAGGCAGAAAGTGAGGTCCTAGCATTGATATGGCTGACACAACCAAGATAGCATTTATTAAAGATGGATGGTCCTGGTGGTGGGTGAATCATACAGGGCTGCCTATCGTTATGTTGGCATAGGGCTTACCCATCGTTAGGCCCCGTTGCTAAGGGGTGTACTGCTCGTTATTGGTCGTCAAGGGCCATGCACCCCTCCTCCCCCGCGCCCCCTGGTGGCCTATAAACGAATTAGCTGCCCCACGTGACTGGCACATCTTCAAATCAGATTTCACAGCAGCCACCAAGATGGGGTGGTCTTTAAGTGGGGGAATGAACTGTCTGGTACATCAGCTGCCAAAGGTGACCCGACAGACAGATGTAAAATAAGACAGACAAAATTACAGACTGCTAGATAGATGCATGTTGAAAGGTGGACTATGAGAGATCAATAGAAATGAGATAAAAGGAAATATGAAATGATAAAGAAGGTGAGTGAAAAAGAAAAAGAAAATAGAGGAGATAGTAGCAGACAGAAAAAATAGAAGATACAAGATAGGAGAAGCAGGCAGAAAAAGATTATGGATAAGAGAAAGAAAAATGAAAACTTCAAAACAAAAAGCAAGAAGGAGGGTAAGAAAGAGGGTAAAAAAGAAAGAAAGAAAGAAAGAAAAGAGGGTAAGAAAGAAAGAAAGAAAGAAAAGAGGGTAAGAAAGAAAGAAGGAAAAGAGGGTAAGAAAGAAAGAAAGAAAAGAGGGTAAGAAAGAAAGAAAAGAGGGTAAGAAAGAAAGAAAAGAGGGTAAGAAAGAAAGAAAAGAGGGTAAGAAAGAAAGAAAGAAAAGAGGGTAAGAAAGAAAGAAAGAAAAGAGGGTAAGAAAGAAAGAAAGAAAAGAGGGTAAGAAAGAAAGAAAAGAGGGTAAGAAAGAAAGAAAGGAGGGTAAGAAAGAAAGAAAGAAAGGAGGGTAAGAAAGAAAGAAAGAAAAGAGGGTAAGAAAGAAAGAAAGAAAGAAAGAAAAGAGGGTAAGAAAGAAAGAAAGAAAAGAGGGTAAGAAAGAAATAAAGAAAAGAGGGTAAGAAAGAAATAAAGAAAAGAGGGTAAGAAAGAAATAAAGAAAAGAGGGTAAGAAAGAAAGAAAGGAGGGTAAGAAATAAAGAAAAGAGGGTAAGAAAGAAAGAAAAAAGGGTAAGAAAGAAAGAAAAGAGGGTAAGAAAGAAAGAAAAGAGGGTAAGAAAGAAAGAAAGAAAGAAAAGAGGTAAGAAAGAAAGAAGGAAAAGAGGGTAAGAAAGAAAGAAGGAAAAGAGGGTAAGAAAGAAAGAAAAAAGGGTAAGAAAGAAAGAAAAGAGGGTAAGAAAGAAAGAAAAGAGGGTAAGAAAGAAAGAAAAGAGGTAAGAAAGAAAGAAAAGAGGGTAAGAAAGAAAGAAAAGAGGGTAAGAAAGAAAGAAAAGAGGGTAAGAAAGAAAGAAAAGAGGGTAAGAAAGAAAGAAAAGAGGGTAAGAAAGAAAGAAAGAAAGAAAAGAGGTAAGAAAGAAAGAAGGAAAAGAGGGTAAGAAAGAAGGAAAAGAGGGTAAGAAAGAAAGAAGGAAAAGAGGGTAAGAAAGAAAGAAAAGAGGGTAAGAAAGAAAGAAAAGAGGTAAGAAAGAAAGAAAAGAGGGTAAGAAAGAAAGAAAAGAGGGTAAGAAAGAAAGAAAAGAGGGTAAGAAAGAAAGAAAAGAGGGTAAGAAAGAAAGAAAAGAGGGTAAGAAAGAAAGAAAGAAAGAAAAGAGGTAAGAAAGAAAGAAGGAAAAGAGGGTAAGAAAGAAGGAAAAGAGGGTAAGAAAGAAAGAAGGAAAAGAGGGTAAGAAAGAAAGAAAAAAGGGTAAGAAAGAAAGAAAAAAGGGTAAGAAAGAAAGAAAAGAGGGTAAGAAAGAAAGAAAAGAGGGTAAGAAAGAAAGAAAAGAGGGTAAGAAAGAAAGAAAAGAGGTAAGAAAGAAAGAAGGAAAAGAGGGTAAGAAAGAAAGAAGGAAAAGAGGGTAAGAAAGAAAGAAAAAAGGGTAAGAAAGAAAGAAAAGAGGGTAAGAAAGAAAGAAAAGAGGGTAAGAAAGAAAGAAAAGAGGGTAAGAAAGAAAGAAAGAAAGAAAAGAGGTAAGAAAGAAAGAAGGAAAAGAGGGTAAGAAAGAAAGAAGGAAAAGAGGGTAAGAAAGAAAGAAAAAAGGGTAAGAAAGAAAGAAAAGAGGGTAAGAAAGAAAGAAAAGAGGGTAAGAAAGAAAGAAAAGAGGGTAAGAAAGAAAGAAAAGAGGTAAGAAAGAAAGAAGGAAAAGAGGGTAAGAAAGAAAGAAAGAAAAGAGGGTAAGAAAGAAAGAAAAAAGGGTAAGAAAGAAAGAAAAGAGGGTAAGAAAGAAAGAAAAGAGGGTAAGAAAGAAAGAAAGAAAGAAAAGAGGGTAAGAAAGAAAGAAAAGAGGGTAAGAAAGAAAGAAAGAAAGAAAAGAGGGTAAGAAAGAAAGAAAGAAAAGAGGGTAAGAAAGAAAGAATCAAAAGAGGGTAAGAAAGAAAGAAAAGAGGGTAAGAAAGAAAGAAAAGAGGGTAAGAAAGAAAGAAAGAAAGAAAAGAGGGTAAGAAAGAAAGAAAGAAAAGAGGGTAAGAAAGAAAGAAAAGAGGGTAAGAAAGAAAGAAAAGAGGGTAAGAAAGAAAGAAAGAAAGAAAGAAAAGAGGGTAAGAAAGAAAGAAAGAAAAGAGGGTAAGAAAGAAATAAAGAAAAGAGGGTAAGAAAGAAATAAAGAAAAGAGGGTAAGAAAGAAATAAAGAAAAGAGGGTAAGAAAGAAAGAAAGAAAAGAGGGTAAGAAAGAAAGAAAAAAGGGTAAGAAAGAAAGAAAAGAGGGTAAGAAAGAAAGAAAAGAGGGTAAGAAAGAAAGAAAGAAAAGAGGGTAAGAAAGAAAGAAAGAAAAGAGGGTAAGAAAGAAAGAAAGAAAAGAGGGTAAGAAAGAAAGAAAAGAGGGTAAGAAAGAAAGAAAAGAGGGTAAGAAAGAAAGAAAGAAAGGAGGGTAAGAAAGAAAGAAAGAAAAGAGGGTAAGAAAGAAAGAAAGAAAGAAAGAAAGAAAAGAGGGTAAGAAAGAAAGAAAGAAAAGAGGGTAAGAAAGAAATAAAGAAAAGAGGGTAAGAAAGAAATAAAGAAAAGAGGGTAAGAAAGAAATAAAGAAAAGAGGGTAAGAAAGAAATAAAGAAAAGAGGGTAAGAAAGAAAGAAAAAAGGGTAAGAAAGAAAGAAAAGAGGGTAAGAAAGAAAGAAAAGAGGGTAAGAAAGAAAGAAAGAAAGGAGGGTAAGAAAGAAAGAAAGAAAAGAGGGTAAGAAAGAAAGAAAGAAAAGAGGGTAACAAAGAAAGAAAAGAGGGTAAGAAAGAAAGAAAGAAAGAAAAGAGGGTAAGAAAGGAAGAAAGAAAAGAGGGTAAGAAAGAAATAAAGAAAAGAGGGTAAGAAAGAAAGAAAGAAAAGAGGGTAAGAAATAAAGAAAAGAGGGTAAGAAAGAAAGAAAGAAAAGAGGGTAAGAAAGAAAGAATGAAGATACAAACAATAGAAAAGGATCAATGAAATGAAGGAAGAAGAAATGAATGAGAGATAAAATGGGATATGAAGAAAAATGACATAAGCAAAAACTAAAAAAAAATAAACAAAAGAAAGGAAGAAGAATACTTCTAATTAATGGTATTACTTTAAAGTATAAAGTGTGCTCAATAATTCAGAGTTCAATATCCTCAGATGATCCTAAGCTGGTTTTCTATGTAAGAACTGCAAGAATTTCTGGATGTTAGTGTTAGATACATCTTATTCAAAGTGTTTCCATCAATCAAGGAATATTGACAACCAGAACTTTTGGCTTCATTTGAGTCACCTCATCATTATATCAGCCACTGGCAGCTGATCTAAGTTTCTGAACAACCTTCTGAAAATGTGCACCTAACCTGGCATTCTCTTGGAACAGAGTCTCTATTATCTTTCCTAAATGAAGCACAGTCTGATACAACAATCTCCTGTACAAATATTTGCCATAGCAATTAAGTAATGTCAACATTCAATAGATTAATGAGTGTATTGATTGCTAAGGGGAGGGTAATAGACCTGCATGGCTGTTTTGGGGCTAATAAAGAAATGGGGTTGAGATATGAATTGGGGATGAGGGCTATTGGGGTATGATGCATGCCTGCAGGCTGTGATTGTATGGACATCTATGGGACAGTTAATTGCCCCTTGTGGAACTCCTCTTAATTCCCAATTTCCATTATAAGAGAATAACTAAATTGTGGGGTGGTCTTACCCTAGGGTAAAATACGATGTTTAGGATATGATTAAAAATTAACATAAAAAAACCGCAATACCTTAATCTGAAGAACACCCTAAAATGTATAATTCAGAAATTTGGACTTATAATTACTGTAGAATAATTTTTTCATTACACTAGAGGTGATTGTCATTGATTTACACTGATTGACACTGATTGACAGTGATTGACAGTGATTGTTAGTGATTGATATTGACTGACAATGATTGACTATGATTGACACCAATTGACACTGATTGACACTGCTTGACATGGATTGACACGGATTGACACTGATTGACACTGATTGACACGGATTGACACGGATTGACACGGATTGACACGGATTGACACGGATTGACACGGATTGTCAGTCATTATGTAGAATCCACTACAACTGAAATATTGACGAAAAAAGATTGTCAAAAGGTTTCCTTTCCAACATTCACTAATATTGTGGTAATGCATTAAGATGCATAGATTAATAAGATAATTGGATTGTCACTTGAATGGCCGGATTACCTACTGTACAAGCAGATAATGATAATATGGTGCAGAGTCTGTTTATGTCACCATTGAGACATATCTATTCCAGATGGTGTCTCATAGGATGAATGGAAGTTCTTCCATTATTCCAGGTGTAAATACCAGCCCTTGTTAATTGCAGGTGCTGAACTTCTTTCCGCAAATAAGATAAATACCTGAACAGTTTCCATGGCAACAGGATGATAAGCCAAACAGAAGAAACAAATTATATAAACCAAATGAGGGTGGGGGCCTAGCTCAGTGGGCTTACAACAACTCGGGCCTGGGTTCAATTCCCGGTCGAGCCTATGTTGGATGGCTGTTTCATCCATCGTCTTATTGCCATGGTCCCTACCTGTCCTAATTAGCCCATCAGGTGCAGAAATACAGGACGTAAAGCCCTAATCCACCCACGTGCCACGTGCGTTTTCCATGAATTGGATGAACGCCTGGTTTTTGCCGAATTATAATAAGGCAAAACCATGCATTTCCCATGCATTTATCCAAACGCATGGAAAGCGCATGTGGCACATTTGGCCATGTATATATAAGTATTAGTTATATCCCGTATAGGCGGGAGTTAAGTAAAATATTTGTTGGTTATATCCAAGCAAAAACTTATACTCCATTGTTTTGTTTTACTGCCTTTATTATGCAAGACAAGTTCAGTTTGCACTCAGGAGGGAGTTACCTGACATTTTCCTTGGTTATATCCTGCAAAAGAACAATAGAAAAGGTCACGTGCTGGAGTATAATAACATTTCTCCAATGAGGCCACTGTTGGTGCTAGAGATAGTTGTGTGAAGAGTGGTTTTTCAATTACATGCCAAGAATAAAACGATTTTATTTATGGAGTTCTTGCATGTAGTATGACCTGATGCTACTACATTGTAGCTGTGATGTTTGTAGACTTTTTACTTTTCTTGATTCTTTTTTATCTGCTATACATTGCGTATATTTTTTTGTGGTCGTAAAACTGAACTGATCAAAAGAAACAACTGGCTTATCCACTTCACATTTTCTTATGGTGTAATTCACTATTGTGTAATTGAGAAAATTTGACACATAAACAATGTAACTTTGAAATATAAACTACTTTTATATAGAAGCTATTTTCTTTTGAATAGTATTTTTTTACTTAATAGTTTCCTTGGATATTTAAATTACTACTTCTTCAAAACCAATGGTTATTGTGCTATCCACATAAATCTATATGTAAGCTTAAAGCTGGATTGTCACTCAATATGACAGTGGCCAAAATCTACTGCATTCACTTCATTGTCTTCTTAATACTGATTACCTACCATCCAGAGCCTTGCTGGGTTCACTATCTCTCATAAAATAAATAAACTTCACCTAGTATTTTTAATTTTTCATTGCATCAAAAATCTAATATGTAAAAAACCAAGTGATGACATCACAATACTCAACAATGGGTGATGATGCCATTTCCATTGTATTTCCAATGTTTTGGTCTTGATTTCTTTTAAAGCATCATTTATTTTTTGTAATTATTGCCTGATAGATTCATTAGCTTCCACATACTAAGTGTGCCTTGATCAAATAGGGGATTTTCAATCATTTGATGAAGTTTTAGAAAATAGTTATTTTGACAGACAGTGGAGCTTTAACGTTTGAAGATGTTTGGATGCAGTCATTTTATTCTTTATCTTGAAATGTGAGTTTAAAGTCTGTTTCAACTGATCCTGCTTATTACTCAATTATTCCAGGTCATGATTTATTTCTTAATTGAACTCAGGAGCATCTAGGATTCTCTTTGAACTGTTCTTTTGATAAAAACTCTTTCAATCATTGATTTTAATATTTAAAGCATGTCCTTGAACTTTTTCTCTTTGCAGAATGAGAAATTCCAGACCCTCTCAGCCTTAATAGCTGTCAGAGTGGTAAGTATTGGCTGGAAATATTTCCAGTAAATCTTTGGGAATTTTAAATATAAATTGGTTTTACAATGATAATTCCACAGAATTTTGTAGTTAATCCTAATTTTGACCCAAATTTGGTTCATTTCATATCAGCAAAAACAGTTATGTTTTGAATTATAAAATTAAATAAAGATTAGGAATTGAAATATTTCTAGTAAATCTTTAATTTGAAATATAAATTGGTTTGCCAAGATATTTCCACAACATTTTGTACTTAATCCTAATTTTAACCCAAATCTGGTTCATTTCATATCAGCAAAACACTTATGTTTTGAATTACAAAATTTAATAAATATTTGGAATTGACAACATCTTGTAATTGATTATTTATTTTAGCTGTCATTAAAGGGGAACTAACACCTTCAGCACTTTACCTCTCAGAAGTTAGCTTGGGTCCATAGAAACACATCCACGCTATTCATCACTTGTATATATGCCCTGGTAAAGTAATATCCTCCATTAATTAGGTCTGTGTTGTGAACTACGGAGGCCGCCATTTTCGAGATTCCCGGTGTTTTGCACAAACCGGAAATACGTCACTGTTGTACTATTCTAGAGCCCTGCATTTCAGTCAAATTTTCACTAACAGGTGTTAATTGCACTTGTTATACTAAGAGCATGTCACAGTTCTCACCAGGTGTCAAGTAAATTGAACAATTTGAGACAATGCAATTAATTATCCATGCATAAATGACGGCCTCTACACCCCTTATCTCGTGGTGAAAAACAATGACTTTGAAAGTTTGGATAACTGAGTACTAAATAAAATAAAATAAATTATGAGTATTTTAGAAAGAATTCATCAGACTCTCATGATTAGACCTCCGTGCCCACCCAAAGGTACAGGTTGATTGTGACCAGGCCGAGCAATGAAATTTCATGAAAAATTGTATATTAAGATGTAAAAAAAAACAATCTAGAGTTTCAAAAGCAGTCTGAAGACATTTTTATTCTGCAATTTTATTGAATCTAGTGCTATAAAAATAACCTATTATTATTATAAGACTATATATATAGTTAAGGTCCTATAATAAACCTGTATATTTGGATTCGCCTTTAATACAATTAGGGGTTAATAAAATAAATGTTGTTAAATAATAAAATGTCTAAAATGTTATTTTGAAATTGCTTATTTCTTGATAGACATAATCTTTCTAATGGTGTATAACAAGCAATGATTGAATTTAAAAAGCTATATTTACTAGAGATAGAAGTAGTCGATATATCGTTTTTTAATGCGCTACAATACCCCAATGAACACTGGAAAAGTCTATCTTAGTGAAATTTGGTAATGAATTCATTCTGCTAATCTTGTAAAGATTACTGAAGGGAACATCCTTTTAATAATTCTATACAACTCAATACAGTGCATGTATATATTTAACCTTAATTTGAAACAAACTAAATTGTAAGACAGAAACAGATTTATCAATTACGACTAAAGTGTCAGGAATATAGGATATTAAAATTATATGGATAAAATCAAATTCAATTACAAAGACAAATTGTTTAAACTATTTAAACAATTTATGGATTTTATACATATATATAAAACCAAAAATTGTTTGAATAGTTGTTAATATCTTATGGTATTTCATTGTTGTATTATAATGATGATCATATGCCTATTGTACAGCCTTTTTTTTTAGGAGTGTTGTAATATACCTACATAAATACAAATCATTTCATTGCAATTAGTCCAAAGAAATTCAACTAATGCTATCTTTTCACTGTTTGTTTCATTAACTTGCATTGAAATGGATTAATTGCAATGAACAATGAAATGGATTAATTGCAATCTGCGCAGATTTAGGAGTTAATTTTCTAGGGCTCCAAACCCAAACTAGCAAAAGTCCATAATTAGGACTTAGGACATAAGTGACGTCACCAGCTTCGGTGCCGTGTGCAATAATGGCGGCCCCCAGCATTTCGGCGGACAGTGAAAACAGCACTCTTAATCGGCGTAAAATCATACTAAACATGACTTTTTAACTATTTTTTTCACTACAATATATTTCTTTACATCTAATAGATCTTTTAAAATTAACATGCAAATGTCCTTGTGTTCCCCTTTAACATCTATACTTAATATTACCAATGAACAATAGAGCAATTTGATAAATAATTACATCTAATAAGATAATTACATTCATCAAGCCTAAGAGTTCTCTTAGTTGAATAAGTTGTGTTTTGTTCATCACATTCAAATAAGATGCATTTCTTTACTGTTTATCACTTCATAAGCAGTTTAAGACGTTTGTTTATCATTTCAGAGATGGAACGATGAATATTTGATGTGGAATCCAGATGACTATGAATCTGTTTCTCAAATATGGGTTCCTGCTAATGAAATATGGAGGCCGGATATATTCATCAATAATTTGTAAGTAATCGTGATCGATTTTAAAGTTTTATTTTATATAAAATAACTACAATTGACGCAGTAAACGAGTATTCTTGCGCGTATGGTTTAAACAAGGTAACAACTAAACTCTGTAATCAATCCATCCATCCAATCCATCCAATCCATCCATCCAATCCATCCAATCCATCCATCCAATCCATCCAATCCCTCCATCCAATCCATCCAATCCATCCATCCAATCCATCCAATCCATCCATCCAATCCATCCATCCATCCATCCATCCATCCAATCCAATCCATCCATCCAATCCATCCATCCATCTTTCTATCTATCTAAGTATGTCTATCTATTAAATAAGTATGTCTATCTATCTAAGTATGTCTATCTATCTATCTACCTATCTGCCTATCCATCTACCTATCTATCTACCTATCTATCTACCTATCTATCCATCTATCTTAAGGCAAACAAATACAGAAGAAGAAATTTTTAATGTTAAGGATGCAATGTAAGTTTTACTGTTCAATAAATCCACCATTAATGTATTAACCCTGGTGACCACATAAACCTGCCTTAGAGGGCTGCACTACCTTAATTCCAACATTCCCTCATTTCTTGCACCAAATAAGCCTTGGGTTCTTGGTCGTGCTTTATCATATATCTAGACTGTGGCAGCCTCGGGAGATTCTTTTATTATAGGATTCTCTGATCTCGCTATATCTGCACAAGAAAATATCCAATAGAGCCTGATGCAATCACTGGGCATGACAGAAAACAAATAGCAGAACAGTTTAGTATTGACCAGCCAAAGAAAAAGAGAGCAAAGCCCCAACACTTGTATCAGACATACAGGGGCAATTAAGACAGATCTGAAGATGACAAAATAAAAAGGTAAATTGTTTTCTCTGGAATGGATAATTGGACAAAGGCATTATCGACCTATCAGATCCCTCCATGTGTTGGTCATACCAATGGTTGTTACAAGGGTTTGGACAAATGTTCTCTGTAGAGTGTATATGTAAAGAGATTCATGCAGTATCTGCTGTATCTTGTGAATCCACAGATAGCATCAGATTCTCTAGAATCAGAGCAAAATGTGTCATTGACTGTCCAAAGCTATGGTATGAGATTTATCATAATAGATGGATAGTTGGGTATTTGTAAAACAAGAAAGTTAAGTAACTCGAAGGGTTTGAAACTTTCTTTGAGATGACGGTAAAGACATTTGACACGAACACTTATGGACTCGATTTATTATTTTTTCAAGCTGAATTCTAATTTCGATTGCCTTATTTTTATTGACTCATTTTTGATTGACTCTTTTTCAAGCTGAATTCTAATTTCAATTGACTCATTTTCAAGCTGAATTCTAATTTCGATTGACTAATTTTTAAGCTGAAATCTAATTTCTATTGATGCATTTTCAAGCTGAATTCTAATTTCGATTGACTAATTTTTAAGCTGAAATCTAATTTCTATTGATGCATTTTCAAGCTGAATTCTAATTTCGATTGACTCATTTTCAAGCTGAATTCTAATTTCGATTGACTCATTTTCAAGCTGAATTCTAATTTCGATTGACTCATTTTTAAGCTGAACTCTAATTTCGATTGACTCATTTTCAAGCTGAATTCTAATTTCGATTAATGCATTTTCAAGCTGAATTCTTATTTCGATTGACTCATTTTCAAGCTGAAATCTAATTTCAATTGACTTCAAGCTGAATTCTAATTTTGATTGACTCATTTTCAAGCTGAATTCTATTTTAAAACTGTCTCACTCTAGAATCGCTTAAATTGTACAGTAACATCCCTAAGCTCTGTATTATCCTTCAATGCAAAACAATAGGCCCATTAACAATGGCGAAACCACGAGGATACCCTAAAACAATTGTAGCCTAGAGACTAGTGTGTGAAGAATGCCACTCATGCCAAGTGCAGGGTCCTGCTAATTGCTTCTAGATGGTGCTTTAATTGAAGATGCTTCCAGATAATTGCTCTCATACCTCAATTAATTGATCTAGAGGATACCTCTCAAGTACTAGATGTAGATAACTGTTACTCTATGTAAGATCAGTATACTAAGTAAAATTACAAGTCACTTTATTAGCCAATATGAGTTTCACTGTTCTAGAATAAATTGCTATTCTTGTCAAAATAATTAGAGTTAAAATTATCTCCTCCCTTTGCACAATTTATTTTATGTGCACTTATGGCAACATGGACTGATTTCATATCTGCAGTGGTTCACCGCCTTCCTTTTTCCCCATTCATCGGCAACAGCAAATGGGGGGCCTTGCCTCCACTTTTTAGTTACTAGGTATCCTTGCCAATTTTTATTATATCTTTTTTATACTTTTTTGTTTTTGAAATCATGTATATGTATGTCGTATGGCAAAATTATATTATCTATCTATTTATCTATCTATCTAAGTATTGGTAGCAGTGACAGTGAGCTGATTCCATCTTTCCATAATATGTAAAAGGGTCGTCTGATTCTTCTCTAATGCGAGTGAGACGTGAGCGTGGGCGATTTGAGAGCTGTCGATTTTCAAGGTTGTTTGATACACAGTATGTGATACCGGTGTTGAACTGAGAAATCTCAGACCATTATTATGCATGAACCAACACCTGGTATTGTAGCCTACATCAAACGGTCTGTGGTAAAATATACAACCCAAATTCTATGTTATATATACGTTATCGATAGGACTTCCGAGGCATTTAGTAGCAAGCATAACTGCCACTTCATTCCTGAAATATCCCATCTAGTTTAGTTCCATGTTGCTCGTAAACTGCCATTTGGATTTAATGTAATACAGTAATGTTACACTTTCTCCATTTGATTTTCCAGTGCCGATGACAGTTTCCAGGACTTCATGAACACTTACGCCATCATCCAGTCAAACGGTGATGTTCTCTGGATGTTTCCGGCTGTTGCTAAGACCTACTGTACGTTGGACGTCCGCCATTTTCCTTTTGATCAGCAAAAGTGCAACATCATCTTCATATCATGGACATTCAATGGATTCAAATTGAACATCACTAGTGAGCCAAATGTTAACGATGAAAATTCTGTGTACTATACGCCCAAGAACCAGGAGTGGTACGTGGACCATATATCGGTGATACGGAATGAGAAGATCTACGCTTGTTGTCCTGAACCGTATCCGGACGTTACATTCACCATCCACATGACGAGGAGGTCTCTCTTTTACATCATCAACCTCATCTTTCCCTGCCTCCTGATATACGGGGTATCTTTCCTTGGGTTCTTTCTTCCGGTCGAGTCGGGCGAGAAGGTCAACCTGGAGATCACCATCCTCCTTGCCCTGGTTGTGTTTCTACTCATAGTCGGAGAGACGCTTCCACCTACACCTGATGCCATCCCTGTTCTAGGTGGGTGTTTTTAAATCTCAATCTAATCTTTGCAATAATTGGATAGAGTGTGTGGTGCAGCCATCCCAATAGGCATATATCTGCAGATGTTTGATTTGATGAGAAGAAAAAGTTCAAAGCTTCTTTTTTCTTGGCAAGCAAACAAAAATGTGGGGGTGGGTGAGCTCCTCTACCCATTAAAAATGTCTCAAGTGTGTAACATCGTCTTGGGATTTTACTCCTTAGAAGTGTCCAGGGCTAGAATCAAACGGAGTAGTACCTTAACCCCAGGCCTGGTATTTAAAGTCCGCATTTATACATAGTTTCAGTTTTAAAGCAACATTCTTCAAGACAAACTGGGCAAAAAATTAACAAATAAGAAAAAAGGATTCCATATTATCAAAAGCAATCTCAGCAAGCAACATTTACTACAAACGTAAAAAATCAAAGACCCACTTCCGCAAATTTGACTTAAATGTAGCATGATTTTAGCCCAGTTTAAAGACTGTCACTGTCACATGACATTGTGCTAAAAGCATGATGTCAGTTCTCAAAGGAAACCAGAAATAAAAGCTGCTAAACATCGTAGAATGTTATGTAGAAATGCCAAGATAAGTTTCATGTTTGCGGAACTCGAAATCGCTAAGCTTTTTGATGGATTTGTAGAACACAAAACAAATCTTATCATTTTTGATTTTCTTTAATACAACTCATATTTATACAGAATCTGTATAAATATGAGTTAATCTTAAATGATAAATTTTTGATGCCTATCTGATATACAAATATAAAATTACATATCGTGTGAAGGAAAGTATCGAAATAACATCCTTTTGTAGCTTCTACGGTAGACCAAAGTTGTAACTAATCTTTTTAACTGCGTGGGATGTGAGATTGGTAAAGTGATGTAACGCTCATGTCAACATCGAACAATCAATTGGCTTGCTTTTTTCTCTCGCATTATCTGCCTGCAACATTTCCTTGCAGTATTTTCTGCCAGAGTTTCTTTTTATTTCATATTTTTTGCTTCCTGCATCTGAACTTTTCCGAATTCTCATCTCATGTTCAAGGACTGAGTATCCTTGTGCAATTCATTAGCAGATGTTCTCCAATTCCACGAATTTGCTGAATTAATTAACCATTTCCTGGAAACGGAGTACTGGGTTCATGGATGCCTGGAATTTTGGTGGTTTAGAGTTCCGCAGCTGGTTGGATAGTTGATTGGTTGCTGGCTTGAGTGACTTTAAGAGCCTGATATGAGACAGACCATAATAGTAATGGACGTCTGTTAGAAATCATCAGTTGGTCCTTGTAAGCAACTATCCATTTCATACAATCAGCCAGTGTATGTTATAAACTTCAGTTCGGTATGTCCTCACAGTAACTGGACATTTATTGTAAGTGTGTTCATTATACACAAGCCTGAATTTACTGAGGTGTTGTTAAGATCAGTTTCTACTGGATACCGAAGGCATAAATTCTAAATGATCAGCCAAAGTATTTTCTTTATTGAGGTGACCGATTGAAGTGCATTGCACTATGATAACAGAGAAGTAGCTATTATCGTAATGTTATAAATATATTATTCTCTTTGCAGGCGTTTTATTTGGCACCACCATGCTGATGGTATCAATCGCCCTGGTCATGGCCGTCATCGTGACCAACCTGTTCCTGCGGAAGGATTCCGGTAAGAGAGTTCCCGTCTGTCTCCGTAAATGTTTCATCCGTCGCTCGAAACGCAACAGCCTGAGCAACAAGGTGACGTACACCGAGAACCATGTTCTGGAGACCAAACTCCACGACATGGACATTGACAATGCGTCTATACACAGTGACATGGATGCTCTCACTTGCCGCAGTTCTTGCACCGGCCGCAAGAGGCCCTCCCATAACTTCCGCAACAGTGGCCCACCACTTCCGGTCGCGCAGGATTTGGACTTGGCCATCAAGATATCCTACGAATGGCAAGCGTTGGCCAAATGTGTTGACCGCATGTTCTTTTGGCTGTTTCTCTTTTCCTCGATCGGAGCTTTGTTTTCGATGTTCATTCAAATTCCATCGTACATGGCCACGTAACTAGTAATTATCGACTAACTTATTGAATTATACAAAATGAATGGATATACTCACAACTCCACAATATAACGTTTATTTACCTATTCATATCTGTGTAAATTACTCTCAACTATTGTTTTATATGCAACTTTGTGTTCTGTCTGATAGGATGTTTCTTTGAGAAAACGCATTAATATTACAAGCAAATACACAAAGATAGAGGATACTTCATATTGCCTCTTTTATTATCGATTGTCTCACTTTGAAATAGAACCATGGACGATACTATCACACGACCACTGAATAATGTGCTTTCATCTTTTGCTTTCATCATGTGTAAATATTATATATGAATTTTTGAATGCACATTACTATGCTATTTAATCATGGCCTCACATTTATGATATAGTATATCTGTGAACATGTGACAGTCGTTGATACAATTATAACCAGAATAAGCCATAATCTTTAACATTTTCATGTTTGTTGTTATGTTAAGTATTTTTCATTAATCTTATAATTTCATCAAGAGAAACAGTGATGTTATTCGCTTGGTATTTTTCAATGGTTATATCTATAAATCTTATTATTTCATCAAGAGAAACAATGGTGTTATTCGCTTGGTATTGTTCAATGGTTATTTAGAAATGTATGTAATATTTCCAGACAATCAACAGAATACTTGGAATTTTAAAACATTTTAATGGTATGAAAAAGTAGTGTTCATGCAAAAATGTAGATGATTCACTGTCTTATGTTAGTTTGTTTATTGAATGATGGAGTCATTAGTTTGGCCACTTTAGGCAACAAAATACTCCAGAACATGACTTCGAAAGTACGAGGTCTGAATTTCATGACTGGGATATTGATTAGCACCAATACCTAAGGCATTGTTTCTTGATATCAAAACTATTTGATATATGGATTAGTTATCCTTATTAGGTATCCAACACTGACTCCAAAATCAGACATTATTAGCTTTTTAAAGATTAAGTAAACTACCACTGCAGTAAATAGGTAAATGTCATGATTTCCTGAAACTAAATTATGTGGTGGGGTTTTATTGATTTTGCATGGAAATGACTTGAAACTGGTTTGTCACAGGTGTTAACAATGGCTTCAGCTGCCAAATGATCAAGATTCTATCTGACACTGCAATAAGACAACTTTATTCACATTATGTCCTCGGAGCAAATTTAGCACCTGCTCTTTATCTATTTTTACACTCATCCTATTGATTTCTTTCATAATACTAATCATCATATCATGTCTGAAATATGGAATATGAAAAAGTTAATACAGCAGCATTTTCCCCAGTTACAGATGGCATGCGACAATCGTTCGAGCGCCTAGCATATTAGTGGTGACAAAGTGAGTTGGGTAAGACTGAGAAGAACTTCTGCCAAAGTCCTCATGTGATGTAGATCATAACTTGGTTTTGCTTGAAAACAGTAGTTTACTCAATGAGCGAAGAGTTTCGACCAAAAGAGATTATCCTAAAATGTTGATTACTCTGTTTATAAACAGTCAGGGTTGGCTTGAGATATTCAATGGTCTCTCATGACTCAAATCTACAAACAATAACAATTAATATTATGTGGCAAAGGCACTTTGAAAGACTGAACAATTAACAGTGCTTGCCAGTGTAACCACTTTTCTGCTAGGCACTATAACATCAGTGGCTGTTTATTACAATGCGGTTGCAATACATTATCATTAAGTGCAGTTTAAAATGTAAGAGAAAGAGGTAAATTTGAATTCAATCTGCAGCTTATATTATAATTTCCTCTCATGTTTGTGTTATCATATTTTCAGTGTATCCAAAGTTAAATAGAAAGTACATCAATGAAACAGCCTAACAAACTATTCTACCATATCATTGTAATCACTGTAATCATTATCCTTGGGGTCAGCCATCAATGACCTTTATGCCACAATGTCCAACCAATGTCTGTTGTGTAGTCAAAATGGCACCAGAAACTGTTAGTTTGTGACAAACCAGCCTTAGTCAGAGTCATGCATTGCAAACAAAATCACGACACAGTTCAGTGGTGAAAATCTATAAATGTGACAAAAAAAACATGAGAAAGAAATAAACTTGCAGAAATATTTAATTCAAACAATTTTATTATGACCAAATTAGGTTCTTATGTCCAAATTAAGTTCTAGTGCATTTTGTCAGATTTTGGTTCGTCCTATACCAAACATTTTACACAAATTTCCGCAGGCATATCAATGGTAAGAACAAATTACACGTCAAAATGTCCACTCACAGAACTGGCCAATTAAAGTGGCCACCGCAATGATCTGTTTGTGCTGAAATTCATCGGAGTTATTTTAACTACATGGCCAGATGTGCCACGTGCGTTTTCCATGAGAAGGATAAACGCATGGAAAATGCATGGTTTTTAGCTAATTATAATGAGGCAAAAACCATGCGTTTTCCATGCGCTTATACAAACGCACAATTGGCCATGTACAAACTTCTAGAAGGTGGGCAGTGTCTGATACTATGAACTTAGTATTGTCATTTTTTCACTGCGGGGCCTTAAAAAGTTATTGAATATTGAATATTTGAATATTGAATCTGTGAATATTGATATGAGTATTTTGAATGTGGCTGCACTGGTTTCTTTAACATAGGGGCGAGATGTATACTCTGCATATCGCTAAAAGTTGTGTAAATATCGTAGGATTATGTAATATGACGTAAAACTGTATGGCAGCCATCTTGATTATTTTCGACCTCGTTTTGGTGATTGCCATTTTGGAACAGCTGGTAGTGTGACGTCATGATTTGTGTGTAATGTTCCAAGGAATACCTTAGAAATATGCAAATTATGACATCATCTAACTTTGCGATTGTTCGATTTCTTTGTTATCCGGAACGAGGCTGAAGTCCATAATGGCTGCCATATAAAATAAGGGATATTGTGACGTCATTTTTCACACAATAGGGTGTGACCAATTAAACTTTAAAGCCTTGAGCACGAGTTCAATAAGCTAATTGTGTATACATTTTATCAGTTATTATTAATGTACAGTTGTAGTGTTATTGTCAAATAAGTTATTTGTTGGATGTTTAAGAAACAATAACCCAGTTATGATTTGTACAATAACTGTTATTGAACATTGAGGTTATTGAACATTATTGATTATTATTGAATATTAATTACTATAACTGGCTTCAACCCATAAGAAAGTCAGTTGTACACCAGTGGGCTTGCATTTCGTAATTCACAAATATTGATTAATAAATAATAATAACAACATGTAACCATAAAGCATGTATAGACTATTATTTGACTGTGTACATGTAGAATTGTAAGTTTAAAGTTTCTGTATTGGAATATTTGTTGATGATCTGAGAATTAAAGAACTGTTTTGCAGAAATGTCTGGTTGTTATTTGACAGACAAGCAGACTGGATACAGAAATACAGACAGCCAAACAGTACAGATAGACAGAAAACATCTACATTGACAATTACTACAGTTAGTTTCATTAACCATTAAACCTAGACAAAGCTAGACAACTTCTGAGCACTATACGATGCTACCTGCCACTAAATGGAACTGTCTGGCTATAGCTGGCTACTCAAAGCCGCATCTAAAAGTACATGCAGCGCCATATCAGATAAATTTCATATATTTACCAAGTTAATATATTTTTTGGTCTTAGCCGACTATAAGCTAGGAGTAGACAGAAGCAGCTGGCTTTAGCCAGTTATAGTTACAGCCAGGAATAGGTCACCACAGCTGTCTGGAGTCGACCATATTTTATGAAATTTTCCCACCAAGTAAAATCCGATGACTGGAGATTTGGAATAGAATTTAATTTTTAGCAAATCAATGCAATTTAATCACCACAAAAATGATATAACTGCCAATTTTTTTTTCACTTATGCCACCATAGAGCCTGTGGTCTACAATTATTGAAGAGCATTTGAAAAAAATGTTTCACACGCAAGCTGGGACTGTAGTTCTACTTTTACTAAAATTAACTTCTCAATACTACAAAAAACAATATTTTCCAAATTTATCACTCCAAGAATTATAACAAAACCATGACAGCTAGATAGACAATATGACTTGACCTTAACCACTGATGACCTTGACACTACTAAAAGGATTACAAAAATGATTTGACTCCACCCTTAACAAACACCCTTCTGCAAGGGTGAACCCGTCTGCCCTTCCACGACGCTTGCCACGACGTAGCGTCCTGCGTAAGACGTAGCGCTTTGCGCGTCATTGACCACGTCCTAGCACCACCCAAACAGAATGACCTGAGATTGAATTAAAGAGCTTAATATGGCGATGTATGGGGTCGATCCTGGTCAATGCGGCCTTCAGTCAAATCGGCTACAGGGAAAAACGGACACGTCAATAGCGGTTACAAATTGCTCTGACAATCTTTATCTGCAAAAAAATAAAACAATAATTTCCATCACTTGATTTAAAATAGATAGATAGATAGATATATAGATATGAGAAGTGCAGCCCTGTAAGGCAAGTTTTTGCCACTATCGAGGGTTGATTGATGAGGTGGGAGAGAGGAGGAGTCCACCCATGTCACACATTTACCCCATGGGTGGGATATTTTACTTGCCTCAGCATAGACACTTAGCACAAGGGACCACCAATTTAACGTCTCATCCGAACGACATATATGAGGTGGTCTTAATCTTTTGTTTATAGAAAACACACTTCAATTTTTGGTCATTTCTAGTATTAGATTCGTATCTGAACAAAACATGCTTATATATTTTTTGTCTTCTTTATCAATAATTTTAATTTATTTGGTAACCATAGTAACTGGCTTAGGGATAACTCTTACATAGAACTTCTAATGCCCTATTCTGCTGAGCAAATTAAATCCAACTTCCTTCTAGAGTGACCTTGCAGGGCTGAGTCCACTATACAGAAAGTGACCGGAGGGACAACCTAACTTGAGTCACTCCTCTCCGCCCATGCAGCAGCCCATTTGCTAACTATTGCCTTTTTCCTTCTTTTCCTTCAAGACTTTTTCTTTCACGCTTTTACTTTTTTTGGCGGTTTTTCGTTTTTTTTTTAATCTGCTATTTTCACTGAAGCGGAAGTGACTGTGTGGACCCTCCGGATGTGATAATTTGGACTTCCGGGCATTTAATCTCAGTGAGTGGGCAGTTGTACCTTGCCTCAATTAATTGGAAATATATATATCTTGACCAAGTATTTCACATCTTATCTACCATTTCTTCAAATAACTGTTTCTATCCTTAAAGAGTTTTTTTTCTCTAATTGTTTTTTCATAACAAACTGCATAATTTGATAGATGAATTTGTAACTGTCTGTTTAGCTGTCTGTCTAGCTGTCTGTCTAGCTGGCTGTCTAGCTGTCTGTCTAGCTGTCTGTCTAGCTGTCTGTCTGTCTGTCTGTCTGTCTGTCTAGCTGTCTGTCCAGCAGTCTGTCTGTCTGTCTAGCTGTCCAGCAGTCTGTCTAGCTGTCTATCTGTCTGTCTAGCTGTTCTGCTGTCTGTCTGTCTAGCTGTCTAGCAGTCTGTCTGTCTAGCTGTCTAGCAGTCTGTCTGTCTAGCTGTCTGTCTAGCTGTATGTCTAGCTGTCTGTCTAGCTGTATGTCTACCTGTCTGTCTATCTGTCTGTCTAGCTGTTCTGCTGTCTGTGTGCCTTTTGCACTGTCTGTCTGCTGTCCGTATGTAATGCCATATTTTCTGTTTGTCTTTCATGTTAGGCCAATCACGCAAAGCCTATTGCCATAATTAGAAAAGGATATTAAAAAGAAAAAGCTTTTCGCGGCTGCCATAGAATGTTGCTCAAACATCGGAACAACATTTTTTTTAAGCTTTTCACCAGTTTTTTCAGAAAACCTACACTAGTTTTTTTTCCCCCCAGCGAATTGTGGAAATGTCAGTGATAGCGTGAGAGCTTAATGTACCCATCCGCCAAATAAAGTGCACGCGAAGTAGTTCGGCTCAGGAATCTGGGAAGGCTAATTGCGGCCGTGATTGGGAGACAGCTCATGTTAACACCCAACTCCAAAAAAATATTATAAAATAGCAAAAAATTAATAAAAGAATTACTTGTGAATCTCACAATCTAAAAGAGCAGCTTATAAAAAACCAAAATAATTAAAAGAAAAACCTAGTTTTCAGACCACTTGCTTTCATTCCATTCCATAACTGATATAAAAAATATAAAAATAAAGCTCCAGTGAGTCTTAATTATATTTCTTATTAAATATTAACATAGATTCAATGTCAAATAGGCCATGATATTCATGAAGTTATTGTGGACGGCATGGTAACCAGTGTTGAAAGCTGAATAGACAGAATAGTCAGAATAGTCCTGAAGGAGTTGAGAAAGACTCTGGATTGGCCTGCCAAGGGTGTGAAAGTGAGATATAAAAATGAATCCTGCTTTTTCAGCTACAGCTATTGTAACGATAGGATGCTTCAAGAATGAGGCGCTCTCAAACCACCTACCCTAAAGAAGAGATAGAGTTAGCGTCAGTGATGGAACCTCACTAAAAAGAACACCAGGCTAATGACACTACCTCTGGATAAATAAATACTTAATTTGTCCCTAGACACTGCTGATCATTTGTCATTACTCTACTAAGTTGGTGGGTAGTTTCCCAGGAAACCGTGTTAATATAATACATATTCTTTATCAAATTGTAACTATACAGTTTAATTGCTACAAAGTAAATGGAAAATTGATGATTAAATAAATATAAAATACATGTGATAAATTACATATCATAAACTTAAAAGATAAAAGCCTAGCCATAAAGTTAAAAGTAAAATTATATTCGCTATAAAATTAAAATTACATTACTATATAAATAAAAACAATGAGTTCTATGTCATTTGTACCTGTAGTTTTGTATATACATTGTATATCATAAAGATATCTTTATATAACTGCGTGACAAAGCTACAACTGCCGATAGCATTCTAAATCGTTTCAGCATCGGCACGATGTCGGCGATGTTGATACGATGTTGTAACGACATTGGCCAATATGGAAACGATGCGAAGGTACAGATGATTTATTGTCGACTAAAGTTAAAAGAAAATAGAGGTACAATCAATAGAACCTTCATCTAATTTATAAAGCATTGGTTTTATTATCCTAAATTGGTGGTACCTTGTACTGAGTGTCTATGGTGAGGCAAGTAAAAGAGCCCACCCATGGGGTAAATGTGTGACATGGGTGGACTCCTCCTCTCTCTCTCGCCTCATCAATCAACCCTCGATAGCTGCAAGAACTTGCCTTATTAGAGGGCTGCACTTCCTACATCCATCCATCCTTCCTAAAAGGAACGAAATACTGACTAGAAAAAAAAACCTAATGAAACTTCATGATACAAAACAAAGAAACGTTCTATTCAATATAAGGACCCCTCTTCATACACAGTCATCCACACCCCACCGAAACACGAAATTCCCCCAATGAACGTTAGGAGTGGAATGTCAACACCCAGAATGTTCTAGTTAGCTAACTTATTGACCAGAAAAGCACTTGCTCACGGGATGTCGCCACCTGCAAGGTGTCAGCACCACTGCCCCATCTGGTGTGAGAATTATTCTACTCATGACAAATTCTCAATCAACTTGCAGTAGCTGGACGAGACTGGCTACAGTTATCATTCAAAAATCTCATTCACTATCTTATATCAAATGGTTTAGATCATTTCGTGCAGTTTCAACTTTTGAAGTAATGAATTAATTCCGAAATGTAGCCAAGTGGTTTTAGTAGTCGCTGTTCATAATGAGGTCTGAGGTTCGATGTCAGCTTTTGTTGAGGTGGGTTCAAATCCTGAGTGCATTGCAATGGAATCCTGCTTTTAAGACCATCTCACTATTAAGACCACCTCACCATTAAGACCACCTACTTTTGGACCAAAAACTTACTTACTATACATTTGCGGCCTACACCAATATTAAAGCCTACTCTCCGTTAAGACAACTAAAATTTACATTTCGGGTTTTCTTAATGGCGAGGTACCACTGTACATTAAGAATCTTGGATCTTGGATACACTTCAGATATTAACTATAGAAGCTGACAATAACACAATCCATATTATCATATTCAATCAATCAATCTATCAATCAAGCAATCAATCAAGCAATCAATCGTTCAATCAACAAATAATCTATCAATCTATCTATCAATCAATCAACCAATCAATCTATCTATCAATCTATCTATCTATCAATCAATCGATCAATTGTCAATCAATCAATCAACCAACCAATAAATATATCAATCAATCAACCAAACAATCTATCAATCAATCAATCCATTTATCAATCTATCAATCAATCAACCAACCTATCAATCAATTCATCAACCAATCAATCTATCAATAAATTCATCAATCAATCAATCAACTAAACAATAAGTTTGATGACACAATAATCTTCACTTAATAACCAAAGTGAACTTGTGGATGGACTTGTGGAATGTTTAAATGAGTTAATTAGAAGCCGTTCGATGGCTATCAAAGATCTCCGCAACAAACCTTCTACGTTTGATTCTATTACTAATCAGACTAGATTGAGACAATTACCCAAGGATCTCGCTCTGGCAGCCTTGATGACATCACAATCGCGCTAATGACGTCACGATTGAGTTTGCCTCATCAACAGCTTCAAAGAGTTGCAACGGCCTTGAAGGAGGAGGAGGAGGAGGAGGAGGGAGGGGGGGGGGGGGGTGTTAGACAGAGAGGGGGGGGGATAGACAGAGTGTGGGCTGCTGAGTTGCGCTCTCTCTCTCTCTCTGTTTCTGGCTGTCCCTTTCTTTATTTCTTTATTTCTTTCTTTCTTGATAATCTAAGGGCGGCCATCGCACACAAATCAGTTTAGAGATAATTCCGCGGTATTGTGATTAAAAGGCCCTAGCTTTCAGCTGGGGTGACTTAGCAGGGCTTTTGTGGCAACGGGCAAATCAGTTTTGCCCCCAATCAATGAGAAGACATCTAGATGTGGCCGGCTTCATTATACAGGGACAGCAAAGAGGAGACCCGATTGGCCGGCCGGCCACTCACAGAAAACCACAGGCTCCACAGCTCATCCTAGAATTACACCTCAATAGAAATATGCCAGGGAATCCCGGCAAATCGCATTACATGATATTAACATGAAATACCGCACCTGTCCAACAGATATCAATGGTACTACACACGAGTACAACATGTGCTCTGAGAAAATGAGAAGGAGGAGGAGGAGGAGGAGGAGGAGGAGGAGGAGGAGGAGGAGGAGGAGGAGGAGGAGGAGGAATAGGAGGAGGAGGGGAGGAGGAAGGAGGAGGAGGAAGGAGGAGGAGCGGAGGAGGGGGAGGAGGAAGAGGAGGAGATAGTTAGATAGATAGATAGTTAGATAGATAGATAGATAGACTGAAATATAGACAGATAGACAGCGCAACAGACAGACGGATAGATGGATATATGGATATATGGATAGATGGATATATATATATATATATATATAGATAGATAGATAGATGGAGATAGATTGATAGACAGATACATAGATAGATGGATAGATAGATAGATGGATAGATATTTAGACAGAGAGATAGAGAGATAGAGAGATAGAGATATAGATAGATAAATAGATAGATAAATAAATAGATTGAAAGACAGATAGATAGATAGATAGATAAATAGACAGACAGATAGACAGCTAGACAGATAGACAGGTAGATAGGTAGATAGATAAATAGACTGAAATATAGACAGATAGACAGATAGATGGATATATAGATAGATAGATAGATAGATAGTTAGTTAGCATCACTGGAGTTAGTAATGACTTGGTGCAACAGCGGCATTCAGGTCAGTGTAACAAGAAGCTCTTCGTTGACCCAAGGGGGGGGGGAGGGGGGAGACCGGCTGTTCTTGCAACATTCCCTGGGGGCCACCGCTAACCTAGTGGCCGGGCATCTCCCGGGGCCACCTGCCCCCGTGGTCGTGCGGGTTGTGTTGAAGCCCCGGGGGTGGAGGGGAGCGATTGAAGGTTCATGTCACCGCCTGATAGGGCAGGGCTGTGGCATGGCATGACAGACAGGCAGAAAGCTTGACAGACAGACATCAGAGGGTGGGACAGACAGGAGCCTCAGAGGGTGGGACAGACAGGCAGGAGCATCAGATAGCGACTGTAGAGTCTGGTCATAGACAGTTGAAAATACCAATATGTTATAAGTTAAAACTTCCAAGTTATGCATGACAAACTAAAATCCTGATTAAACTATGACCTAGTCTTTGTTTTTTAACTTCATTTTATATACACAGCTCTGATATTTCATCCTTTTCGTGGTTTTAATTCACTTGTTGACATTCTATTTTCAACTCCAATGTAGACCTAATATATAAGTCATTTATACTGCGTTTTTGACGATGTTTATTTCCACAATTTCTGCATATTATTTTTAAAATTTTACAAGAATTCTTAAAACTAATCAATCACATAATGATATACTGGGCAAATAAAACAATTATTTGCCCACTATCTTAAAACCATTGTCCTTCTAAATTATTTGCCCACTCTCTTAATTATAAACACTTATGAGTGTTGCCATTTCATATAAGCACATTTCAGTGTTCATAGAACTTAGAATTTTCTTAGTCATTGTGATATCTTTATCTATATATATTTTATATCATGATAAAATCTTTCTTATCGTTGATTTCAGTGACATACATTTAATGCTAGACCATGTGCCTGCAATTGGGATATGTATATGAAAATCCTGACACAATGGCCAAGTTGGATAAAGTTTCAGTCTAGTGACTGATTATAAAACTTCATCCTTGTCAAACGTGTCGTATTTCTAACAAAGTGTAATAACCTTATAAAAGGTGTTTTAGTGTTTATTTTCATAAACACCTCAACATGTTTATCTTAAGACACTTAAGCATTTCAACACGTTCATAAAGTGTAGCAAAAAAATGTGTTTATTTTTAGTGTTGGTTTACAAACACTCGTTTTTTTTTGAGGGTTAAGAGTTAATGAAGGCGTTAAGTAGGGTAGCTTGGGGGTTAAAGGGGCTAGTCTATTAGAGCTTGTTAAGGCCCTTTAATAGCCTCTGATCACGGGATCAATATACCCTGTCTGGGAGGGGTTAATACCCTCTGCATTTCGGGGCAATTCAGGGGCTAAATTGGGTATTTAGGGTTTAATTGGAAATGATATCTTTTGTGCGCACAGTCCAATAGAGGGCAGAGGGGTATATGTTTTAACCCCAAATGAGAATGTCATTCCTAGATGGACGGAAGGGGGCTCTCAAGGCCAAGGGGTATAAGATATGAAGTAAAAGCAATCAAAAAGCAACAGGAAAAACTAAGGCCCCGAAGATGCATATGGGGGTTGTGCCAAGATGTTATACTAGTGCTCAGACAATGATAGACCTGTAGACCGGATACATGCTATGGGAATTCTTTCATTCATTCATTTTCATTTATTCATGTATATGTATTCACTAATTCATTCATATTCATTCACTCATTCATTAATTTTCATTAATTCATTCATTCATTTATATATGTATTCACTCATTCACTCATTCATTTACTCATTCATATATATATGTATTCATTCATTTACGCATTCATATATATTCATATATATATTCATTAATTCATTTATATTCATAAATATTCATTCATTCATTCACTCACTCATTCACTCATTCATTTATTCAACATCAAAGTTTATTCATTCATTCATTGTCACTGGCTATTTCCACCCAATTACTTTATTTCATTCTCGTCATTTGTTAGTAGTAACTTGATTATTTGAATCTGGTTAACCTTACATTGGTTGACTTATTTACAACTTGGTTGACTAACTGGCAATTTGACTCATCGACTAAAAGACTAACTATCATTAATGATCATCAATTGATTAATTTGTGATGGTATCAAATGAGCACATTTTCAATTTCACTGACTGATCATTCAAATTAAAGTATTTCTGAGTGACCCAACTGACTAACTGCTTGTCTAACTGCTTGTCTAACTGTGTGTCTAACTGTGTGTCTAACTGTCTGTCTAACTGTGTGTCTAACTGTGTGTCTGTGTGTCTAACTGCGTGTCTGTGTGTCAAACTGTATCTAACTGTGTGTCTAACTGTGTCAAACTGTGCGTCTGTGTCAAACTGTGCGTCAAACTGTGTGTCTAACTGTCTGTCTAACTGTGTGTCTAACTGTGTCTAACTGTGCGTCAAACTGTGTGTCAAACTGCATGTCAAACTGTGCGTCAAACTGTGTATCAAACTGTGTATCAAACTGTGTGTCAAACTGTGTTTCAAACTGTGTGTCAAACTGTGTGTCAAACTGTGCGTCAAACTGTGTGTCAAACTGTGCGTCTAACTGGGTGTCAAACTGTGTGTCAAACTGTGCGTCTAACTGGGTGTCAAACTGTGTGTCAAACTGTGTGTCAAACTGTGTGTCAAACTGTGCATCTAACTGGGTGTCAAACTGTGTGTCAAACTGTGTGTCAAACTGTGTGTCAAACTGTGCGTCTAACTGGGTGTCAAACTGACAAGTACCAAGGATGCACTACTAGCTGGATTGTAAACAATTCTAATCTAAACAGAACATGACTTAATTTTTTGGAGCAAAGTAGCAACAATTGGAGTGGAGCTGTGCGGACACTTTTGCCGTTGGTCACCGGAAGTGCGTGACCAGGACGCCACCTAGGGGGAAATGAGTACTTCCGGTTTGTATATTAAGAAAATTGAAAGCGGAAGTAGCCCATTTAGCTGGTTGCTGGTGGTGGAATTTCTACATCCACCTGAATCGGTTTCTATGGAGATGGAATTACCCTACCTGTCAGAGTGAGGGGTGTATGGAAGCACTTCTCATGGATTGGGTGTCCAAATTAATTGCCCTATTTCTTCCTCCTACACAACATCCCAAGCTGGTTCAACGTTGGCACAACGTCAGCCGATGATGGCCATCGTTGGAACAATGTCGACTCGACATCGTTCCAACGACATTGTCGACCAGATCAAACATAACACCATCATAGGATTAATATTGTATATAAACCCAAAGGACCTAAATGAATAAAAAGATAAATAGATAAATAAATAAATAAACAGAAGTTAGACTATATGATTTCGCAGCATTGCTATAACGGAGCCGAAACTATGTAAATTACTGCGCCTGTTCATTCCAATGAAGAGGCGAATAAAATAGTTCTTTACAAGCTGCGTCATGTTATTAGGTAATCAAAGGTGTGGTTTTGTATTCTTATGGTTGAAATAATATCTCTACTGTTAAAATCCTTGCTCCCCCACCACGATCGTCTGAAATCTGGCAGACCCTCAGGGCTATCGCCCTTCACTAAGCGCCCCCTAGCGGGATAACGTTGCAATGACAGGAGAGGGTCTGCGTAGGAGACAGAACAGAAGAAGTAATGGTTGTTGCAAATGTATGTTTGATGGATATTCCTACAATTCAATAAAAACTTAAGTATGTTAGCAATTAAAAATAATTATCTATAAACCACTGAAATAAGATTTCAGACGATCGTGGTGGGGGAGCAAGGATTTTAACAGTAGAGATATTATTTCAACCATAAGAATACAAAACCACACCTTTGATTACCTAAACATCACTCCAGATAAAAGGTCTTACTTTGTCAAATTTCCTCTCTCTGTTGTTTGCAATTATTTCAGTTTAAAGAAAACTAATTTGTCATTCTTTCACAAACAGATGGAAAGGTTTTCATAACAACGTCAACCGGAAGTAAACCCATAACGTAACAAATTTCCTCTTTTGGGGCAGAAAAACTTCGCGGAGGCGTTGCAACTGATGCCCAACAAATTGGAATTTCTTATCGTAGTATTTTGGCTTCTCCAGCTGCTAAGGCGAAAATTACCTCGCAAATTTTGTTAACGCTGCGAAAATGTTGTTAAAAGGTTATAATCGCGTTGTGGTATCACCAGAAACCAACATGGCCTGGTGCCTTCTGATAATATTGGACTGTGATTTGGGTTGATCACAGGTGGCCCACTTCATGAAATGACTTATTTACACCAGTGGGGACTGAACACTGATATGAACATGAACATGTAAAGGAATCTATTGCCTTTTTTCCACATGTTTCTATGTACATTATGTTGAATAATATAAGTAATTTGCAAATGGCTGCATCAGAAAATTGAAATATTTATGGGTGGGTAATAGGTATATTTACTGTAACAATCACTGAAATTGAAACTAAGCAGCAAAAGCACTGCAAGCACCACAAGCACTATAAGCACCACAAGCACTACAAGCACCACAAGCACTATAAGCATTACAAGCACTATAAGCACCACAAACACTATAAGCACCACAAGCACTATAAGCACCACAAGCACTATAAGCACCACAAGCACTACATGCACTATAAGCACCACAAGCACTATAAGCACAACAAGCACTACAAGCACCACAAGCACTACAAGCGCTATAAGCACCACAAGCACTATAAGCACAACAAGCACTTTAAGCACTACAAGCACCACAAGCACTATAAGTATTACAAGCACTATAAGCACCACAGACACTATAAGCACCACAAGCACTATGAGCACCACAAGCACCACATGCACTATAAGCACCACAAGCACCACATGCACTACAAGCACCACAAGCACTATAAGCATTACAAGCACTATAAGCACCACAGACACTATAAGCACCACAAGAACTATAAGCACCACAAGCACCACATGCACTATAAGCACCACAAGCACCACATGCACTTTAAGCACCACAAGCACCACAAGCACTATAAGCACCAAAAGCACTACAAGCACCACAAGCACTACAAGCACCACAAGCAATATAAGCATTACAAGCACTATAAGCACCACAAACACTATAAGCACCACAAGCACTATAAGCACCACAAGCACTATAAGCACCACAAGCACTACATGCACTATAAGCACCACAAGCACTATAAGCACCACAAGCACCACAAGCACTATAAGCATTACAAGCACTATAAGCACCACAGACACTATAAGCACCACAAGAACTATAAGCACAACAAGCACCACAAGCACCACATGCACTATAAGCACCACAAGGACTATAAGCACCACAAGCACCACATGCACTATAAGCACCACAAGCACTATAAGCATTACAAGCACTATAAGCACCACAAACACTACAAGCACTATAAGCACTATAAGCATTACAAGCACTATAAGCACCACAAGCACTACAAGCACCACAAGCACAATAAGCATTACAAGCACTATAAGCACAACAAGCACCACAAGCACCACAAGCACCACAAGCACTATAAGCACCACAAGCACTATAAGCACCACAAGCACTATAAGCATTACAAGCACTATAAGCACCACAAACACTATAAGCACCACAAGCACTATAAGCACCACAAGCACTACATGCACTGTAAGCACCACAAGCACTATAAGCACAACAAGCACCACAAGCACCACAAGCACTATAAGCATTACAAGCACTATAAGCACAACAAGCACCACAAGCACCACAAGCACTATAAGCACCACAAGCACTATAAGCATTACAAGCACTATAAGCACCACAAACACTATAAACACCACAAGCACTATAAGCACCACATGCACTGTAAGCACCACAAGCACTATAAGCACAACAAGCACCACAAGCACTACAAGCACCACAAGCACTATAAGCATTACAAGCACTATAAGCACCACAAACACTAAGCACCACAAGCACTATAAGCACCACAAGCACTATAAGCACCACAAGCACTATAAGCACCACAAGCACTATATGCACTGTAAGCATCACAAGCACTGTAAGCACAACAAGCACCACAAGCACCACAAGCACCACAAGCACTATAAGCATTACGAGCACTATAAGCACCACAGACACTATAAGCACCTCAAGAACTATAAGCACAACAAGCACCACAAGCACCACATGCACTATAAGCACCACAAGAACTATAAGCACCACAAGCACCACATGCACTATAAGCACCACAAGCACTATAAGGATTACAAGCACTATAAGCACCACAAACACTACAAGCACTATAAGCACTATAAGCATTACAAGCACTATAAGCACCACAAGCACTACAAGCACCACAAGCAAAAATAAGCACCACAAGCACCACACACACTATAAGCACCACAAGCACTTTAAGCACTACAAGCACCACATGCACTATAAGCACCACAAGCACTACAAGCACCACAAGCACAATAAGCATTACAAGCACTATAAGCACTATAAGCACTATAAGCACCACAAGCATTACAAGCACTATAAGCACCACAGACACTATAAGCACCACAAGAACTATAAGCACCACAAGCACCACATGCACTATAAGCACCACAAGCACCACATGCACTTAAGCACCACAAGCACCACAAGCACTACAAGCACTACAAGCACTACAAGCATTACAAGCACTACAAGCACTATAAGCACTATAAGCACCACAAGCACTATAAGCACCACAAGCACTATAAGCACCACAAGCACCACAAGCACTACAAACACCACAAGCACCACACACACTATAAGCACCACAAGCACTTTAAGCACTACAAGCACCACAAGCACTATAAGCACCACAAGCACTACAAGCACTATAAGCACCACAAGCACCACAAGCACTTTTAGCACTTGGGTAAATGATGAAGTGAAAAAAATGGAACAGGGGCTGAGATGTGGTGCAGGGAGTAGGATTTGAACCCCACATATTTACCTTTAGAAGCAAACCATTAACAACTTCTCATGCTAATTTGTGTCAATAGTATGATTTATATCAGCACTCTATGAAAACAAGTTTGCATGAATTAATCAATTAATTTTCATCTTGATTGCACTTGAAGGCTGATGATCTTTGCCCTTGAGAAGTGAGAAGTTTTCCCTCATCCTTCATCCTTCAATCCTTCATTCATTCCATTTGAATATGATGACTGAGGGATTGGTGGCTAATAGGCCACATCTGTCTGTCCTGCAGTCATATGTCACACTGAGACTTCAATGTCACTATAATGTCCAATTTGTCAGATCTGTAAGGTGTGTGTGTGTGTGTGTGATTAGGGCTTTACGTCCTGTATTTCTGCACCAGTTGGGCTAATTAGGACAGGCAGAGACCATAGCAATGAGACGAAAGATGACTTAGGCTCGACCGGGAATCGAATCCGGGACCCAGTGGTTGGAAGCCCAGTGCACTACCATTGAGCTAGGCTCCCACCCCAGACTTAATAGTGAGGTGGTCTTAATAGTGAGGCGGTTGGATGGATAAGGGCTTTACGTCCTGTATTTCTGCACCTGATTGGCTAATTAGGACAGGTAGGGACCATGGCAATGAGACGATGGAGGAAACAGCCATCCAAATTAGGCTCGACCGGAATCGAACCCGGGACCCAGCAGTTGGAAGCCCAGAGCGCTACCTCTGAGCTAGGCCCCCGCCCCCGCTCTGTAAGGTGAAAATGTAGAGACATCATTAGACACCTCCAGTCTGTCAGAAGGAAACTATACATGTTAAAAATAGAAGAAATGACACTGGAGTTATTTGATTTGTAGCCTTTTCAAAATGCTAAGTCAATGTATACAAGCAGCTATTTGTATCCATCCATATAAAGGAGTATTCCCTGTACAATTCAACTTTTAAAAACTTAACTAATTCCTTGTGAACCTGCTAAACCTAATGCCAATAGCTTAGTAGTTAGACTGAGTGCCACATACCATATTTAAGGGAAACTTTTTATAGCATTCAACACAAAAAGACCCAATTGCTTATAGTTCAGTCTTACATTTATAGCTAGTAATTTGTGGTACATTCTCAGCAGTCCTCTTTAAATCCCAATAATGCGGTGTAAGTGACCTTGAAGCAGGGAGATGCAGCCTGCTTTACTTTCAATCCAAACCATCCAAGGACCCCTCTGTTTAAGCCGCATCTTATTGAGTGAGATTGTGGCTAGTTTCCCCGAGGACGATTTGGCTGATGGGCGAAATGACCAGTGGGTACAGACGATTCGTCCTCTACTGTCCGTTTTTTATCGACTCGCCAAGAAATGCGGCCCCCATGGTTTGGCAAATGTGTAAGCTACACTAATTCTCGCGTTTGTCGTAGTCTCGTCCAATTATCGTGCCCTGCGAGACTGCAGCGAGATCTTATTGGCCAATCAAATTGTATCTCTTTTGCCTATTGTACAAGACACTTGCTTTGAATATGTCTTGGGGCTGGGGAGTGTATTATCCGGGGAATACGTCTAAATGCATCTAAGGGCACCTTGCCATAGCAACAAAGGAACACTGTTATATAATATCATTTCATTATAGCAGAGCATGTTTCAGAAGGAATTCTCACATACCTTGTTTTATACAAGAGAGTTCTGTGAATGGTGAAGTCTTAGTTTTGTGGCTGTCTTTCATGGCTGAACCTGCAAATTTAAAGATTATGATTATAATCTTGTACTATACCCTGAGACAACCGAAATGATCTGTCCTCCTTAAACTTGTCCAGTTACCTAATTAATTAAATTATGCTACATGTCTCACAAGCAGTTTAATTCAAAGCAGTCAATTAAAAACATGATTTTTGAACAGTCCTAACGGAATAAAATGATTTTATATAACTTATAATAATAGCATAATTATTATTATTATTTTGTTTAATCTTAATTTAATTTTCTTTCTTTTTATTGAAGGTGCCACCATTACAGCTAATGCTTAGGTGGTTTCCTGATGGACCTATATTTATAACAGATTAAAATTCATAGTTAACATCATATAATTGTCCTGCTGTATAATAATTTTTGTACCATTCCATCAAAATAAAGTATCTATCTATCTACACATTAGATGACAATTGAAGGTCTCCCTGGAACACACTACTTTCTGACTGCTGATTGACCAGTGCAATAAACTGTATTTGGTTTAAAGTCACTTCAAGGAAGTGTGAAGTATGGTTTAAAGGCCAATAGTGAGTCTTTCTTGCAGAGTATGTGGATACTATGCTGGTTAGACAGCTGGGTGGTCTAGTGGTAAGACGCTTGCCTGCTCCTCTGAAGGACCCGGGTTCAATCCCAGGCCCAGGCAACCTTTCATGAGCATCATCCCAGCTGCTGGATGTCGTTCGGATGAGACGTTAAATTGGCGGTATATTGTACTCAGTTTCTATGCTGAGGCAAGTAAAAGATCCCACTCATGGGGTTAATGTGTAACATGGGTGGACTCCTCCTTTCTCTCTCACCTTTCATCAATCAATCCTCGATAGCGGCAAGACCTTGCCTTAGAGGGCTGCGCTTTCCATATACAGTGGACCCATAATATTTTCATTCAGTGTTTTTTTAAATGAGGTTGGGTTTTTACTTCTGTCCATTTTGTGTTGCTCTGGCAATATGAGAAAAACAGGTGGACATATATTTAGACTCCTACATGGCCAAATGTGCCACGTGCGTTTTCCATGAGAAGGATAAACGCATGGCAAACGCATGGTTTTTAGCTAATTATAATAAGGAAAAAACCATGCGTTTTCCATGCGTTCATCCAAATGCATGGGAAACGCATGTAGCACAATTGGCCATGTACTGTAATGGTAGCATTAGTTTAAGTAATGGCAAAGGAAGCGGCAGTAATAGCAGAAGTACAAATGGCCAGACAGCAAGAAATGGACAGAGTGACACCATCAAATTACCCATGACACATAACCCGGGGCAGTGGATACAAAAGGGTTTTTAGTAGTAAAAGAATAACAGATTGAAAGGGTGTTTTGGGAAAAACCCCAGAAAATATGTTTTGATAACACCTAACCAACCAAGAGGGCGCTCTAATGAAAACACCACAGTGGCAACCTCAGCAGCGCCACACCGGAAGCACCTCCGCAGCAAATGCTCAAATTGGTTTATCGGAAACCTGAAAATTGGCCGTGAATAATTGGGGTGATAAAAGGGGGAAAAAGTGGCGATAAAAGAGAGGGGGCGCTGCGGTCTAAATGGTGGAGGGCTTGTTACCCACAATTCCAGTGTCATCCTATTTGCAAAGCACATTCTAGTGGCCTCCAATTTTGGTTGCAATTCAAACGATCTCTGTTCATTAAGGCAACTTGCTTCAAGCTGGAGGGCACCCTCTTTCCCATCCAGTCTTTCTTGCTCTTTTTCACTCTTTCTTTCCACTCTTTTCACTCTTTCTTTCCACTCTTTTCACTCTCTTTCCGCTCCTTTTATTCTTTCTTTCCACTCTATCTGGCTTAGAAATATCTCAAAAGATCTGGTGTCATCTCTGTCTGCCTTTCAAGTTTTCATCAGCCTTCCTTTTCAGTTCTGTCTGACCCAATTGAATACAATGTCATTCTCTAGCAACACCTTGCCATTAAGACCACCCTCGATGCATGTTTTACTGGCCTCAATGGTGTGGTGGCCTCAATGGTTTGGTGGCCTCAATGGTGTGGTGGCCTCAATGGTGTGGTGGCCTCAATGGTTTGGTGGCCTCAATGGTGAGTTGGCCTCAATGGTGTGTTGGCCTCAATGGTGAGGTGGCCTCAATGGTGTGGTGGCCTCAATGGTGAGTTGGCCTCAATGGTGTAATGGCCTCAATGGTTTGGTGGCCTCAATGGTGAGGTGGCCTCAATGGTGTGGTGGCCTCAATGGTGAGGTGGCCTCAATGGTGTGGTGGCCTCAATGTTTTGGTGGCCTCAATGGTGTGGTGGCCTCAATGGTGAGTTGGCCTCAATGGTGTAATGGCCTCAATGGTGTGGTGGCCTCAATGGTGTGGTGGCCTCAATGGTGAGTTGGCCTCAATGGTGTAGTGGCCTCAATGGTTTGGTGGCCTCAATGGTTTGGTGGCCTCAATGGTGTGGTGGCCTCAATGGTGTGGTGGCCTCAATGGTGTGGTGGCGTCAATGGTTTGGTGGCCTCAATGGTGAGTTGGCCTCAATGGTGTGTTGGCCTCAATGGTGTGGTGGCCTCAATGGTGAGGTGGCCTCAATGGTGTGGTGGCCTCAATGGTGAGGTGGCCTCAATGGTTTGGTGGCCTCAATAGTGAGGTGGCCTCAATGGTGTGGTGGCCTCAATGGTGTGGTGGCCCCAATGGTGAGGTGGCTTCAATGGTGTGGTGGCCTCAATGGTGAGTTGACCTCAATGGTGTGGTGGCCTCAATGGTGTGGTGTGACTTCAATAGTGAGGTGGCCTCATTGGTGAGTTGGCCTCAATGGTGAGGTGGCCTCAACAAGTGATATTCCAGATAGTTTGCCACATTGGGTCAACATCGCTCCAATTCTGGCAATCGTCAGCCAACGTCTAATGAGAACAGGTCTTTAAAAAAGTGACTTCTTTATGTTATTATTCTTGAAATATTCAATTAACTTGATAAACTGTAACTGGTGACTCAGGAGATTTCAGCTTACCTTTATATGCCTGGGTGGCCTCTCGATGGCGGTCTTAAGACCTTAGAGAGGCCTCCCACACATAGAGAATATATAATAAAATTAAATGATATCGCTTTACTTGTATATTGTCTGTGTGTGTGTGTGATTAGGGCTTTACGTCCTGTATTTCTGCACCAGTTGGGCTAATTAGGACAGGGAGGGACCATGGCAATGAGACGAAGGATGAAACAGCCATCCAACTTAGGCTCGACCGGTAATCGAACCCGGGACCCAGCGGTTGGAATTTGTGTATTGTCTCTTTGTCTATGTATTTGTGTATGTATTTGTCCATGAATGATTTGTATATGAATTGTATGTCTCTTTGTGTATATAAATGTCTTTTTCTGTCTGTCTTTTTCTGTCTGTCTTTTCTGTCTGTCACACCCAGACAGCATTCCAAATCGTTTCAACGTCGGCGCTAAGTCGGTGAGTTAATACGATGTTGTAACGACAGTGGCCTATATGGAAACGATGCTGGGCCGATTTGTTTTTTATGTTATCTGGGGGTAGTCTTAATAATGCAGGGGTCTTAATAGTGTCTCTGAAAACGGGGTAGTATACAGACAGTACATGCCAGATTGGCTTGACATGGCACGATGTTTGCCCAGAACGGCTAATGTTGAAACAACGTTGTCCCAATTTGCAATGCTGGGTAGTCTTAATAATTCGGTGGTCTTAATAATTCGGTGGTCTTAATAGTTCGGTAGTCTTAATAATTCGGTGGTCTTAATAATTCGGTGGTCTTAATGGGTAGTATTAAAGCGGGGTTCTACCGTAAATGCACTTTAGCAAACCCTGCCCACCTGAACAAGCTCTCCTTAAGGGTGAGGGATGATTGGGGTGTCTGTGTGTGCCCCTTTTCAAGGGCCCCTCAGATGTCACCACCCACGCAAATTACCCGAAGCTTCACTTCATTTTCGTGGCCATGATAATTGGAGAGATATTAGGCTGAAGGAAGCTTTAATCTTGTGTACATGATTAATCACAGCAGCACATTACAGATTGCATTTCTGGTTCTGTTCTAAGACCAGGAGCTAGTTTGTGGGTAAACCCAGGTTCCAAGTATTCATGATAGCTAGATAGATAGATAGATAGATAGATATGGGAAGTGCAGCCCTCTAAGGAAAGTTCTTGCCACTATCGAGGGTTGATTGATGAGATGAGCTGAGAGAGAGGAGGAGTCCACCCATGTTACACATTTACCCCATGGGTGGGATCTTTTACTTGCCTCAGCATAAACACAGAGTACAAGGGACCGCCAATTTAACGTCTCATCCGAACGACATCCAGCTGGGATGATGCTCATGAAAGGTTGCCCGATACATAATATACATTTGTACTAGTGCTTTAGGATGATGATAAAAGGGGTCACGAAAGACCTGCATGAATTTCATAGACAAAAAAAGTTATGGATGTCTTTGCTGAGGCAAGTAAAAGGTCCCACAAGTGGAGTTAACATAACATGGTCTGGACTCCCAAACCATCCCTCGTGTCATCCATCAATCAACGTTTTAGAGGGTTGAAATAGCCAAATCATTTTCAATTTAACTATGCCACCAATAAATATCTCAATGTTAAATACAGGCCTACTAAACGTTTTATAAAAAACGGTTGACTCTAGATGGCTGTAGCGACCTGTACCTGACTGTGGTCTTCTGTCCACTTCTATAGCTAATAATCAGCTTACATTTATCACCAAAAAAGTGTAAACAATGGCAAATGTAAGAAATTAATCTAATATATTATAAATATTTACTTTTAGATCCTGTTTAAGTAGCCAGCTACGACAGCTTTGGCTAGGTTCAATTTGACGAACTGTTTTTAATGAAACTAACTAACTTTTTAAAGACAAGAAATTCTACTATAAAACTACAAGTAAGCAAGATCTGGTGAACGGCCCATCATGAATTGGTTCAGATTGGTTGAAAGATCTGTCAGCAACTGGTTAGGATAGGTTAGATGAGCTGTCTCAGCAACTGGTTGAAGATGTTAGTGACTGGTTAGAGGCCCATCAGCTTTGGTTGATCCACTTGAGAAACGCCTTTGCTGTTAACGAGGGGAATTGCCTATTCAAGGAACTGGCCCTAATCGAAAACTCATTTGCAGAATTCCCTGTTGACAAGGAGATGGCCGCCTCTGCAATGAGCTAACTGCAATGAGCTGCAATGAGCTTGGATGCTCCAATGAACTCTTCATTAGGCTGTCCTCAAGCAACTGGACTTGGTCAGTACACTGCAGCAAGGCCACACACACACAGGCCTATTCTTCCATTAGTGATACACACTACTGGCTGTAGGGTCGCCCACTGTACCAATTATTCTATGGTAAATTGTATTTTCAAATATTACCATATGGAAAATATAAAAAATAGTAACCAAGAATAAGGAATTGAACAGATTTATCAGACTCGGAACTCAGGTTTATTCGACAAAAAAAGGAATAAAAGAAAAAATAAATTACTGGAGACCGCAAAAGACAGGGGCCACCGTTTGCGAAACAAATAAAATAAAAAAGTACATAAAATTAATAAAAATATATATATATATAAAATAATGATGTAATGGAGTATAATGGGTAAACAAAAATGATGAAGACCTGGACAAAAAAATATTGGCAATGGTGATTTGCACAGAGTTGATACTTGTAACCCAGGACCACCTAACTAGCTTGGCAATGCCTTTACCACTAAGCCACACAGGTCCACAGCCGAATGGCAAGAAGAAAAGTGTTCATTACAGGCCTACAGTGCAATCTAGTGGTGCCATCATAGTTATATTATACAGGGCCCTGTTGTAAAATAGACAGTAGTCTGAAAAATGTTACCCTGTTAAAATATATTGAAATAACTAAATCAATAAATAAATAATAAATGTTATGTAATAAAACCTATTCCCAGATCGCATCTGATATCGTTTTGACGTCGGCCTTATGTGAGTGACGTTGGGTCGACATTGGGCCGACACTGGGCCGACGTAGCATGTTATCAGGTTTCTACAGAATGAGGGACTTTTGATCTAACAAAAAGACTGTTGAATTGAAAATAATTTTATTTGGCAATTAAACAAGAATACAGCATGATATTTTGTTATTTTTTGGCATGATACATTTAAAATGATTACATATCTATATTCTATTAGTGTTAAACATGCCAGGAGACCCCAAAGAACCTCAGTGGGTTGTGTTGGGGGCCACCTTAAATTTATACAATATTAATATTATACTACTGGATTAAAAAAAATAATAATTACAATAATAATAGTATAAGTTAGTATAAAAAATAGAAAGGAGAGAGTAATAATAATAATGAAAATAATAATGATAATAATATATGACATATATGCAACCATATTCTGCAAAACTACAAAAGCTCTCAGCCAGAGGCCAAGATTTCTGCTACCATAACTTAATTTCGGATGTAAAACTTAATAGGCCCATAAATATCCGTAAGATGTTTAAAATCAAGTAAAGATACAACATCTCTAATATATTTTCAGGGTGCTATCCCAGAATTCCGAGTGTGTCTGCTCTAAACCGGAAGTTGTCAGCCGAAGTGGCTCTCGGTGACGTCACGGCGACGTCACAAGCACCGTAATCGCAGTCGCGTGACGTTGAGAGGGAATTTGACGTGTCAAGTGGCCCAGGCCAACAAATTAAATTCGTCTGGGGGTCCTAACATTCTACTTCCGGTGACCTCCCGATCGTGCTGCCCTCTGGTGAGCGTAGACCAAACAAATGAGTCTGGAGTGTGTGATACCAGAAGGTAGTGATAAACAAGGATAGGAATGATTACGACAAATGTTTACATGTCAGAGCTATAATTAGAATGTGTAGCATAATCATTGCTCTGTACTGAATTGAAACTAGAAATGATACAGTGCCCTGTACGCATGTAAATTAATCAGATCTGACATTTATTGGCCTAGTCTAATTTTTAAGGTATTATAGTATTTCGTTGTTCAAAATAATGAGCAATATTTATAAAATAGTAAGTATGCTGGATTTTCATAATAAATTTCTCTATATTTAGCTTTAGGCTACTAAAACGATTTCATAGAAAATGACTGATAAGTAAACAGTGGAAAGACATATCTCCAGATATCTATCGGAATTACATGAGCTTGAGACGTTAAATTGGTGGTCCCTTGTACTCCGTGTCTATGCTGAGGCAAGTAAAAGATCCCACTCAAGGGATAAATGTGTAACATGGGTGGACTCCTCCTCTCTCTCACCTCATCAATCATCCCTCGATAGCGGCAAGAACTTGCCTTACAGGGCTGCACTTCCCATATCTATCTATCTATCTATCTATCTATCTATCTATGCACCGATCAAATTCAAAATGTTACCCCTAAAAGCATTGGAACAACTGGGCCACCCTGTCGAACGCCATAATGTAAATGTACTTAGTACAAAATTTAATGTTAAGTTAACATAGATTTGGAAAACTACTGACATTCCATGATAGACTCAATGATCATCAAAATTACTTTATTTTTAAAGAAATGCAAGACTCAAGACAAATCTTAGCTAAGAATTTGTTAGAAAATCACTCACTCTTTAAACTAAATTAAGACAAACACAGAACTTAATCAGGAATCGAAAGTCAGCCAGAATTGATAGTTATAGATCATAGTAATTAGCAAATATTACTAGAATGATAAATAATCCCTTGACAATTCCATTTCCTCTTAGAAAATGTCATAATTACTGAATAATTTATGAAATTAATTAATTACGAAATGTTTTATTTGCCTAGCTAGAAGTTTTGCTTATTATCAAACGAGTCATTTTGTCAGTTTTAAGCTCTCAACAGCTTAAGTAACGTTTAGTAACTTGTAGGCCGACATTTTTGAGTGTTATTTCCTATCATAAGCTGTGTAATTATTAGACCTTTTGTCAATCTAGTCTTTTGATACTAGTACATATGGTTTTTGTCTAAAATTTATAGTTTTTGTTTACAGTTTCTGTTTAAAATTTGTAGATTCTGTTTACAGTTTCTGTTTATAGTTTCTGTTAAAATTTATAGTTTCTGCTTACAGTTTCTGTTTACAGTTTCTGATCATAGTTTCTGTTTATAGTTTCTGATCACAGTTTCTGATCATAGTTTCTGATTATAGTTTCTGATTATAGTTTCTGTTTATAGTTATAGTTTCTGTTTATAGTTTCTGTTTATATACAATATCTATTAGCTAAACTGGTGCGGTAACGCTATTCCACACGTAAGCAGGATTCGTAAAAATCTGTGGCCAAAGAGCTATAGAGCCAGCTAACAGAGCCAGCCAGCTACAGAGCGCAAGAGCAGTGGCCAGTGGCGCTCCTGGCGGTGGCTGTGCCCACTATAGCATCATTCATACAAGTTGGAGGACCCAGGGAATGGGAGTTCTATCATAATGACTCGTTGGATTCAGCTACTGCTTAAAGTGGGATGTTTAATTGCAATTACAGGTAAGTCACTTTAAACTGACTTATATATGCTTACCTTTGAATGGGTGCTATCATTGTAATTTCAATTACCGTCATAGAAGCCCAAAGACTTCATTTTTAGGCATCTAAAAAGTCGCAAAAGTACACAGCACATGAAATCTATATTTACTCACAAATCGTCTACCTAATAAACAAGGGAATAATTAAACCCTCTTAATTTAAGGGTGACTCCATGAATAACCCCTCCAGGGAAGGAAAATCAATTCTCAGTTACCCCCTGCGCGAATGAGACGGGGTAAAACACTCTTCCCCGTTAGCTTTGAAATGCATAGACTCCTAAATCTATGAAACAGGCTGTATTGGAACACTTCAAAAACATTTCATAACCTGGAAATGTATTCGTAAAAAAATCATATTATCATCTTTATATTTTTTTTACGGTTTTCTCAGGGTTTAATTGTGTATATTTACCAAAATCTCTTATTTTTTTTTATGGTTTTTTTATTTTTTCTTATCTCAGGGAACTATATGTATTGCGCAATTAGAAATCTCAGTGCCTACAAAAAAAACCAAGTGCTCTAAGATAAACCAAACATAGTTTTAATAGTTTATATATAGAGATATTGAATTCATCTAAGCAACACAGGGAACTGAATGTGTCCATTTTGTGGTCTGTCTATCAGCCATACTTTTCAGTCAGTCTATCTGTGTCTATTTATCTATCTATATTTCTCTCTGTCATTCTCTTGTCTTTGTCTGTTATTCTGCTGTATCTATCTGTTCCTCTGTCCCCTTCTCATATGTAAATGTCAAATGTAAATTCTTTAACTTTATTCATTGACACAGTTGCAAGAATCCATTACCAGGTTTTCTTCACCTAATTTCAGTTGGCATCAAATTGCTGAAAATCATATGCTAGATTAAAAATGGCCACCCCCGAGTGCAAATGGCTTACCAGAATGAAATATACCAAGACTGAAATGATGATAGACAAGGATAGTTAGACAAATAGATATGACAATTTGTCGCACCCTGTATAAAGACCACATAGACAGATGGATAGATGGATAGATAGATATATGTATAGATAGATAGATAGATGGATAGCTGGATAGATAGATAGATAGATGATAGAAAGATAGAAAGATAGAAAGATAGATAGATAGATGGATAGATGGATAGATGGATAGATGGATAGATATATGGATAGATAGATGGATAGATGGATATAGATAGATGGATAGATGGATAGATATAGATAGATAGATAGATAGATGGATATATAGATAGATAGATAGATAGATAGATAGATGGATGGATAGATGGATAGATGGATAGAGATAGACAGATAGATAGATAGACATACAGAGAGACAGATAGACAGATAGACAGATAGATAGATAGACAGATAGACAGCTAGACAGCTAGATAGACAGACAGGCAGATAGACAGATAGACAGATTGATAGATAGACAGACAGATAAATAGATCGACAGATACATATATATATATATATATATATATATATATATAGATATACATATAGATGGATAGATAGAAAGATAGAAAGATACATAGATCTGTCATTCAGCATAAATAGAAGATCAACATTCGTACAAATATAACATTATATCAAATAAAGTAATTTAAAGTAAAGTATATTGTATACAAGTGGGAATGAGGGCATTAACTATGATGTTATTAATAAAGTGATATTTGTTACAAATCAATGAATCTCGCCATATTTTTATTTAAAGTCGACAAATTTTATGGGAGTTCATTTGATCCCAATCAGTGTCTAGATCCCATAAAGTGGGATAGCGTCAGTGTGAATGTGTTTTAATCCGGGCTCTATGCCTTTTTGAAAATCAGATTAAGTTTAAAAAGCCAGGCTGTTGGATTGAGTATTCATCACAGCCTATTGACATGCTTGTCATAATATAAGTAGGGCATTACACCAGTCACTCTGGTCCATAACTGTTGAAATCATTGCCATGGAAAATCATTTAGATACGTGTAGAAATATCATAATTTTATTCCATCTCACAAGGTTCCTGCCTATACAACAAGAAACCACTAAAATGTAAGTCTATCGATGCGACTAAAAGATGACTCAATGAGTACACCCCATGTGATGGGACAGGGACAGAGATGTGGCTCATAAACAGTGCAGGGAGTGGGGTTTGAACCCATGCACCCACAGTCACTGCCACGGATGAGATGATGATGAGTTCATCCCATGTGATGGGACAGGGACTGAGATGTGGCTCATAAACAGTGAAGTGACTGAGATGTGGCTCATAAACAGTGAAGTGACTGAGATGTGGCTCATAAACAGTGAAGTGACTGAGATGTGGCTCATAAACAGTGAAGTGACTGAGATGTGGCTCATAAACAGTGCGGGGAGTGGGGTTTGAACCCATGCACCCACAGTCACTGTCATGGATGAGATGATGATGAGTTCATCCCATGTGATGGGACAGGGACTGAGATGTGGCTCATAAACAGTGAAGTGACTAAGATGTGGCTCATAAACAGTGAAGTGACTGAGATGTGGCTCATAAACAGTGAAGTGACTGAGATGTGGCTCATAAACAGTGCAGGGAGTGGGCTTTGAACCCATGCACCCACAGTCACTGCCATGGATGAGATGATGATGAGTACATCCCATGCGATGGGGCAGGGTCTGAGATGTGGCAGATTATGATACCTCAAGATTGATTTTAGCTCTTAGAAAGTGTTAATAATTGACTTTGCAATGTTAAATACTCGAAATAGTCTGAATATCTTCAGATTGGGGATTAGATTTGTGATTTGGTTCTAAGATCAGGCTTCATTTTATCATGCATTCCAAATATTAATCTATAAACCATATATAACAATTTATTTCTGATTTGATAAACTACTTGCTGCCAAGGCCACTCGTTTCCCAAGGCTTTTCAAAATGAGCCATTTCTGACTGGATTATTTTCTTTCTGAAACCGTTTCTTTCCATAGCATTTCTTTTCACCCAGCTAATTTTTATCTCATCCAATGAACGCCACATGCAAAGTTGTAATCACTCAATCTCCCTTTATGTCTCAATTAAACTTGCACTTTTATTTAATCAAATAAGGGTGGACATTTTTGCCCCAATGAAAATGGCCATGATTATATCCTGCATTTCTTACGTTTTCTGTCAAATTTAATTATTATTATTTTTTTTTATATAAGAATACAATTTAGTATCGTTGTTTCAAGTTTCAGCAGCGGTTGCTCCCATGCATTCTGTCCTATTCTATTCTATTCTATAATATTCTACTCTAGTCTATAATATTCTATTCTATTCTGTTCTATAATATTGCACTCCACTCCACTCCACTCCACTCCACTCCACTCCACTCCACTCCACTCCACTCCACTCCACTCCACTCCACTCCACTCCACTCCACTCCACTCCACTCCACTCCACTCCACTCCACTCCACAAAATTCTAAAATATTCTATTCCATTCAATTCCATTTTATTCTATTATACTCTACTCAACTGCACTCTACTCTATTCTATAATATTCTATTCTATAATACTCCATTCTACTCCACTCCACTTCACTCCACTCCACTATACTCTATGATATTCTATTCTATTCTATTCTGTGATATTCTATGATATCCTATAATATTCTATAATATTCTATGATATCCTATAATATTCTATAATATTCTATGATATCCTATAATATTCTATAATATTCTATTCTATTCTATAATATCCTCTAATATTCTATGATATTCTATTATATTCTATAATATTCTATAATATCCTATAATATTCTATAATATTCTATAATATTCTATATTATTCTATATTATTCTATAATATTCTATAATATCCTATAATATTCTATAATATTCTATGATATCCTATAATATTCTATAATATTCTATGATATCCTATAATATTCTATAATATTCTATTCTATTCTATTCTATTCTATAATATCCTCTAATATTCTATGATATTCTATTATATTCTATAATATTTAATAATATCCTATAATATTCTATAATATTCTATAATATTCTATATTATTCTATAATATTCTATAATATTCTATAATATCCTATAATATTCTATAATATTCAATAATATCCTATAATATTCTATAATATTCTATATTATTCTATAATATTCTATAATATTCTATAATATCCTATAATATTCTATAATATCCTATAATATTCTATAATATTCTATCGCCATACACCCAGTTGTTCTAGGAACTATTTCTGCTATTCTTTTGTGTCATAACAAATTCTTTCACCTGAACAATGCAATTAACATAACTGGGCTGTAAAAAGTAGTTCCTGAATTCCTACATCGCCTTATAGTTTACTCACAACCGTGCACTTCCGCGCTAATGGTGGCCATGAACTAGCGAGAAATAGTCCCAGCATATTTTGCCAACTTGTTTGGGCGGCATATGTGTTAAAAGGCACTTGTTTACATAAAAATGTGCATTCGACATGTTGTCCTCCTCCTGCTAATATAGTCCGTTGTCTGGCTGCCAGATTGCGCTTGTGTAAGTCCGCCGCGGGCGGTTCTACTTTTTGCTTACTTATTTTGCACTCACTCGACTATTAGGCGAATTCTAGAAATCTTTTGCATTTTATCTCGTTTCTTTTACAGCAATTAGAGCTCAATATAAATTGTGTATCACTATATATTAGAATACACTGGGAACCCAACAATCCAGACTACTCCTCTAATCTCTGAAGTGATTTTAACACCAAATTCTTGACTGTAACTTCATCAACAGTTTGGAGACCTTGATTTGTGTGGTATTAGAGTGCCTAGCATATTAGTGGTGACAAAGCGAGTTGGGAAGAACTGAAAATAACTTCTGCCAAAGTCCTCATGTGACGCAGATCATAACTTTGTTTCGTTTGAAAAAAGTAAAACATCTGTCCTAAAGCTATTGAATTTGCTCAGCCAACCCTGAGAGATTATCAACAGAGAGATTATCCTAAAATGTTGATTACTCTGGTTTATAAACAGTCAGGGTGGGCTGTTGGAGATATTCATTGGTCTCTCTCGGCTGAAATCTGCAAACGATAACATTTAATAATAATGTGGCAAAGGCACTTTGAAAGACTAAACAATTTTCATTGTTTGCCAGTGGAACCACTTTTCTGCTAGGCACTATTATGTTTTTTAATTATGTTGCATTGTTCTATCAATTACATCCCAACAAAGGAGTAGCTTACTATTTGTACTGAAGCTTAAATTTCATCTGAGGCAAGAGTGGGGGCCTACATGGCCAAATGTACCATGGGCGTTTTCCATGCGTTTGGATAAACGCATGGTTTTTGCCTCATTATAATTAACTTAAAACAATGCGTTTTCCATGCGTTTATCCTTCTCATGGAAAGCGAATGTGGAACATTTGGCCATGTAGCTCAGTGGTAGCGCACTGGGCTTGCAACCACTGGGTCCCGGGTTCAATTCCCGGTCGAGCCCATGCTGGATGGCTGTTTCATCCTTCGTCTCATTGCCATGGTCCCTACCTGTCCTAATTAGCCCATCAGGTGCAGAAATACAGGACATAAAGCCCTAATCTACCACCACCACTCATCTGAGGCAAAATTATAGGACGTAGTAAATCAAGTCATAATATAAACAATGACTAGGGCTGTTTATCGAGGGTTATGCCTAAAATCGATACTCGAGTATTTTCCAGTTTTCCGTGTTATTAGTACAGATGCCAATTTCGTGAAACAAGTCATACATCAACATGTCATGAACGTCCTCATACTATACACGGAGCGTCGGCGTTAGAAAAAAAGTTCACACATGTTTAAAACATGTTTATAACGGTGGGTAACCTAATACTTTGCTGATAAAAGTAGATAGTGTTGGGCACATCATCAAAGTTGTTACTTTAAAAAATATATCGATATTTATGGGAGCTGGTCAATCATTTTCAAGCAGCAGTGCTGCCGAGCGATAATCGAGTATTTGCTAACTCGACACAGGCCTAACAATGAAATCGAAAACATTTTTCCATATATTTGCCTGTATGCGTCAAATGGTGAGTGTTATAGATAATTGTTTAACTTGAAATAGAATAAATAAATGAAAACTGAGAATGGTAAAATATGACAGAAAACTTTTCACAAATCTTCAATGTAGCAATTTCATCTCATGGACTTCAATCCAAGCATCCCTGTAATATTACAACAAATTCTAAAATATCTAATTGCAATTCAAGGACTATTGAAATTGCAGCTGCTGTAACAAGTGGTGATTTTAATCCAACACAAACTAATTCAAAACTTAATTTTCCAAAGCTTTATGGTTGACATTGGGTTGTTTAAATGCCTCTCAAAAGATTTCTCAGATTTTCAGAAATCTTGAAAAATCAGCAATTGTTTTCATATCGATCAGCAAATTTCTTTGACTTTTAAAAAAGAATAAAGACGAAACAACGGCCTCCCCTAATATCGCCCATTGCCACGTGTTTCCTGGGTGTTATTACCTAACAACAGAAGCCCCCGTCTGATCTAATTATTCCACAGTTCTGTTTTCCAGGGGGTTTTATTTGCAAATTTATCTCATCAAGTGTGAGAGATTGCTCTGAAATTCCCTTTAATGAACTTAACCGGGCCTTTTAATGCCTCCAAACACTCAACTGACATTCACCATATGTGCCACTCGGTTAACAGCTCTGCTTACCATTTTGATTTACTGAAGAAACTGACTTGAAATTTTCTTTTACTATGACATGAAGGACTACTTGACTTCATCTACTTCAGCCATATAATGGAAATTTAAGAACCTCATTCTGATGTATTGAAGAAACTGACTTGAAATTCTCTTTTTTACTATAACAATGTGACTTCCTTCTACTTTAGCCATATAATAGAATGGAAATTTAAGAACCTCATTCTGATATGTTGAAGAAACTGACTTCTAAATTCTCTTTACTATAAAATGAAGTAAAACTAAGATTTTCACATGACTTCCATCTACTTTAGCCATATAATAGAATGGAAATTAAAGACCCTCATTCTGATAAATTGAAGAAACTGACTTCAAATTCTCTTTACTATAATGTGAAGTAAAACTTAGATTTCCAGTGCAGGACTACACGACTTCCATCTACTTTAGCAATGTAATAGAATAGAAATTTAAGACCTTCATTCTGACATATTGAAGAAACTGACTTGAAATTTTCTTTTACCATAACAAGTAAAACTTCGATTTCCAGTGTAGGACTACATGACTTTATCTACCATTTTAACAGAATGGAAATAAAAGACCCTCATTTTGCCAAAAAGAGTAATTTACCAATTCCATAATTGACAATGCAGTGTGAAAGGCATTTTTTCAGCTCCTCTTAAGATCCTGGGTTTGAATCCAGACCTGGCAATGCTGTTTGTCAATGAGCAAAGACATGTTATCAGCATGACACAGATAGCATTCCAAATCGTTGCAACAACGGCATTATGTCGGCGATGTTAATACGATGTTGCACCGACAGTGGCCAACATAGAAAACGATTCTGGCCCGACTTGGAATGCCATCAGGGGAGGTATTGAACTGGCCACACTCTAATGGTGTAATTATAAGCCTTATCATCTCATCATTATGTTTGCCTCTGGTAGCTGGCAACATAAACTGAACAAGCTTAACATGAGCACCAATAAGATAAACTTTATGATGAGTAATGTCAATTCAGGAAGTAAATTAAGTATAAAATGGCAAAGATGCACTTCCACAAATAAGCAATAGATATATATACAAAATGATAAATGTAAAACTATTGCCATTTTCAAAAACAAATTTATACCCTTATACTTATGGAGTGTGTGTGTGTGTGATTAGGGCTTTACGTCCTGTCTTTCTGCACCAGTTGGGCTAATTAAGACAGGCAGAGACTATGGCAATGAGACGAAGGATGAAACAACCATCCAACTTAGGCTCGACCGGGAATCGAACCCGGTACCCAGCGGTTGGAAGCCCAGAGCTCTACCTCTGAGCTAGGACCCCACCCCTTCCACTTATGGAACAAAAACTATATCCGATTGTAGAAATTACGGTTAAGATGTTATTTTACACAAAGAAATTCCTGTGTTGAAGAATAACAGCTGGAGATCCCTAATCCAAATTCCACAGCAGATTCTAAGCCAAATGTAATGACATTAAATGAAGGTGAGAATTGTGAAGTGCTTTTAATTATTGCTGCAGGAAACTCCCCAACTTCAAACACCATCCAAACATAATTATCTTTTCTTCACTGAAACTCCTCTGAATATTAAAAGAAGTATTAAGGAGGCGGCCTTTCGTGGGGAAGCTTCTGATATTGTTACCGGGAACAACGAAGCTATAGATCCACAATGAGACAGAAAAAAAAGTGGGAATTGCGAAGAAAAACATCAAAAGAAAGAGAAAGAGTTAGAAAGTTAACGCAAAGAAGACAGAGAAATAGAGACAGCTAAAGGTAATATTAAATCCAAAAGTTACAGAAATATGAACTTATTAGTTAACACAAGGTAGACAGAGAAATAGAGACAGCTAAAGGTAATATTAAATCCAAAAGTTACAGAAATATGAACTTATTAGTTGACACAAGGAAGACAGAGAAAAAAAGACAGCTAAAGGTAATATTAAATCAAAAAGTTACAGAAATATGAAATTATTAATAATAAGAAAATGTTTACTGGAAGCAGGAAGAACAATTGAAAGTCAATAAATATTGAGACAAATAGAGAACAAAGCAGTTTTACTAACACATATTTTATCTTACAATCGTACTATATATAAAGGACGGTTGTCACATAAGTTAGGAAATCTTCGCTCAAGAACTAAGTTTCGCCCATCTTTAATTTATTTCAATCATATTTAAATAGCCTCTTTTCCTTTTAATTTATAATGTAAGGGTTGTGCACAATTTTACAGCTTTTTAGTAAGCTAGAACACACCCCCCACAGTATGCTTATGTCTTTTATTGTGTAATGTACTAACCGTATTGAAGTACTACCTACTGTGTACAAATAAAAATCTTAAAACCTAAAAAGACAAATCCGTTACATGCAGGTCCCACTGTAGTTCAGCAATCATGGAAGGTCTTAAAAATGAGGTGGCCTAAATGGCGAGGCAAAGTATGATAACCATACAGCTAAGCCTAAATTGGCAATATAAAATATATACTACAGATACATGGCCAAATGTGCCATGCGCATTTTCAATGAGAAGGATAAACGCATGGAAAACGCATGGTTTTTGCTTCATTATAATTAGCTAAAAACCGTGCGTTTTATCCTTCTCATGGAAAACGCACGTGGCACATTTGGCCATGTAGCATGCCTCAATTCTGAGGCTATTTAATTGTTAGGTGATCTTAATAGTGAGGTACTGTTAAGGCAGGATACCTCTGTACTTCTGTACTGGACACTGCACAATAGCCAGACCCAGTAACAGACATGTACATAGGGCTATCTATAGTTACTCTTCAATATATATGACGCACTGAGGGTATATTTTGTAGCGTGGTCTTTTCTTAGAGATTGTTCAATATAGTTTGGCCCCGGGATCAACTAAAAAGCCAAGTGCCCATATGAATATACAAAATCCAATATGAGCTGCACATTGGCTCTAGGTTCTCCTAAAGTTGCATGCATACAACCATATTAAATGCACGTATGCAGCTAAATTGCATGTCATAATGCATCCCCTGTCAGAAATGCATGACTGAGTCAATTTAAGTTTGAATGCATGACTAGAGAAGCCAATGTATGTAATCAAGAGACTAATTATATTTGTAATTAAGTCGAAATTAGAGGTATTTGGTATAAACTGTATCGGCATTACCAATGTGGCCAAGATAACATTCCAAATCGGGCCAGCGTCGTTTCTATATCCGCCGCCCTCGTCACAACATCGTTTTGACATCGCCGACATCGTGCCGACACTGACATGATTTGGAATGCCACCAGGGAGTTGGGTATTTCAATAATAATCATCGGACATGGAATGATAGCTTACGAAATGCCAGTTTCAATTCACAATTAAGTTATTCCTATTGATGTAGTTAAATTATAAAGATCTTAGGAAAATATGACAGGCCTTGTACATTTGAAAACCCTACTTCTGAGTTCAATCTACATGGCCAAATGTGCCACGTGCGTTTTCCATGAGAAGGATAAACGCATGGAAAACGCATGGTTTTTAGCTAATCATAATGAGGCAAAAACTATTCGTTTTCCATGCATTTATCCAAATGCATGGAAAACGCACATGGTTAATTTGGCCATGTATCTGTCCAATATTTTAGAAGATCGAGACATACACCCTCTTTTAAAAGCAGAGATTCTGGAGTTTGTTACATGACTTACACTGTATGTATAGTAGATAGAATTTCACAAATAATTGGTGTAATCTGAGCTGATCAAAATCTACGAATACTAATTACAAACACAAAAGAAAGATACAAGAAAACGCCTACATCAAATGGATTCAGAAGATGATTTTGTTGAAATTTCTGATACCATATTGCTGCAAACCTATATGACAGTTAATGCTATCTATGAAATATCATCCCATCATTATGTTTGCCTATGGCAGCTGGTTATATAAGCTGAGCTTGCAATACTGGTCAATACATTGCAATGATGCCACGATTGGCCCATCATGGAGAGATTGGGTTGTCCAAATATCAAACTAAGTGTCTATGCTGAGGCAAGTAAAAGATCCCACCCCTGGGGTAAATGTGTAACATGGGTGGACTCCTCCTCTCTCTCTCTCTCACCTCATCAATTCACCCTCGATAGTGGCAAGAACTTGCCTTAGAGGGCTGCACTTCCCAAATCTATCTATCTATCTAGCTATCAAAACACACTTAGAATTGTACTCAAATAATGTGGTAAAAAAGGGTCAACCGTTTTTAAAAGACCAGAGCCACCTTTTGCAATCTTACTTGAAACTAGTTCCACCAGGAAGGAGATTGCAATCAATAGATGCTGCACAAAGCTGTTAGCTTAACTCTTTTGTACCACTTGCTGCTTTATGACCTTTGAATGAAAATGTTGCAATTGTTTGACCTTTTTGTGGAGATTCCTTGCAAAACTAATTTCTCACCTAGCTATTAATAGCCTTTTGTATGTTGTATCTTGTATAGAAACCAAAAACACAGCACTGACCATTGAATTAGTACAACAACAAATTTTAAGTCAGCCAGCTTGGAATGCCTCAAAAATATAATAGTTAAGTAAGGATTAAGGAAGTTGCCAATTTAAGATAAAAGGTGAAAGGTGCACTGTCTGTCAAATTTGCACATAAAAGTAATGATATAAATCAATACTGCCTTCTTGTTTCATGATATATTTTACATTACATGCCAATTTTTAGTCAACAATTTAGTTTCAATTTACAATAAATAATATAAATATTAGTTTGTCATGCCATCAAAAACTCAATATGTTAACAAACCCTGTGATGACGTCACAATACTAAACAATGGTGATGATGTCATTCCCATTATTTCCAATGTTTTGGTCTGGATTTTATCCAGTAAATAATGTCTGATAAAATCATTAGATCACACAAATTTAGTGTGCCTTGATTAATAAAGGTTATTTATGACCTATTTGATTGAGTCTTACAAAATGGCAAATTTGACAGACAGTGCAGCTTTAAGCAATCATTTTTTTCTTGCAAATGCAGTAGACGGCAGTTGTATGCTATCCTGTCAGTCATTTATCAGTCACTGCATTGCATTTCTGGTCTGTCTCACACAAGCCATGCTTTGGTTCCATCGGCTGCTGTCTTCCCAGATGTCACAACTACGACATGACAAGCGGAAGTTGCGACATCACTACGACACACTTCGCCCATTTGAGGACACTGCCCGAGGCGCAGGACCGTCACTGCGCCCTTGGCACCGTCGGGAAGGCTGTCGGGGAAGGCTGTCGGGGAGAGCTGTCGGGACGCCTGAAATGTCCTCTTTGGTTATGCTATTGCGAAACTGTTAATAATATATATTATGCTACTTACATTGTTCCTAAATTGATTGATGATAATGATAATTTTAGTGGAAACTTTAGATACGACAAATCAAAATACGAGTCCTAATGGCTTTTATTTGAAGACACAAGTCTTAAGGAGGAACCTTCTGAGACGAATCAGAAGTCGCTGTCTAGCCCTCCCCCTGACCCCTTGAGGAAGCTTTACATCAATTCCCTGTACTACAAGTTAATAGCCTTTAAATGATGGCTGACAGAATGCATACTGAAATAATAGAAGATGAATTGTAAATAGGTCCACATCGAAGCCCACCTCGAATAAAGTGTTTGCGATTCCAACAGGTCTTAATTGTGAGGTTAAACTGTATTATCAAAATTCTAGTAGACCATTTTCTGTAATTATAAATGGTGTAAATGGTGACAATATTTTTCATCAGAAGACATTGCAATTTACCCAGATATCAGCGTTAAACAGGTTCTATATCGAATAACCATTGAGGCATTAAACATCCCTGCGGAACTCCTCCACTAAATATCTCCGCTGCTCCAATTTTAATTTTCTCAGCAATTTGACTCCTAGATGCCAAACGCGGAAGCAAATGTCACTTTGGCAAGGCTGAAAAATGCCAAATTGACAACTTGGCAAGATTAGGGATTGGGTAGGCCAGATTAGCCCATATCCTGACAGCCAAGCAACAGTTAATCTAATAGCGAGTCTAGATTAAATGCCAAAAGCTTAGAATGTTTTGTGTAATTCAAAATTTGATATTTGTTAGATAGTACATACCAATATATATCTTCATTCAATTTAGTCGATTAGACCCCCCCCCCCCTCTCCTTTTTTTTGGTAAACTTACACACTTCGAAAAATTTACTTTTATTTTTTCAAATTTCATATTGAACATCACTCAATTTCCAAGTAGTTTATAAGTTAGGCTCTATGTTTATGGGGTCCATTTTAAACTATGCAGACATATTTTCTTGATCAATTCACGATCATTATTGGACTTATTATTGGGCCCAGTGATCTCCTTCCAAACATGCTTGAATTCTATAAACAAGGAACATCCTTCCAAATACCTTCATTTATGAAATGTAAATAAAGTATACCATTGTCATTCACTAATAACGATTTGCTTGGATCTTTCGGAAAACCAGGAGGACACTGGATAGGGATGCTATTAATGTGTCTTAGAGTGTTCACTCGATAGCAATGCTATTAATGTGTCTTAGAGTGTTCACTCGATAGCAATGCTACTAATGTGTCTCAGAGAGTTCCTCCTGGCCTTTATACACTGAAAAGAATATATTTATTGTTTCCAGTTATTATTGTATGAAGGCAAATAAATTCGTCTTGAGTCTTGACTTCAGTAAAGACAAATTCTACCATTGATAAACTGGAAATTATGTACTCAAAGCAATTTATCATTTTCTGCATAGCTATGCATTTGATAACATTACAATAATAGACAATTTATAATCGTTTAATGAACAATTACTGTAACATATTGTCAACTCATATTATTGCTGCTGTTCCGTATAATTTAACTGTCAAATATTGTGCAGACAAACTGGTATATTTCACACCTAGCATTCTGACTCACTACAAGCTTTTTTCTGGTAGTCTAAATACCTGGGGCTTACATATGAAATTGATTTGAAAATATAAACACTGCGTTTTGTTTACTTTGGGCTCAGTAGGGGCTCTTTTAAACCATGAATAGGCCATGTCAGCATCTGGCAAAAATGGCTGAATAGCTAGGAGCTATCCACAAGGAGCTATCCACGTGCCACCTGCATTACTAGCACTTGACTAGCACTAGTCTAGCAGCACAGTTTTGTCCTACTAATGGGACAACTGCGGGTTGAAATTTACTGGTATTAGAGTGCCTAGCATTGTAGTGGTTACACAGTGAATTGGGCAAGTACTGAAAATAACTAAATAAAGTGCTCATGTAATGTAGATCATTGCTTTGTTTTGTGAAGCAACTGTCCAAAAACTATTCAATTTGCTCAATCAGGCGAACGTTTTTACCAACACAGGGATTATCCTAAAATGTTGATTGCTATGTTTTATAACAGTCAAGGGTGGCTGGTGATATTCAATAGTCTTTCACTGCTTGAACCTACTAACAATAACAACCAATGTGACGTGGCAGAAGCACTTTGAAAGACTGAAAATCTTTTTTATTGTTAGCCAGTATAACCACTTTTCTGCTCGGCATTATAATATAACAATAATATAAAGTGCAGACTGTTTGATCTCATGCATAGTGGTCCATACATCTAGGGTGCTGTTACATAGGAGCTCAACTGTGTTTTTAGAAGGATTTAAAGTGGATAGGAACAGTGTAATTTGAAAGGCATTCTGAAGTGACCAAAACTAGCCTGCCATGTGTTGTCGAGAAAGGCTTACAAATTAAACAATGTAATCTCTAAAATAACTAGGAGTGGTGGTGGTGGTGGATTGGGGCTTTACGTCCTGTATTTCTGGACCTGATGGGCTAATTAGGACAGGTAGGGACCATGGCAATGAGATGAAGGATGAAACAGCCATCCTACATAGGCTCGACCGGGAATTGAACCCGGGACCCAGTGGTTGGAAGCCCAGCGCGTTACCACTGAGCTAGGCCCCCACCCTTCTAAAATAACTAGCAATCTACTGCATATGAAGAGAAAAAAGTCTCTATCTATTCTTATGAAATATCCATCGATGCAAAGAGCTATCACTAACTTCACATCCAGAGTGTCAAGATTACAAAGGATCAGAAAAGTACTTAGTCGGCACTCCTTAACAAGTGATGACATCATTCTTAAGGACTAGCCGGTCTGGCAATCGACAGAATTCCACTTTTCTTTTTGTGACTAATCAGTGAAATTGGAAAAGCATCAAATGGGGAGGAGAGATTTCGACAGACTAGTCAGTTCATAAAAGCGGGGTTGAGCTAAAGTGGGGGCTTCAGAAGAGCCCGGGAATGTGTTAAGACATCTACTTTGGGCAAGGAGTTCTGCAGGGTCCAAAATTGGCCCAGCTTTATGGAATCAAGAAAATCAACTCGAAGGGCCTTTTATAGATAGCAGACAGCAGCCCCAGTACAAGATATGTTTTCTTTTTCGTGTTTTCCTAGAAATGCCACTCCCTACTTGCATTAGCCCCTCTGGGCCACAACATGCTTACTATAACATACTAAGGGCTTCAGAGGAGAATCTAGTATTATAGAGGTGTAGTCATCATAAACTTCATTCATCCAATGGTATTGCAGTTTCCAATTAATTTATCAGCATTATTGTTACAGTTTATTTAAAGGACATAGACAACCATATGCTAAAGTTGATAACAGACTGATAGACTGACAAACTGACAGACTGACAGACTGACAAACTGACAGACTGACAAACCGACAGACTGACAAACTAACAGACTGACAGACTGACAAACCGACAGACTGACAAACTAACAGACTGACAGACTGACAAACCGACAGACTGACAAACTAACAGAATGACAGACTGACAAACAGACAGACTGACAAAATGACAGATTGACAAACTGACAAACTGACAGATTGACAAACTAACAGACTGACAGACTGACAAACTGATAGACTGACAAACTAACCGACTGACAGACTGACTAACTGACAGACTGACAAACTAACAGACTGGCAGACTGACAAACTAACAGACTGACAGACTGACAAACTGACAGACTGACAGAATGACAAACTGACAGACTGACAAACTGACAGACTGACAGACTGACAAACTAACAGACTGACAGACTGACAAACTAACAGACTGACAGACTGACAAACTGACAGACTGACAAAATGACAAACTGACAGACCGACAGACTGACAAACCGACAGACTGACAAACTGACAGACTGACAGACTGACAAACTGACAGACTGACAGAATGACAAACTGACAGACTGACAAACTGACAGACTGACAGACTGACAAACTAACAGACTGACAGACTGACAAACTAACAGACTGACAGACTGACAAACTGACAGACTGACAAACTAACAGACTGACAGACTGACAAACTGACAGACTGACAAACTGACAGACCGACAGACTGACAAACCGACAGACTGACAAACTGACAGACTGACAGACTGACAAACTGACAGACTGACAAACTAACAGACTGACAAACCGACAGACTGACAGACTGACAGAGACATGCTCATCTCGATAAATTGTTGGACAGACAAGCCCAAAAAAAAAACTGACCGAACGACGGACAGACAGACTGCCAGCTCGATTGACTTAATGACAGAAGTCAGACTGAGGAAAACTACACACACAAAAATTGTAGTAATCTGGACAGAATCAAGAATCAGATTAAAAAAAAAACAGTAGAAAGAAAATGGTGACAAAAAGACACATATATACTTCAAAATAAAAACAAAGAAACTGATTTTCCTGTAAATCTGCAAAGCCACCCACAGTTGCCTGTTTGTAGCCCCAACTGGTGTCATATGGGTTAGCGCCCCTCGGGGGATGTCTTGGACTGACACTTGTGAACCCCGTAGCAATTTGCTGGGGTAAAATATCAGATGTAGAAGGAGAGGACATTGTGTCATCAATTGGCCACCAACAATGCATTGCAAGTTACCCAATCCCAGTTACCCGATCAGATATCAGTTACCCCCCACCCCATAGCAGCTAATGTAAGGAAGGGTAAATCCACCGACCCTTTCATTTGGCTGTGTGTCTAACGGAATGATTGATAAACAGAAAAAGACAATAGAGCTCTCAGATATTATGCAATTTGCAGCAAACTCATTTTTAAAGCTAAACAATTGTTATGTAATAAACCATTATTGATTGAAAATAATTGCATTTGGCATTTACTTAAAACAAGTTATTTATAGGCATGATTCATTTAAAATTATTGCATATATTATTTTAGTATTTATCCTTGCCAGGAGACCCCAAAGAACCTCAGTGGGTTGTGGTAGGGGGCCACCTTAAATTGATACAATATTAGAACAAGAATAGAATATAATACTAGATAAATTAGATATCTCTGATATCAGTGAAAATATCACATATGAATGGAGACTTAAAAATTCTGTGTATTACCAGAAATAACTCCAATGTTCCAAATCCTCCATAATGGTTGCAGAAGCCCCTTGAAACTTTTTAGGCCGCTCATTTTACTGTTTCTAAAGAGCCTTAAGTATCATTGCCTGCCGTGTTTAAACAATCAAGTGTCTTTAAGGAGCTTAAGGAGTCTAATGATACTAGGCACATAATCTCCAATTAAGTTGGCTATTTTAGCTGGATAAAGTCGATGGTTATGCAATTAGGTTTCTAATTGATCATTAGTGTTAAAAATCTGTAGTATTAAAGTCCATATATTCAATTTAGGGCTCAAATATTTTAGCCAAATATAAGTATAATAGTTGCTATTATAAATGAAGCAACTTAGAATATATGTATTATTTTTCACTCATTCTATTACGTTCAATGTTCAATTCCCTAATGTCACTGGGTCTGAAGCTTAGTCAGCTTATATGACCAGCTGCCAGAGGCAGACGTAATGATATGATGGAGTCCACACCGGAATTTGCGTTATTTTCACTTATTCTATTACGTTTAATGTTTCAATGCCCCATGCCACTGGGTCTCAAGCTTAGCTTATATGACCTACAGCCAGAGGCAGACGTAATTATGAGATCAGAAGGCTTGGAGTCCACACTATGTTACACATTTACCCCATGGATGGGGTCTTTTACCTGCCTCAGCATAGACACTTGTTACAAGGCTCCTCATAATTGATATCTCATGCGATCGACATCCAGCTGCTGGGATGTAGCTCATTGGTGTTTTAACTAATTAGCTAGGATGCAACTGGATAACAAATTAACAAATCTCTACCCTCCCATCTAATTACAGGAATGGACGTATTTGTTATCCAGCATCTGTTTAACACTGCAACTACCAGAAGTTGAGAAAGACTCATTCTTCCACAGGTGCACTACCATGACAAATGTAATTCAAATAAACCAAATAATCTATACAATGTCGTTAAAATAGAGTTAAAATAGGTTGTTTGCTTTGCTCATTATTATAGCAAAAACATGTACGAAATCGAATCAGTTTATCTGAATATATTTCCAGTCTAAACATGCAAGATTGCATGTACTACCAGTAATCTTTACACAAGACCTGTACTAATATAAAAATGGTTATTGGGTGTGTTTGAGAACTCACAATATCCTTGGAGGGGACACCTTAGAAAGCTTTGTCCAGTGGAGTTCTTTGAAAACATACTAGTTCCAAAGCAATCTAAATGTTGGACATCTTAATGAATTCCACTGAAGGCTGCATACAAATTGGTGGTCAGAGAGAAGGACAGTTGCCCTGACGTCATGCACTGCCTGACCTTCCTGACCTTGGCCTCTGACCTAGGTCATTCGCACACAAGCAGCGACGTCTGTCGGCTTGCGGAGGAAACTCCTTAATGAGCCCGCAGCGGGATTGATGTTTGATCTTGGAAAGAAAGGAAGAAAAAGGGATAAAAAAGAAGAAAAAAGGATAAAAAGGACTTCCTTGACAATCTCGAGCAATCAGGACTCACAATCTAAATCCCGAAAGCTCCGAAAAGCTCCGAAGAGCTCAAAGACCTTCGGCGGTGACACAACATTGCATTATGACAGTTGTTCGCTTTTTGATTTGCAGGAAGACAGCAAATTACTCGCAGATGTAAAGTAACGTAAAATCCTGAAGTTTGACGAGGTATTTCAGAGGGCTAATTTGAGAAAATTCTTTTTACGAGCTCAAGTTTAATGCGCCTTGGAAAGTTGACTTAATCAAATTCATGGAAACTGTAGATCATCAGTAAGACAGGACTTCACATACAGTGGAAGTCTTTGTGATTGATTTTTTTTTCATGGTGTATGATGAACAACGAAAGAATTTGTTGCAACATTAATTAGGTAGAAGGTAGAAATAATGTAATAGCCAAATTCTAAAATATTTGGAATAAATTTTGATGCCTTGAGCTCATTAAAAGAATACAAACAGTGAAATAAATAGTGATAATACTGATAAATAGTAAAATGTAAAAGAATGACCAGGGTACATGCATAAACGGATTAAAAATTACGATTAAAAATACGTACAGTAGTGGGATAAAAACTATTTGTAAATCGCTTATTACAGTAAAATGTTCTTAAACGTCTTTGAGATCTTAGAAATACAAACAGTTCATTGGCAGGGTGGTGTTCATCATGAAGTATGGAGAGAGTTATTTTCAGTGTTCTGTCATGATATGAGTTTCCAGGGATGGGAGAGATGGATTATTCTCTCTGCTCTTCTCATTACAGAGCTCAGCTTAATGGGGTCTGTTTTGGTTGCCATATTGACCTTAATACAGAGATGAAGCTAATTAATTTTTAAGTTTCTTTTTTTTAAAGTTAATGATATTTATGTTCCAACACAAAAACTAAATGCTGATTCATACATAGACCGGAGTAATTTTCATGGAATTGACAATCCACGATTCAGAAACAAAATCCACAGAACAAGATGAATTAAAATATTGTAAATTACAATGGGTCACCTTTCTTAAATCAACACTTGACAATCACCACATTTTGACTCAAATTAAGGCCCTGCAGTTAAACCACGAGCATGCATGACCTTGTATGACCTTGTATGACCTTGTATGACCTTGACCCTTGACCTAGGTCTTCACCTTGGTTAATCCAGAGGAGTGCTGTGACCTAAATGATTTCTCTTCCCTCTGCGCATGCCCTATTGTTTGTTACCACGTGCCCTCCCGTTGTTCAATTAACAATGGACCACGTGACCGGGTCTAACTCAGAAGGAGACCACTGTTGTTAAGGAGGGCCATCTCATCTGAAGAGTCTGACCTGAGACATGCAAAACTGAGTCTGGCAAGATATTCTCATATGTGGGCCACCCGGGCCATCCCACAACAAAGGGGGAGTAGCCCACTAATTTGTGGGGTCTACCCCTCAGGAAATATAGACCCAAAGGTTCCATTCCAAAAATGACCCCCCTCAAACCATTGCTTTACAGGATTTATTTGGTGATCTCTGCTCCCTTAGTCTATCAGTAATGCTTTATTGTTTTATCTGTCATTTTTGTTTTTATTGATAATATGTCAGACATAACAGGCTATTCTATGTTATGATTCTGCAGAAAACTATTGGATAGATAGATGGATAGATAGATATAGATATAGATATAGATAGATAGATGGGATGGATAGATAAATGGAGATAGATAGACAGACAGACAGCTAGACAGCTAGACATGCAGACAGATAGATAGATAGCTGGATAGACAGCTGGATAGATAGACAGATATATAGATAGATAGATAGATAGATAGCTAGACAGACAGACAAACAAACAGACAGATAGATAGATAGATAGATATTAGATAGATAGATAGATAGGTAGATAGATATAGATAGATAGATAGACAGAGAGATAGCTAGACAGATAGATAGATAGATAGGTAGGTAGGTAGATAGACAGATAGATAGATTGATAGATAGATAGATAGATTGATTGATTGGTTAATTGGTTGACCTTAAGGTAGATAGACAGATAGATAGATTGATAGATGGATAGATAGATTGATTGATTGGTTAATTGGTTGACCTTAATTTCATACTTATAAGTAAAATAGATTGAGGTTTAAAGACTGTCAAACTGTTGCTAGTTTGATCTAAAAATATCCCAAGAGGACTTTCTAACACACTCTTAACTTCTGGCTGAGTGACTGGGACTCCCTTAAGCCTTAAGGGGTCCTACAGGGCGGAAAAAGAAACTCCCTTAGATGGCGTCTAAAGCAACACTGTTTAGGATACTACAGTATATATATATATAGATATAAAGATATATAGATAGATAGATAGATAGATAGACAGACATATATGAAAAGTGCAGCCCTCTAAGGCAAGTGTTTGCAGCTATCGAGGGTTGATTGATGAGAGAGGAGGAGTCCACCCATGTTACACATTTACCCCCTGGGTGGGATCTTTTACGTGCCTCAGCATAGACACTGATCGCAAGGGACCGCCAATTTAACGTCTCATCCGAACGACATCCATGAGTAACATCACATATAAATTGTAATTTTGTTATGATTTTTACTAAAAATGTATTTATTAAGCTTGATTCTGCTTTTATTAGTCCTAATGAGTGCATTGTCAGGAAATATGTTTTGTGTATCTTATTCATAAAATGAAGTCTTTTTTTGTATCATAAGTAGTTCGTTTTATGCAGGTAGTGTTAAACTTTAAAAAACAATCTAGAAATCAATAATGGTAGACCTTTCTTTCTGGAAGGATTATAGTCAATTTTTGACCCAAGCAATATAAGTATTGTTAGAGGACTAGGGACCCACTAGATTCCAAGTGCTCCGAAGTCACTTTAGAAAGAGAATTTTAGGACTACCTTGCCATTAGTGAGTTGCAGGAAACAAAATGCAGGAGCACAAACTGTTAACGCCTCAACTGGCAGCCATCTTAACTACTGACAGGAAGTGACACACTTTCTCGTAGGTCGCGAGAATTGCGCGTGGAATAAGTCAAATCTCGTGGATTGTAGTGAACTACGAGAGAACATTACATATATACCACAGGTGCACCCCACTTTTAAGGCCATATTGGTTTAAAATGGACTGGACTTAATAGTGAGGTGGTATTAATACTTAACAGCAAGGTAAAATAAACTGGAGAAAAATAATAATAATTGCAAAACTTGGCATACTAAGAAATTTATTTATTTAACTTAATTTTAGATGGATTACGTCATCAGTAAAATCGGTTTATCAAAATTAAAACAATTATATATTTATGCAATTTATATACGTATAAAATATTAATTATAAATACATATATGAATTAACTAATATACTAAAATACATATAGAATCATAAAACATCAAAAACAAAGATAAAAAACATTAAAATATAATAATAATGTTTTAGCTTCCTTTCAAAAACATTCAAGAGTAAACTATTTCATTCTTAAACGCAAAGTGTTCCTAATAGTGAGGTGATCTTTAGACGGGGTTCTACTTCAGCTTAAGGAATTGCCATAGAATCACAAAGCACTGCCACAGAGGGGGGTCTGAATTCCTGCCAGAACATAGGTCATACGAACTCTGGGATTGTGATTACCCGTTCAATATCAAGGGTACACCCACTCTCAATCCTTATTACTGGCAGGAATGTCTCACAGAACGCCCATATACTCTAATACATTTCATGCTCATACTTCGCACATGCCAATGTAAAACCATCCGCATTCTAAATGATAGAATTTCTATGAAGGGGCTTGGCTATTAACGTCATATTTCATTCATGAACTCTTACATTGTTATGATTCTATCTCTCACAAACCCTCCACTGTATACCTCTATAACAAAAATGATATTTTTCATTAATTATGAAATTTCCCTCTAACCACTTTTTATGTTAATTCAATTTTATTTGTCTTTTATCTAATCCCTTCATAGCGATGTATTTACTAATGTTAAAATGTACTTTCAAATGAAATCCCCTGGTGGCAGACATGCTAGTGGCTGTATGCCAAAATTTCTGACTCCAAAACCATATTTAAACTTATTGTATACAAATATTCTTATTGTAAAAATGATTATGATTATGGTTCAAATAAATATATTCTTCTACATTGTCCATCAAATTCAAGACTTAATAGGGAAGTGCCCTAAGATTGGGTTTTACTTGGCAAGAATCTTCACCTGACTAATAGAATACTTTGATTTTCACCCTTTTGATATTATCTTATTTCTTTGTACCAATTTCCTGTGTACATAAGTTTTTATCAATTTAAAGGTAAAATGTATCATATATATATATATATATATAGGTACTGACAAATCAGAAAAAAATAACTCTGTGGATCAGCAAATAGCATGCAAATGTAGAATTGATTTAAATCAGTGTAAATTTGTACAAAATTAGTAAAAAATATACAGTAACACAATCATGTAATCTCTAAAATAATTCATATTCTACAATGGAATGAGGAAACAACACTGTCGGGCCCAGACTTAACCTTGACCTTCAGTCTGATGCGCTTTCTGGAAAATGATAACTATATTTCTCTGTCGCAATAAATCTGGTGTTTTATATGAATGATGGCTATACCACACACCCCTCTCATGTAGGCGTGTTATATAATGTGTATGTCTTATATAGCCAAGTAAGCATTTTCTTAATTTGAATGCAAGTTAACAGAATGAGGGCCATCTATTTTATACTGAAAAATAATGATTGCACAAACTATAACTATCCTTGACAGGTTGTTACTTGCACACAATCATTGTTTTCATGCAGTGAATTGGCAATTTCAACTTCTGCTTAAACGATTTAAATTTTATCACTGACTGACTGAATCATCGCCGATAAAAACCAAATTACTAATTTTCAATGATGTGAAATGGTCCAAATTGCATAACAAATGTGTATCCTATCAATAAAAAGATCAGTTGCCAGAGGCAGAAGTAATGATGACATGATGAGGCTTAGCATTTGCACTGGGACTCATTTACCACACGGGTCTTTGTCATAGGCGGATAAAGAAATTGAAAGGAAATACTCCACTAATAAGTATAAAATGACTGACAGACTGCAGACTGACAAACTAACAGACTGACAGATTGATTGACTGACTAATTGACTGACTGATTATATCGATTGATTGATTAACCAATTTATCGATTATATAAGCAAACATATGAAGATATCAAATGTACAGCCATAAACGTCAGCTAATCATGAAAAAACTTGACTAAATAAAAACTGTGGTGAAACTTTTTGAAATTTTACCAGACAAGCTGGAATCTTCAGACTGGTCTTGCTAACTTTCAAACACTGGAGTTTTCGGACATGCCCTAATTCAGTTTATATCTGCATAAAAATATGATATTCTTTGCATGCCCTTTATATATATATATATCAGCATAATGAAGTTACTTTTTCTTTCCACAACTTTTTGTCAGTTTATGTCCACCCCTTATTAGTTTATCACATTGCTGTTGCAACGACCTCCGTTTGCTGTTGTCAACAACATGTCATAGAGTATTGCCATTGATGTGTCATGGCTGCTGTGTCATGGTTTATGTGTCATTATTGACGTGTCATTTGTTTACAGTTGCTGTCACCACATGCTAGGCCATTGCTACACATGATACTGCATGTTATTAGAATACAGGGAGACTTCACAATTACCCGATATCTATCCATCTATCTATCCATCTATCTATCTATCCATCTATCTATCTATCAATCCATCTATCTATCTATCTATCTATCTATCTATCTATCTATCCATCCATCCATCTATCTATCTATCTATCTATCTATCTATCTATCTATCTATCTATCTATCTATCTATCTATCTATCTATCTACCTATCTAACTATCTATCTACCTATCTAACTATCTATCTATCTATCTATCTATCTATCTAACTATCTATCTATCTATCTGTCTAACTATTTATCTATCTATCTGTCTATCTATATATCTAGCTAATTATCTATCTAGCTACCTATCTATCTATCTATCTATCTATCTGACTACCTATCAGTCTGTCTATCTATATATCTGTCTATCTATCTATCTATCTAGCTAATTATCTATATATCTATCTATCAGTCGATCTATCCATATATCTATCAATCTATCTATCAATCTATCTATCCATATATCTATCTATCTATATATAACTATCTATCTATCTATCTATCTATCTTTCTGTCTGTCTATCTATATATCTGTCTATCTGTCTATCTATCTATTTAATTATCTGTTTATCTATCTATCTATCTGTCTATCAGTCCATCTACCAATTTATCTATCTATCTATCTATCTATCTATCTATCTACCTATCTATCTATCTATCTACCTATCTATCTAACTATCTATCTATCTAACTATCTATCTATCTATCTATCCTACTATCTATTTATCTATCTATCTATCCTAACTATCCATCTATCCATCCATCGATCTTTTATCTATCTATATATCTATCTTCTATCTATCTATCTATATATCTATCTATTTTACCTACCTACCGATCTATCTATCTATCTATCTATTTATCTATCTAAGGTTGGTCTTAATTTTGGATGCCATTGTACGTATGCCACATTTATGCACCCAAAAACCTTGAATTACAAGTATTGTGTAGATATGCGTTTACACATGGAGCACACATGTGCTTAAGCCACACCAAGAAGAAAAAGGAAGGTATTATGCTATATCAGATATCGGGTAGGGTATGATATCATGAGACAGGTGATATTGATAAGATGCATTGAATATGATATTATCATTTAAAGAATATAGGAAATCGATGACTTGTTAAACTGAACCATGGAGTAAAGATATGTTTGAGAATTAGCTCAGAATATTTGGAAGTTTTGGGGGAAAAACAAATCTGATGTGATGATGATTCTTTCTATTTTGATTTAGTTAATGAGGTAACAAAGGTAGATGTAATAGTTATATCCCGAATAGGAGGGAGTTACCTAACATTTTTGTTGGTTATATCTTGACACCGAAGGCGAAGGGATATAACCAACAAAAATGTTAGTTAACTCCCGACTATGAGGGATATAACTAACTTATACTCCATTAGGCATTTTTACTAAGTTGTTGATTGTTTGTTTTGTTTAACCGCTGTTATTAAGCAATTAAACTACAGTTTGCACTCAGGAGGGAGTTAACTAACATTTTCGTTGGTTATTGCCTGCTCAGAACAATAGGAACACAACCTCCATGGAGTATAAAGATGGATAGGTAGCTAGATAATTTCAAAGATGTTCTTAGTAAATTTCATATGACAATTTAACACATTTAATTTGGTGAATGGGGTTACAAAGTTAGCGAGTTACCTGGCTATAGCTCGATAATTTCATAGATGTTCATGGTGAATTTTATATCACAATTTAACACATTTAATTTAGTTTATGAGGTTACAAAGACTGAGAATTAGCAAGATAATTTCATAGATAATCTTAGTATATTTCATTTCACAATTTTACACATTTAATAATTTAGTTAATGAGGTTACAAAATTAGCTAGCTAGATAATTTCATGATGTTCTTAGTAAATTTCATATCACAATTTAAAAAATTTAGTTCAGGCTATAGCTAGATAATTTCATAGATTTTCATGCTAAATTTCATGTAATATTTCAACATAACCTCTCCCTTTTACCTGAAGAGGGAAGTGCTCGCCATAAAGCCCCCTCCCCCCCCCATTTTTCACCCCCTGCCCTACAGGTCCTTAGTGCTTTGTTGGTCTAACTGGCCAGGGCAGCTGGGCTCTATTGTCTTCAGTTGCTCACACCCCTGACCGTTTACTTTAGCAATTGCAGGTACGCCCATTTTCTGTGAGCTTCTGTGACGTGTCCTAAGTTGAAGCAGATGTCCTCCCCAGCAACATACGGGCACTTTCCAAGATGGCGGCCAAGCGCCAAATTCCCACCTGTGCCGAATAACGCCTTTCTTCCGCGAGGGGCTTTTTCAGTGGCCTGTTTGTTGTTCTAAGTATTTTTCCGCTCCTTTGTCTAGATTCTAGAATAGGAGAAATGGCCACTAGATTCACGAGGGGTTGGTGGATGGATTTAGCACCTGATTGTTCTGATAGGAAAGAATCTATCCATAAAGGATGACGTCATAATTAATAAAGCCATGCTGTCAACAATTGCAGCACAAATAACACGAGAAGTTTGAGGTCGGTCTAGACGACAGGGATGTCATAGACACAACAAGAAATGGCGTGTTTATTATGAGAATTCTATTTTGATTGGAGGCATGGAGAAACAGGCCTACTTGTATCAAACTATAGCATAATTGCAGCGGCCTAATATTGATAATTAGGCCTTAGTTAAGAAAATCAATGGCACCTGCAAGCCTCTATTTATTTAATAAACCATTGAATTGAGAGATAGACTAAGTAGGCCTAACTGCTCACGGAAAATGCAGATTCCTGCAGGAGAAAAGATAAGGGTACTGCAAAGTCCGACATCTTCCTTTATTGAGAATTTAATGGAAGATAGAAACTGAAAAAATCCTCAACTACCCAATATTTGTAAATATTTTTAAAGGTATTAACCTTTAAACCTGATGCTTTACAAATGTATTCCTGACACCCAGTAGAAGTGGGATAAACATTTTGATATAGATATTAAACGGTTAGTTTGCCCCATTTTGCTTTAAAAATAAAAGCAAAAAATCACATCATGATAAAGCCCAGTTGCCCCCTGAATAGAACACTACACATTCCAGCCAAACATTCTTGTGTCAGGCGACCAGTCAATGGCCAATCAGCCATCGTGGCGTTTTTGACGGGTCTATGGACAATGTCAACATAGCCAACATCTGGGCACCAGTCGAGGCTTTTCAAAGGAACCGGAAATGGCCTCGTGTGAAAACGGGCGATAAAAGGGGAGAGGAAAGGAGGATTAAGCATTTGCACAAGAGGCAAATTATTAGCCACAATGTCGCAACATGCTCCCGAAGTGATGCTTGAAACCTGCAGAGCTCAACAACGAAATATAACCCATCCAGCATCAGGTTAAAAAAAGGAAAATGGACAGTTGCAATTCCTTGTGTATTGCAAAACACAACTGTCAACATTTTTAGAACCAAATGTCTAAAATTTGTCTTATTTTTGTGGTTGACTTAAAAAAACTTACTGCAGGTTTTATAAATCAATTCCTATATAATCAGATTTATTTCGCATCAAATAACATAAAATAGGATGAGGTTTTCTGTCCAGTAACGTATATTGAATTGAAAATAATTTATTTGGCAATTAAACAAGAATACAGTATGATATTTTGTTATTTTTTTGGCATGATCAATTCAAAATTATTATGTATATTCTATTAGTGTTAAACTTGCCAGGAGACCCCAAAGAACCTCAGTGGGTTGTGTTAGGGGCCATCTTGAATTGATACAATATTAATATTATAATACTAGATAAAAAAAACAATAAGTACAATAATAATAGTATAAGTTAGTAAAAAAAATAGAAAAGAGAGAATAATAATAATGTATGATAATAATATATGACAACTATTATTACATACATTGATTACAATGTATACAACTATTCTGTTAAGGGACAAAGATTATTTATGTTATATTACATTCTTAACGATCCAGATGCTTATAATTCCTTGTTAATTGGGCAACTACTTGTAACATTCTTTCTACATAACTGGAGTGATGTAATAATCATCTCATATTGATAATTATCCGCATAAAAAGTCGTTTGGATGAGACGTTAATTTGGCGGTCCCTTGCACCGAGTGTCTATGCTGAGGCGAGTAAAAGATCCCACCCATGAGGCAATGGTGTAACATGGATGGACTCCTCGTCTCTCTCAGCTCATCTCATCAATCAAACCTTGATAGCGGCAAGTACTTGCCTTAGAGGGCTGCACTTTCCATATCTATCTATCTATCTATCTATCTATCTGTCTGTCTATCTATCTATCTATCTATCTATCTGTCTGTCTGTCGGGCTGTCTGTCGGGCTGTCTGTCGGGCTGTCATCTATCCATCTATCTATCTATCAATACAGGAGTCATTTGAAATAGTTTTAATTTCTTAAGCATTTTGTTATCATTCTCTAATTAATGATATTATTTTATATTATAACTTAAATTGTCTTCTATTACATTACAACTGGCTCAATCACCTACAGATTGACAATATTTTTATTTTTCCATTGGCAGACCTTTCATCACTTAGTATTCTATAGTCCTACAGAGAGAGGAGTTGTGCTGCTTGTTCATGGGTCACCCTACTGCCTTGTTAGCGCCTGGATGCTGAAGACAGTATGATTCCAATCTTGTTAGTCAGATCTTGTTAGTCAGATCTCGTTAGTCGTTCTGCCAGTTGTCCACTGCTGGCCGGTCATTACGCTCTTAGTGGCTACGAGTGGTCAGTAGTGGACAAGAGGAAGAGGAGTTTACATCATTTATTATGGGATGGATATCCCCCTATTATGAATTTGTGGGGTATTAACAATGAGTGTTGCTAAATTGAGGGGTGTTATCCGATATAATCCTCAATATTTCCTCGTTATATTGAACTAATTGGGTTATTACTGGCAAATGTATTGGGCTGAGTATTACCATGAAGACCAGTACAATGCTTTATACCAATGTTGTTGCAGTTTATACTAACAGTCCTGACAATATAAGTCTCATCTGTGAGTTACCCACTCACAGAATAGGCCAACTAAGTGTAAATGTAAATGTAATGTAAATGTGGTTTATAGTCTGTTATCACTGTCCAAGCAGTCTAAACCGACTTTACAATTACGCCCTTGGCAGGCCTGTTCAAGCCTGAGCCTTCCTCAACTCACTGGGGAGTAAACAACCCGTTACACAGAATTACCTGCAGGGACTAAGCGCTTACAATTGCTGCCATTACTGCCTATAGCCAACCTCCCCATTTACACCTGGGTGGAGTGGAGCGAAGAGTTACGGGGATCCACTCAGTTCCTCCATGCCATGGAGGGAGCTCGAACCTACGACCTTTCGGTTTGAAGGCGAGCACCTTTACCACTAGGCCACCGCACCTCTTCTTTAGGTGGTTTAAGTCCACGTCTAGTGAGTTTTAGATACAGTTAGTTTCATTAAGAACGGCACGTCAAATTGAAACTAGACTAACCTGTCATAGCCGCCTACTCAAAACCGGATCTAAAAGTACACATTTATGATATATTAGATTAATTACATTTACAAAGGTTTATATTTATCTGGTGATAGATGTAAGCCAATTATCAGCTATAGAAGTGGACAGAAGCAGCTGGCTGTAGCATGTTTAGACCACAGCCAGGTACAGGTCACTACAGACAGCTAGAGTCTACCGTATTTTATGAAACTAACTTTATGCTTCCTGACTCACTCAATATAAGACAAACTTTATTCGTAAACAACACAAAATCTACATTTATTATAGCTTAATTAATTGGAATTTCATTCAAGTATACTTTGATTCATCATTCTGTGCCAAGATTCACGAATCAGTGCATACTCAAGGCCAGTGTTAGAGCATACATCCAGAATTACCCTTATTTCCAGTCAGCCTTAGCTGTCAACTGCTCGGGGGAATTTCATGAAAGAAACTTCTCATCTCATTTATGTCACCTTTTCCTAGCAGAATATTTACCCAAGGTCACTGGTAACAGATCCACAGAAGTTTGCTCAAGAGATTAAATGTTTGTGCATATTCTTCAAGATTTTTCCTGAACATACATTTTTCGTATTTTGGTAATATCTCTATGATATGCCTGAATCTCATGGAATCTAATTAGCAGTTAAATTAAGTTGTTTGCTAGTTTAAGTATCACATATTGATAATATTAGAAAAAAAAATTTGAATTAGCGCATGCTTATGTCCTTCTGTTTCCTGTGTAATATGAGAATGATTTGGAGGGGGATATCCTGAAACTGGGGGCACTTCTTTAGCGATATTTCATTATCTTTGAAGTGTCCCACATATTGCATACTTTCATTAAGATATAATATATATATATATATATATATATATTAATCGTTGTGTATATGCATATATGAAATGAAAACTGTTCTGAGTTCTTTAAATTAGTAAATTTAGTTGATTAAATAACATCCAAGATTATGCAGGTATTCGCTACAAGCAAGTTATGATTGAATATAATCAAAATATTCACAGCATATCACAAATTACATTCAAAAACATTTATTAAATCTGTAATAACTACTTATTAAAATCTGTACATCTATTACACAAAATATATACTACATATTACATTTTTTTGCAAAACTGTAGTGGCTGATTCCACCTCTAATCAACTCACAGAAAGAAATTCTCAAAGAGTATTCTTAACTCAAACAAACAGATTCTGTCCTCAGTTTTTCTTAATACATGTACAAAGAAATTTAATACTTTATTAAGCTTGATATCTTGCTATATAATTACTTACAAGAAATTCCATTAGTCAGTAGAATTCTTCCTTGTACTTATGCAAGGGCACCTCTTACTTAAGTACAGAATTTAGTCTATAGTCTCAACTTATATAGAGAAATTAAATCTTAATTCTTACTAATACGGTGTACGAATTCTGTCTTTAATTTCACTTGATATCTTGCTATAATAACCTGCAAGAAATTCCCTTAGTCAGTAGATTTCTTCCTTGTACTGATGCAAGGGCACCTCTTACTTAAATACAGAATTTAGTCTGTAATCTCTACTTATATAGAGAAATTTAATCTTAATTCTTACTAATACGGTGTACGAATTCTGTCTTTAATTTCACTTGATATCTTGCTATAATAACCTGCAAGAAATTCCCTAAGTCAGTAGATTTCTTCCTTGTACTTATGCAAGGGCACCTCTTACTTAAATACAGAATTTAGTCTGTAATCTCTACTTATATAGAGAAATTTAATCTTAATTCTTACTAATACGGTGTACAAATTCTGTCTTTAATTTCACTTGATATCTTGCTATAATAACCTACAAGAAATTCCCTAAGTCAGTAGAATTCTACCTTCAAGTTGTACTTATGCAAGACAAGCTCACATTTATTTCAAGTACATACAGTAATTTGTCCATAATCTCTAATTTCATCTTAAGTTTCTTCATACGGTGTACACATTTTGTCTTTAATTTCACTTGATATCTCGATTTAATGACCTAAAGAAATTCCCTTGGTCAGCAGAATTCTCCTCTTCACTTACAGTTGTAGACAGAGCGATACAAAATGGTGGACGTCAACAATTAACGAAACGTTTGAAGGAAAAGCGTAAGAGATCAGGGGACACTTGAGTCGCGTCTCGCGGGAGACACACCTCGCTCGTAAAACGCTCGACGAATCATTTGCAGAATATCTCTTTCCCCTTTACCCACATTCCATTTGTCAGTGATGTGGTCAGCCCATTTTCGCGGTTTCTCTGTTGCTTATCGGTCATCTTATCTCTGCGAACAGTCCTAACACCAGCGACTCTGTCTCTCACTATGTCTCAGAGTGTCTCACTATGTCTCAGCCCTCCAGGCCTATTTAATAGCATGTTTTCTGCCTTCAATCAATCACCAAGCCCATCCGCTACCAATTGACCAATTACCGAGGGAGCATTCCTCGCTCATGCTCCATCCGCTGCTAGATGTTTCACCGTTTGCTGATTTCGCTCGCGGCTGTGGAAATTTCACGGCTAGCCATCTTCTTGAAGATCAATTGGCACAAAATAAGCCGTATCAATACACTTCAGGCACTTTCAACAGATTAGTGGTTTGATATTGAACTTTTTCATAAGAGATACAAACATTTGATGGGTGCTGCTGCAAATGCAATGCTGAATCAGCTGATCTCATCGAATATGAAGTACATATTTGTCGTGCAGTATCAATGATCAGTGTTGCACATCTTGTGTGTGTGTGATTAGGGCTTTACGTCCTGTATTTCTGCACCTGATGGGCCAATTAGGACAGGCAGAGACCAAGGCAATGAGACAAAGGATGAAACAGCCATCCAACTTAGGCTCGGCCGGGAATCGAACCCGGGACCCAGCGGTTGGAAGCCCAGAGTGCTACCTCTGAGCTAGACCCCCGCATGTGTTACACATCTTAAGCAAATGTGTCAGGTTATTGATAGATTTATTGCTAGATTTAGAACAATAAGGTGCAATTACTGCACTCCTAATAGTCCTTAGAAACTTAACTGCTGGTTTGGCTGCCTCAATGAGATTTAATCACTTAATCTGATTGAGAAAATAAGCCATATGAGTACATTAGGACAACTTAAATGATTATTTTGCAAGATATGAAGCGCGATGTTCACTTAGAGCAAAACAGGCACATCGCGATACTGTCATAACAGCCATCCGACTCATATCGGCCGAGATACATCCCCGAATAACATCCGGATCCTTGAGAATCTCTCGGAGCCCAAGAGGGATTCGATCACTTAATGGGCCAACATATTTACAAGGATGGTCCCATAGGACTGTGAGACTGAGCAGACCTCTCTCGGTCTATCCATGACAGCCAAGGTAGCGCCCCTAGCATGAGCCTGCTCAACTTAGCATATTATCGCTCACCAATCAATGCCAATGGGTTCAATGGCCAATCGGATGCAAGTGTCTCTCCTTTAAGGCATGCACTTCATCTTTATAAGGTCAAATGACACGTCATGTTAGAGATCATGTGACAGGTCACATGACGCAGTTCCAATGCATGCCCTCTATGGGTCTGGGATCAGCGATAAGTCCGGTATTATCGCTTCACAGCATCAAATGACGAAACCCTTCAAAAACAGGAAGTGTCAAGTTTTTCCGCTCTGCGTATGGTTTCTCGAACCAGGTTAGCTGACATTCCGGGAGTGAACTTCATCTTTTTACCCTTAGACTTTTCATGGTATTTTTCCTTTGATTTAGAATACCTTGCAAGAAAATATAACAACTCGTGCAGGAATTTGTTTTGCAAATGAATTCTACCTGTTAAGATTGGGGCTTTCCAAAATTCCCTTAAAAAAAGAAAGATTATATTATATTCACTGCTTCAATGTTATTGCTGTAAACCAAATGAATTAAGTGCAATACTTACAAGGAAATATCATTCTAATAAAGTGAAAAAACCATCAGAAAAGTTGATGTTGGGGCTTAGGGAAATTCTTTAGGGATACCGTCATTTCCAAAAATATCTGATTGCTTTCTTCCTTCTTTCCTGGAATCTAAAAGTGAATTAACCAATTGAAAGTATCTAAAAACTATTTCTTTATCAGTCAATTTATATAATTCAGCTTGTCTTTTGGTAGGAGCTGCTACTAACAACCTCTTTTCGTTGTTTCTCCTTATTATCACAAGTATTCGCCAAATGTTTTCGTAATCTGACAACAGAGTTCTGGATAGTGTAATTTTAGTTATGGATTTCCTCAGCTAGCCAGAGGGGTTAGGAACGTGGGTTGCACCCTTTGTCAATTCCTAGCTGACCTTTGACCTTCAATTCTGCATGGCACCACTCTTCATCTGGAAACGCAGGTCTTTCATGGCTGGAGGCTCTTCTTGGTGACTTAATTCTGCAAATGCACTTTGGAATCAGAATCATCAGAGTAAGATCTTCAAAATGCATTAGGAAATAGCGCTTACAAAACACACATTAATACAGTTGTACCTAGCCATAAGAACACCTCAGTAGTACGAACACTTCTTGATTGCAGCAGTCATACAGTTAGTTGCATAAATATGGTTGACTCTAGTCAGCTGTAGACATCTTTTCCTGGCTGTAGCTATAACTGGCTCAAGCCCACCGCTTCTGTCAACTTCTACCTTATAGTCGGCTTAAACCTACCACCACCGAAAAAATATAAACTTTTTTAAATGTAATAAATTTATATAAAATATGTATGTACAATAGACATGCATCTTTTCAACAACAAAAAATGACTGATATGCATAACTCTCAACTTACGCACCAAATGGTGATGCGTGTGCTTTTAGCTCCAACTTTGAGTTTGAGAACCAGACAGTTCCGTTTAGTGGCAGGTAGCATCGTGTAGCAGAAGTTGTCTGGCTTTGTCTAGGTTAAATTTTACAGGCCGTTTTTAATGAAACTAACTGTATAACTGAAGCTCTGAAGTTTGCTTCAGTAAGGATATAAAGCATGAATTATAAATAGCCTTATTGATATGAGTGGTCGTGGTAGGCAAATTCTGGTTAATCAGGGAACACATAAGGAAATGCATATTATAAATAAGACAAATATTACTAAGAAAAATGTAGAGGGGTTCTTCCCCATACAAAAGAATCTAGAGGGGTTTTATCACCCTTATGTGTCCCTAATAAGACCTTTTATCTATGAGGGTTGCCCCTCATTGAACCCTAATACTTAAGGCTTCATCAGGGTAGCCTTAAGCAGACAATCCTTAATAAGCCTGGTGTTTGGTTATTGACAATTGATCGCACTTTAAGGCAACCCTCAGTGACAATAAGCCATTAGTCCTATGATGAATTGCCCTTAATTTATGTTTATCAAATTATGATATTGATGGCCTGCCCCAGTGTTTGTGTCAAATACAAAGGTTAGTGTTGTTTGTAATCAAAAGAAAACAGATTCAGCTTTCCCATCAATTCTCAGTTCCTGGTCAGACGAGTTCCTAGCCCATAATGATATTACCTTACAAGGCTTCTAAGATGGGAAAAAAGGCATTACACAACCTAAGTCTTTTCCATCACAGGATTCTAAGTCCTGCTAAGTCCTTTACAGCATCTGGTTACAGCTTCTGATGTTTTATATGGAACCTCGTAAAGATAATTAATAAGCTATCCTAAATCCGTTTCTAGCCTAGATGATTAAAAAATAGCTACCTCTTGGGAACATAAGTGTTTCTAATGGGAGACAAATCAATTGCAAAACCCTAAAATTTATGAAATGGAGTTCTCCTAATGGCCAGATTTATTTTAGCTGTTACGCTACATTTTCCATAACTGTCATATTTAATATATTCTATAAATAATCTTTAACACTTTACAGAGTTCGAATAACAGTCGATATGATTGAGGAATTATTTTTGAGGTTATTTTATTCTTTTATAATTTTAGAATATGTGTAACATGGAGAATTAGGATGTGAAAAAGAAGATTTTAGTTTATTATAGTTCATCAGCTTCTGTATAAATTCACAATATAACATATTTATTGAAATTGAAACTTGCAATTTATGTTAAATATTTCATTTTTTATGTAAAGCGCCTGTGAGCAGTATTTTCTGTAACTGGCGCTTTATAAGTTATAGGAAAAAGTGCAGTATAGCGGACCCAGATTTATGACCATATTTAACGAGCCTCATTGCCAGGCCTATTACGTAAAAATGCTTGAAATTGAAATCTATGTATTACGTCACAAACTAATGTAGTTATGACAGCGGTTTCATCTTCACGGTAAAGACAGCGTTTATTTTTAACCCCAAACCCCCGCTCATCTGCAGCAAATGTTATTTTAATTGTGCAAGAACTTCAAACTTGTGAAATATTTGATAAAATTTTATTTTTAATGGGCGGCAAATATGGGCATAAATTTGGGTCTGCTATACTGCACTAAACCCGAGTTATATAATAATAATATTTCTTGAATATTAATAATTTGATAATTTGCGTGTTACACTGCCAGTTTGACCATTTCCATCATTTAACTACACTTCCTTGTTTTCTTATCATTGTTCCATTGTTGTGCTGAGGGAATTCTGGGTAGTCAAGGCAGCACGTGACATTGTTTAAGACAGTGGACTAACAATGGGCTAACACTAGACAATCAGCAGTGGCTCCCCCTAGGGGGCTGGGGGCAGGGGTTTCAATTTAGTTGATAGCAATTGGGCAATGTGTGTCGCTGGGGTGCTGGTCAAGCTAGGGGCCCTGAAGGACTATTCTGGGGTCCCTAGTGGACCCTGGTATCCTAAGATAGGCCCAGATGGGCCCCTTACATACAGCATCTTCCTTGATAGTCCCCTCTTTACATATCGCAGTTTGAAAGGGGGGGGGGGGCAGAAAGAGATCTTTAAGTCTTTAAGCCAGAGTAGGGGGTAGGTTATGTAGAGTTAGCCGTGCAATCATGAACGCATGATTTCTTCCTGCCATCTTGGAATCTCAAATTGGTTGCTTGTGCTAGCAAAATGGCAAATACCAGATATGGATACAGAAATTTGAATTCACCAAAGGGGTTAAATGGGTAAAGTGGTAGACCTTACGACTCTCAAACTTGATGGGACTTTCGCTTATCGAAAACTACCCATGGCGCGAGAGAATTTAGAACCTCATATACTATGTCCTTGTATGGGATATACTCATCATCATCTCATCCTTCATACTCAAGCGGATACATAGTCTGATCAAATGTGAAATATGTACATGGCCAAATGTGCCACGTGCGTTTTCCATAAGAAGGATAAACGCATGGTTTTTAGCTAATTATAATAAGGAAAAAACCATGCGTTTTCCATGCCTTTATCCAAACGCATGGAAAACGCACGTAGCACAATTGGCCATGTAGCTCTAGAGATTTCTTGTGGTAAAGCACGAACAGGGTGACACAATTAACTACTTCCCTCACAGATCTCATCTGAACGATTTGTTTTTCTCAGTTTTTTGTCCTGGTAATTTCTTTTCACATTACAATTATTCAGGAAATCCCATTAGAGAGGTGACCTTTAATGAAATTGCACTCTAACAACTTTTCCACAGCGCAGTAGTTCGCCCATTGCACTCGCTGACCTGAAATCACAGCGAAAAGACGTCGAACTGTCCATGGTTAACTATGAGTCCCTGGGTATTCATAAACACAAGTGAATTGTCTTTGTGGCATGACAGTGCCAAGTTTGCAGAGTGCTGTCATGCGATGGAGCAGCGCAGCTTTGAAGCCAAAATGGTGCCTAGAATATGTTGAAGTAAATGCAACCAAAAGAATTAGGCTGGTAATGAAGGAAACCCTTTTAATGCCTTATCATAACCAACACTGTTGATACATGATAACTGAATCTGTTTACATTGTTATTCAACAAGGGAAATGTGGTATAGGTTAGCCGTGCAGCAGTCCTGTCATTTTTCGTAATCCCATGAAAAAATATAAAGACTGCTGCATGGCCCTCATTCTGCGAACTCGGCGCACAAGAGGGTCATGCTTGCTTGGCTAGGTATAGGCACCAATCTAATAGTTGTCTTGGTAAATACGAAGCAAAATTCTATGGTCTTATTGACCAGGAGCATTTGATAGTTATTAAGGCAGAATCTACAAACTGGTTGTGAAACCAAAAGTTCATCCATGAAATATATTAACTTCATTTCAAGTTCAGTAAATTTAAACTATCATGATCTGGGTCTATCATACATAGGCTTAGGGCAAAATCAGCTGGCTTCCAACTTTGGCTTTCAACAGCCTTCTGCGCTTTTGTTGGTTGCAAATTTGGAACCAAAAAACAATAAAACTCGACAAAAAACCATGAAAAAAAGGAGAGAGCGGCGAGCTTGTCCTACATGTCAGTTGGCGTGAGGACCAGGTTGAATGGCTGGTCTTCTGCAATTGGCAAATGGAGTGAGACAGGGAGCTGTGTTGTGCCTCTCTCTATTGCCCATATCATTGAGCAAAAGCTTGTTGCATTAATCCACCTCTTTTTTGCTGCTTCGTGTGGTTGTGAAGATTTCAAAGAGTAATTTGATTCTTTCATGGCTATTGTTAATTTAATTTTCCTGCTTTCACCACAGGGAACCACCTAGTAAAACTTTTATAAGATTGAGTCACAGAATGAATATATTCATAAATAAATTCATCAACATATGTGAAAGATGAGATGTATGTGACAGTACGTCCCATGGAATTGAACGAAATCAAAAACCGTATAAGGAATAGGGTCTGTCCCGGGATAGCATTCCAAATCGGGCCAGCAGCGTCATTTCTATATCGGCCGCTGTCGATACAACATCGTTTTGACATCGCCGACATCGCGCTGATGTTGAAATGATTTGGAATGCTATTTGGGGTATCCATGCACCCACAATAACTACTATAGACAAGCTGCTATGGCAAAGTTTAAAACCAAAAGCAGGACAATAAAATCGGTTTTCAATCCACAAGCTGTCTTTTTCCAATGAACAAGAATTAGGCTAACTCTGGCTTATAAATTGTAAAATGTCTACACAAGCATTCAGATGGCTGGATGTTCATGCGCTTATAATAAACCTAGGTTTTAGGTGTGGATCATTTTGGATGGTACCAGAGTTTCCGAAAGTAATTGCTGTATAGCGTGTAACACTTCGCAAAAGATAAAGGTTGCTCTACCTGATTTGGTTAAGGGCGGGGGCCAAGCTCAGAGGTAGCGCTCTGGGCTTCCAACCGCTGGGTCCCTGGTTCGATTCCCGGTCGAGCCTAAGTTGGATGGCTGTTTCATCCTTCGTCTCATTGCCATGGTCCCACCTGTCCTAATTAGCCCAACTGGTGCAGAAATACAGGACGTTAAGCCCTAATCACACGCACACACACCTGATTTAGTTCAGCATTGAGCATATATCTTTCAATACAACTTGATCTATTTTACAGCTCTGTAGTTCATAACTACAATTTAATCTTTCTGTGATAACCTCACCTTAGATTATAGTCTTACCTGATCCTGATTCATGTATATATGTTGCATTTTCTTAATGTTACTGGTTTTATGACAATGTCAATGTCTCAATGCTACATGGCTAATTTTGCACGTATGGTACGGACCAGCAACATAATTATATCATAGAGACATACTTGAATGATACTTTGTTGCTTTCTTGATATATTCTTAATTTTGTTGTTAATTCACATATAAATAATTATAATGAAATGAATAGAATTAAAAGTGACATCACTCACATTATTAGGTTTTGCTGAATTAGTACAATTGCTCATTTATATTATTTGCGAATTTAAATGGAATTTACTCATATATATATACATAAATATCATGATTTTTTTTGGATGTTTAAATAATGTAGTTTATGCTAAAATTAAATAAGCATAAAGCGTTATGGCTTAATGCAATGCTGTGCCACCAAATCCAGTCAAAAATTTTGACATAAAAGTTGATCTCGCTTAAGGGAATTTTAAAGTCAATTTAAAGACAAGACAGCAAACTACATGGCCAATTGTGCCAAGTGCATTTTCCAAAACGAATGGTTTTTGCCTCATTATAATTAGCTAAAAACCGTGCGTTCTCCATGCGTTTATCCTTCTCATGGAAAACGCACGTGGCACATTTGGCCATGTAGTGGTCTGAACCTTAGCTTGTATGACCAGCTGCCAGTGACAGACATAATGATGAGGTGATGAGGCCGCTTGGAGTCCAAACCAAGTTACACACTTGTCCCATCAGTGGGGTCATTTACCTGCCAAATGACTTGATTGATGAATTTCTTGTTTGGTTACTTCAAGTAACTATTATTTACAATGTAAACCAATGAGGGTGAAATTCTGACTGTCTGTCCCCGTTTTAAGGACTGTCCTCTCCTATAAAATATTATTGATCAAAATACAGACATGGAATCTCTTTACTTCAAGCAGTTCCTCTCCTCTCACCAGATGTCACTTATAGGCAGATGCATGATGGGATATCAATGGCGAATGTCGTTGCCTAGTGACCGCCCTAACTGGAGCAGTTGCCTGGGTGATAATTTGACGTTTATCGAATTAAGTGTTCCTGGCAGATTTTTGAGCTGTAGTCCATTGAGCATTCGGACATGTGTCTTGTGTGCAAATAATGGCTAAAAGGAAAATGTTGATAGAAGAACCATGCGTTTTTATACAAAAATGGAGAGTAAACTAAATTAAAAGATACTTATCAAATCTTAAACATATACTATAATCTCTCTCCCATTATCTTCTTCAGGAGATATATTTGTTTTTTAAGTTTATTGGCTGATGCGTGGAGTATTAATATTAATATTAAAGTGATTTTAAAATGATGGTAAAAAGTGTCAGTATTGAAAGTACTATTACTTTATATCAATAATTGTATTTAATTTTTCTAAAACTATTCATATGATTTTTACATTATTTGATAATAATGATGACAGTTGGTCTCAGAACTTAATTCAAAGTTATTTTGAGACCACCAGTTTACACGAAAAATCATAAGGATCAGATGAGTGAGATGAACACTAGAAAACATTATATTAAGAAAGTGATCAACTGATGGACTTTAACAAGAAAGAATATAATATGAATATATCTATCATTTTAGTTCATTTCAAAATAATTTTGAATTGGACTAATTATTCAAACTTTTTTTTGTATCAACCAATGGTGCACAGCAAGTTACAGCAACTAACATGGAGGGGCAAATTAAGACCATGTCGCCTGTTTCTGAGTAACAATCTTTAGCATGTAGCATAACTTCTTTTGCAGTGAGGGGAACAATAGTAGGGGGCACATTATGTTGTCTGGGTGCACAGGTGCAAAACACAGCGACACAACTCCTGCTAGCCGTTGCAACATGCCAATATGGCGGACGCTGATTGGTCCAGCATGTAGTGTTTACACTCAGCATATTTACAAGATGTGCCGCTGTACTGACATCTGTATTTGCAGCACACTACAAGCTAGAACAAAGTAGAACAAAGGTAGAACAGCCAAAAGAAAGGTAGAACATGCAGAAGAAGTGTGATGTACAATACATGGAAGTATTTTGGAATTACAGTTGAACCCAGCATCAATAAACTACTTTCTGTTAAAAACCACACACTTTTTAGAAACTTTTATCATCATATTTAATTTAATTGTAATATAAAATGGTTATTATTATTTTTATTTTTAATAAAGGTGCCGTTTATGATATGAAAGAAGAAAGCAATGTTTAATTTGCAATTTATATTGAATAATCAGAATTATTATGACCCCCTTTAAGAATGTATTAAATCAACAAATGAGTGCAATTGAATACAGATTGCTCTTACAAATCATTATTAATGGGGAATTCGAATAATGTGACACAAGAATGTGTTTGATTCTCCTTATGGAAAAGGAGTTATACAAGGGGCAAACTCTCTCCCATTTATATGGACAACTGCACAGACAATTTTGTCACACAAATTCATGTTGTACTGTAGGACTATCATACATTTCACTTACGTTTTATAATACAATTGCAATTACTGTAGGACTACTTTATCTGAGACGTTTTATAATATAATTGCAATTACTGAAGGACTACTTTATCGGAGACGTTTTATAATACAATTGCAATTACTGTAGGACTACTTTATCTGAGACGTTTTATAATACAATTGCAATTACTGTAGGACTACTTTATCTGAGACAATTAGCTTGATTGGAGACAATTTAATAATGAGTTATACTCTCAATTTTGAGCTGTTATCATTTTCACTGTATGTATTCATAACTTCTTTCATGGACAGGTGTATTAAGAGGTCTTGGGATAGCGTTAAAATAGCATCATTCATAATATGCAATGTACCTTAACTGTGTACTTGATGTAATAATATACCTGGATAAAGCAAAGATAAACTGCACAAGAACAGCAGGTTGACTGTGATATCAAAGGTCATGGCAGAGGAGGTCAAAGTTGAATCTCCAAGAACTGAGGTCAAGGGTCATCAGGTCAAAGGTCATTGACCAACATAAGGTGACCATTGGTGCATTTAATCATCAAACACATTTCAACACAATCCTACTGTAATGAAGCCATCACGTATGATAATTGATGAACATTTTAGGCAATGCTGATTTTTCTAAAGTATATAAACACATAGGTCATAACAACCATTTTGTTGGTTCAAATTGGTTGAATGGTAAAGTAACTTTAAAAGTATCAATCTATGCAAACTGAGTTTGGAAAAATTACCAAGGCATTACTGGTAAGTTAGTCTGTACTGCCGTTACCTGAAAGATGACTTCAAAATGGAAAGAAAATATATGCAGAAAGCCAGAGACCATACTAAATATATGGCTGGTCAGGTCAGGCATGACCCACCCATGACCTTGGATCCGGAATACGTCATGCATTCTACTAATATTTCCGGTTCCTAGGTCACGGTGAACTGACCAGCTCTATTAGATTGAGGGACATATTTTGTGAAAAACTATTGTAAAAGCAGTAGACAGTCCATAACAAGCTATGTTTTAACACTTCATGGAGATAAGTCATTTCTGAGTGTGTTTAGACGATCACCTTAATATGAATCTGTCTGAAGTTGGCCCATGCAGAGAAGACAAGAGCTGTGATTCTAGACAGCGGAGGGGGCTAATGAGCAACCCCTTTCTAGCAGGTCAGGGTGCCTAGGTCAGGATGTCTGGGGTTATTGACGAATCTGTCAATTGCTCATCCTCCCTCCGAGGTCAAAAGCAATTGGATTTCAGGAAGAATTTCTTCTCAGTCAGAAATGATTCTTCCCAGTCAAGACATTGATCACTAGCATCCAGTCAGCTGGTGCTAAGTTACAATCTCTTGAATTATGCAGGTTCAAGTATAAAGACAGCCAATTGGGGAGATTTTGTGAATAAACACTCACTATTAAGATCAGGTCACTTCCAATTAACTCCTCATAGACTCAAGAGTCAGAATATCATTTATTTCCCAAAATGGCAGATTATAATTACATACATGGCCAATTGTGCTATGTGCTTTTTCCATGCGTTCGGATAAACGCATGGAAATCGCATGGTTTTATCCTTATTATAATTAGCTAAAAACCATGCGTTTTCGATGCATTTATCCTTCACGGAAAATGCACGTGGCACATTTGGCCATGTCTAACAGAAACAGTAAATATAGTAATTGGGCGTAGACATCCCAAAGACATAATTGTCGCTATAGGGATGCCACCTTGATGAGGATAGGAGGCACTGAAGGATCCACCCTGCGACCACATCATCAGCTACAGGTCACCAGAATAATAAGGCAAATAACAAATAATGACTTGTTTGATAATCAACAATTTAATCCGAGCATTAGTTTATTCGCTGCAAGGTATTCAATACTAATTCGTTGTTAATGTAATTCAAAGATTCAGAATCAGAATATCATTTATTTCCCAAAATGGCAGTTTATTATAAATATAACAGAAACAGTAAATATAAATAAATTGGGCGTAGAAATCCCAAATATATAATTGTCGCTATAGTGATGCCACCTTGATGCTTGGGGTCATATAATTATAATTAAAATGTAAAGCAGTTGCAGAAGTAAAACACCCTCAATATCTACATTATACTACATGTAGACCTTCAATTGCTTCAGTAACTTTGTGGTGGTGGATTAGGGCTTTACGTCCTGTATTTCTGCACCTGATGGGCTAATTAGGACATGCAGGGACCATGGCAGTGAGAAGAAGGATGAAACAGCCATCCAACTTAGGCTAGACTGGGAATTGAACCCAGAACCCAGTGGTTGGAAGCCCAGCGCGCTACCATTGAGCTAGGCCACCACCCCGCAAATTCAGTAACTTCGTAATGTGATCTCCTATTGGGGTTCCAAAGTACTCTAATATTTTACATCGTTACCAATATAAAAAAAACCTGTAATTTTGATATAACTGTATTCTTGCCATTGCAAATAATAACATCAATCAAATGACTGCATATCATTGGAACCTACAGTAAAATACATAACCCTAGCCCTTCGGCCTTCATTTTACCAAAAACTTAAACACTTAAATTTTACATCCAGTTGAATTTCCGATTATAGGTCGATAATAGGAGGTTAGTCGTTTACTTCCCACGTACATTTCCCAAATTCGAATTTACTCATTTATTTCAGGACATGACAATTGGCCAATTCTAGCATTTTGACATTTGTAGATCATATTTTTGTTTATGATTATGCCAATTTCGTGTCTCTGTGTGGGTTGCTGTCTCTGTGGAACACAGAAAATTGAAAACATGCTCTTTGAATTTCTCTGAGGGAATGGTTGAAGTTTATTGCGAGCACAGCTTAAAATGCTAACGACAATGCACATGGAAAATGTTTGATGTATATTCCTCATTAGTTATTTTTAGCATACTGCTTAATTGGTATAAATGGTGATGCTATCTATCTAGCTACCTATCTTATCTATCTAACTATCTAACTTATCTATCTAACTATCTATCTATCCATCTATCCATCTATGTATCTATTTATCCATACATCTATCCATCCAGACATCTAGATATCTATCTATCCATCTATCCATCTATCCATCTATCTATCTATCCATCTATCCATCTATTCTGAGGGAGCTTTGTTTTTACATATTGTATTGTATTGTATTGTATGGGAAGTGCATCCCTCTAAGGCAAGTTCTTGCCACTATCGAGGGTTGATTAATGAGATGAGCTGAGAGAGAGGAAGAGTCCACCCATGTTACACATTTACCCCATGGGTGGGATCTTTTACTTGCCTCAGCATAGACACTGAGTACAAGGGACCGCCAATTTAACGTCTCATCCGAACGACATCCGGCTGGGATGATGCTCCTGAAAGGTTACTCGGGCCTGGGATTGAACCAGGGTCCTTCAGAGAAGCAGGCGAGCGTCTTTCCACTAGACCACCCAGCTGCATATGTTGTGTGGACAATCTTGTTGACCTGTCAATCCGTCTTTGTCTATTGCTGTCTATCTGTAAATCAGGATGTCTGTCTGTTTGTGAATCTTTCCACTTTAGTATCTGTGTCTCTTTGTCTCAGATCTGTCTATCTGTCTATCTGTCTGCCTGTCTAGCTGTCTGTCTGTCTGTCTAGCTGTCTGTCTGTCTAGCTGTCTGTCTGTCTGGCTGTCTAGCTGTCTCTCTCCATTTCCCTTTGTTTGTCTTTATAATCTTGTCTTTCTTAGCATCCCTGTGTCCGTCTATAACTTTTGGTTAATACAAGATACAGTAGCTTTACAGTGGAACCCAGTTGATGTCATCTATCATGTATATAAAGCCAGGTTAAATTCAAATCCCTCTGCCTATACCTTTGGCCAACTCATTAAGGGGATGAAATCCCCCTGGGATCACGTGCAATTCCTTGGACGTGATCTTGAAGTTGCCATAGGAACGGCCAATGAAGGATTCTTGGAAGGCTGCTCTATTAAGGGGCACCTGCTACCCAACGCAAATACACTAATTGCTCCTCTCTTTAAACTGGATATCATTAAGGTATTAGGCTGGTAATGATTTTAAAGCTGAGCTGAGTAGTGGAGAATGGTAATTGGTTACTTAACTTCAAAACATAATAGTTATATCCCGAGCAGGAAGGAGTTATAATAACTAATTTTTTTGTTGGTGAATCCAAATTAATGCTGAAGTGATGATGGTGGATTAGGACTTTACGTCCTGTATTTTTGCACCTGATAGGCTAATTAGGACAGGTAGGGACCATGGCAATGAGACGAAGGATGAAACAGCCATCCAACATAGGCTTGACTGGGAATTGAACCTGGGACCCAGTCGTTGGAAGCCCAGAGTGCTACCTCTGAGCTAGGCCCCCGCCCTAATTAATGCTGAAGTAATTATATACTCTCTTCAACATATTTACTAATTTGTTTTGACCGTTTGGTTTGTTTAATTGCATTTAATACGCAAGGAAAGCATTGTTAGCACTCACAGGATAGATAACTAACAATTCACAGATAGCTTTCCACATCGTTTCAACATCCGCACGATGTCGGCAATATTAATACAATGCTGTAACGACAGTGGCCTATATGAAATGATACTGGGCCGATTTTGAATGCTAACAGGAGAGAATAATAATAATAATGAAAATAATAATGATAATAATATATGACAAACGATTTAGCAATACAGGTGAAATGTCTATTATTACATTCATTGATTACAATGTATACAACTATTCTGTTAAGGGACAAAGATTATACGAAAATAATAAGACAAATAATAATAATATAGTTCATTCTAAAATGTCAGATTTCATGTCTTACACATGTTATTCGGTAAAAAGGGAAATTTTACAATAAAAAAATTCCATCGAAAGTGTATTGCGTCATAGTCTTATCAGCCTGGGGCAATTTCTCTGCCCCATCACGGGCCCTTCTTTATGGGTCTAGAGGGAGTCTGTGGGGGAGGAGATTTTTAAAAACCTTGACCTCCAAAAACCATGTCAATCCTGCCCGTTCGATATCAACATCATTTTTGCTCTTGGCTTAAAATAAAAAAGAAGAAGAAAATTTGAAAAGAAAGAAAGAAGACTCTAGCGTCTGGGCCATTTCAGTGTGGTAAATACATGAAATTGAACCACATGCAAAAATATCAAATGTAATTTGGAAAAAATGATATGCGTTACTTTTAATGTTTTAAAGACAAACATTCACTGTCAGACTCAAAACGAATTTTCATTTGGCATTTTCAAATATTTATAGATTTGAAAAGACTGTGTTTCAAGATGCAATTTACTGGTATTTTTTGTAAGATGGTTCTTAATTTTTTCAGTTAATTGTAACAGTCTTATTTCTAAAGTGGTTTAAGATCACATTATTATCAAATTAAGAGGATATTAAACTAGAAACGATTACTGAATTTGTTATGATAAATTGTAATCGGTGACTCAGGAGATTTCAGCCTACCTTTAAACGCCTGGGTGGCCTCTCGATAGCGGTCTTAAGACCTTAGAGAGGCATCCCAGACAAATAAACAAGTAAAGAAATATTTAAAATGTATTTTTCTCTAAGTATGTTTCAAACAATGTCTGTATATGAAATGTGTGTCACTTTGTGTAAATAAATGTCTTTGTCTGTCTGTCTGTCTGTCTTAGGTCACACCAACATATTTTAAGATATATCTAAGATTTGTATGAACACATTGCCTAATACCAACAAATATAGCTCAAATGCTGACAATAAAAGCACTCTGGCAGTCTCCTCCAACCTCGTTGGATCTCGCAGGATCAGCAGGAAGTGAACTGAATGTAAAACAGGAAACACAATCACGCCATCTCGTGGGAGGAGGAAATTATCATTGACCAGTCAAAGAAAGAGACAATTGACCCGTCGATAAGCAGACGATAACACCAAGTCTCGCCACTAGAGGGCAAATTGACGCAGCCCTCGAGAGATTGCGAGAACTGAGCTAGGCCCCTTGCACCATTTAATATCATAGTATTTAAGCCCTGTATAACAATTGTCCAGGTTTTCTATATCATTGAATACAAGAAACCTCGCCATTTGGCCTATATAGCCATTATTTCTACAAAATGTCTCCCTTTCTGGTGAGTGTGTCTTTATCATGAAGGAATAGCATAGTTTTTCTTTAGAGAATTGAGAGGTGGTCTCAAAAGGGAGGTGGTCTTAAACATGAATTTCAATGCATGTGCCCTGTAAAAACAAAATAATTATATTTGACATTTGTGAAATGATCAGTACATAATAGTTTAATGTTTCAGCAATAAGTCTGTGGTGAGCAAAATTCCTATTTCTGTACAAAGTTCAAATCTCCAATAACATCAGCACATATTAACATATAATTTATGCCATTTTCCTGGAACTATATCGACCTAAACAAGATTTTTGCTTCATCAACTCAAAATTATTCAAATTGTTCGTGCTTGCAGGTTATTGCGTTGAATTTTGTAGCCTTCAATTTCTTGTTATTTGAATGCACACCAACTAATTCATGTCCTTCAAAATGTCATTACATAGTACAGTAGATCCCCACTATGAAGGGCATGACCTCAATATAGAGTGGTCCCAATTCTGGAAATATAAATCAACATTATATATATATATATATATATATATGTTTATTGCTGTAGACACAAATAATGCATTAAAATATGGTGTATTTGCAAAATATCAGTTAAATTTAAATTGCAAAATAACAAAATTTTATAAATAATTAATCAATAGTACAAAAGTAAATCAAAGTGTCAATGTGTGTATCTGGATCCACATAAAGTTCATGACTTCGTAAATATCTGATTAACTGTATAATACAGTAGTCTTCAGCAGAGCATTTCAATACTTGTGTGAAGTTTGAATTTAATTTATATATGTTATGTGCACGTTATAATGCATTGGAGAGCATATTTAGATAATTAATATAATTGTTATTATAAGGGGTGTCTAAATTGTGACCTCTCCACTATAGCCAATTATCAATGTTACCATTACAATAAGCATCATAATTATACTGCAATAATTAGCACAAATATTACGTAACAAGAGCAGCACACCTGTGGCGTTCTGGGTAACAGAAGGAGTTCCCCAAGGAGCTGTGCTGTGTCTGTATAAATACTGTTCTGAATTTAGGCAGCCGTTGAGCTAACACATTACGGCCATATGTGATAACACTAACACAGAGAAAGCCCCTACGATGCTGAGATTCAGCCAGTTCGTCTGGTGGAACTAGAACAGCTCATATGAATGCTATCCTGTTATCTGAAATGTACTAATATTTGTCTACAAGTTTGACGGCTAACTTACAAATTGTACTGAGCAACGCTACACCCTAGATGCTGAAAAGTGGTTTAAATACATTCTTGCAATAGCTATGTTTTGAAACGGATGATATCTATTCTTTAACTTGAGATGAGTAACGTAGATGAGACTACTACTGATGAGAGTAATTTCCATATTGTGTTTGATTTAATGTTCACTATGTAATATTGATAGATCTCTCCAGGTGGCCTCACGCTAGCGATAAAATATATTTATCTTTGTGAGGTCTCCTTGCGAAACAAATGTTTATAAATGAAAATATGAAAATAAATTGTAAATTAATTTTTTGAAGGTGAATATGTTAATTAATAGAAATCACAATTGAAGGTGAATATGTTAATTAATACAGAAGAAGGCAGTACTGGATAACTATATACAGACAGAAGATAAAAAGTTAGATAACAGCACATAAGACAAATAAAAATATGTGCAAACATGTGAAAAGACTAAAAGAGACATGCTAAAAAAAGTAAAAAGCCAAAATCTAGAGTAACTGACATTCAGATATATATGTAACTGATATTCACTTATATTCTGAGCCGGAAAATGATCTTCTCAGATAACAAACCACTTAAGATCAATGTTGGCCTGGCATCAGATCTAGGTTTGCATAATGTAATATAAGCTTCATCATCCTAACGTTAGCCCGATGTTGGCCCAATCGAGCGTGATCTCAAGATAGGTCAACGGACAGTCATATACGTTTAGACATCTTCAGTGAGAATCGCAACATTAACAGTCCTTCTAAATAGTCAAATTGTCAAGAAGCAATCATAGACTTTGAAAGACAATCGCAGACAATCGCAGACAATGACAGACGCTCACAGACGCTCACAGGCATTCGAAGAGGGAAGAAACACCACTTCTCATTTTATAGGGTCCTTCTAGATTTCCCATCTCTGTATCTACCACTTGTTGTTCCTTTGAAGACAAACGAAAAACAACTCTCTCGTTAAATCAGCAGCCGCCTCATTACATAGCAAAGACAGAATATTCGGACTACTCTTTGTGGACGCCTTGTCAAGTTTTGTGATAAGCCTTCAAGCTCAATAGTCAAAAGCCCTAAGGGTCCATATCCAGCTATATCACACTCTCCATCTTGTCAACTGGAAACAAGAAAGCCTGGTCGCCATCTTTGATGATTGGCGGCCATCTTTGATCACGTGATCAGAGCATAAACGAGTGCTCAGCAGCCATGCTAGTCGTATCAATGGGGTGGAGAGGTTTTTCTGTGTGTGGGATTCATGATATTTCATTTTCACATTGAATCAAATTTGAATTTTGTAAATGCAATTATATAAGTAGGCAGATTTTGTCAGTAGTTACAGTGAAACCCAAAATCTAAAATAAAAGTGGGTATAGGACTCTACATGTCAACTGATTAAAGACTATAGCTATTGAAGTATTCAAATGTATTCATAAATAAAATCCAGCATCCCTTAATAAAGTGTTTGCTGTAAAGGAAAGTAATAGGAATCTAAGAGATCCATCAATATTGTTTGTACCAAGATTTAATAGGATCCAATATGGTAAAAAGACTTTTTCGCATTATGGCTCTCACTTATTGCCTAATGAATTGAAATGAAAGTTTTAAAAAGCTGTTATTATTATTATTATTAAGACCACTGTGAACCTTACAAATTATTGGGGTCCTAGTGTATCACTGATTCATAAGTTTTCTTGATATTGATGAGATTTCAGTACTCATTATTTCTCCATTTAAACCAAGGTATATGAACCAGCAAAGTGGTTTCAACATGAAGGCTATGCTAAAACTTACCAATATGCCCACTCTCTTTCTATAGTTTTTTATTTCCTTCTTTCTTTCTTTTTTTCCTTCTTGCTTTCCTTCCTTTTTTTCCTTTCTTTCCTTACTTTTTTTTTCCTTCTTTCTTTATTTATTTTTCTGCTTTCCCCCCCTTCTTTCCTTCCTTTTTTTCCTTCTTTCTTTCCTTCCTTTTTTTCTCTTCTTTCCTTCTTTCTTTCCTTCCTTTTTTTCCCTTCTTTCTTTCCTTCCTTTTTTTCCTTCTTTTTTTCCTTCCTTTTTTTTCCTTCTTTCCTTCCTTTTTTTCCCTTCTTTCCTTCCATTTTTTTCCTTCTTTCCTTCTTTCTTAAGTGTTTTTACAGTGTCCACTCTGTAACTGAAATGACCAAAAGGCATAATATAATAAGGATCTTAAATATTGTTACAAACTTCACTTAAATAAAAATGACTAACAAAACCCCAAGAAGTCAGGTGGTAAAGGTCAAAAGAAACGTCCTTCCAAAGAAAGCAAGTATAGTTCCCACAAAATACACCCCCCTCTTGTTGTTTCTTATATATTTTTCTTCATGAGTCATATATTGTTCTAGAAAACATTGAGCAAACACTGCACACCCAATGAAGCAGTATTGCATTTTGTTTTAATGACTTCTTCAATTTCTTCCTTGCTTTTTGTTTGTCAAAACGACTTTTTCAGGGCAACTATGTCATTTTGAATCTTTCAATTTCTCTCATTATCTAAAGGAAACAATTAAATGCAGCTTGCTGCTGACAGTATTGTATAATTGCTCAGAAACTATAATTATGTTATATGGCTGGCAGATATAGTGGCTTCTCATTGACTCAGAGCCATGAAATATCAGACCATTTTGTTAGTCTACATTGCACGGTAAAGAAGTTAGATAAAAAGTCCCCTAGGTTATTCTGGGAAACATTGGCTGGAAAATGTGCAGTATAGCGGACCCGGATTTATGACCATATTTAACGAGCCTCATTGCCAGGCCTATGACGTAAAAATGCTTGAAATGTAAGTATGACGTCACAAACTAATGTAGGTATGACGGCGGTTTCATCTTCACGGTAAAGACGTTAATTTTTTCTTTTTTTCTTTGGGGCTATCACCCCCAAACCCCTGCTTATCTAAACCAAATGTTATTGTAATTGTGCTAGAACTTAAAACTTGTGAAATATTTGATAAAATGTAATTTTTAATGGCCGCCAAATATGTGCATAAATTTGGGTCCGCTATACTGCACTGAACCCTATTGGCTATATAAGAATAGTGGATTTTCAAGGAAGGTTCTCTGTATTTCCACCAGGTGGCTAAAACAGAATACTGCAATTCTATTGGCTGAAAAGGTTCCCGCCCTTGGCTGTGATTGGCTGAAGCAAAGTGCATCCTAACAGTGCATTTTAATGTATATTTGACACTTTATCATTTAGTTGATGTTTGTTATTTTTCTGAGGAAGTTATATTTATGGAATCCATTAGTTATTACCTACTGTGTCTGAAAAGCAAAATGAGAAATAAGAGGAGAGGAAAGACTTAGTCCTGCTGAATTCAGGGCTGTTTAGTGAAAAGACTCTATTTTACACAGTGGCTAGTGCAATATCACTTTAATGGAACCTTGACAACTGATATTGCCTTTGTTGCCTTGTGAAGTAATGGTTGTTGGTAATTCCTAAAATCTGATAGGCCTGCAGCACTGGCCTCTACAATAATTGTATATTTTAAACACATGCCTTTCCATATACCTTCAGGTGAAATTAAAAGATTTTAATTAAAAGAAATACAACAAATATTTAACTAGGGAATCGTAAATTATACAAAAAAGAACATATTTACTGCAGCATGAACCGAGATGAAACTGAAATGAGGAAATCCTCATTGTGAGATATTTAATTACAAAAGAACTTGGAAATCTGAGTGTGTCGCCACAAATCGCGCTGAGTTTTCTTTGAGTCAAATAAATCCTGTTCCTTTATGGTTAATCAATTGCAATAACATCGATCTAGGGGCTTAGCTTTTTTCTTCAATGGACCAAACATTTTTCTAGGATTTTGCACCATTTTGTTTTTAGTTGATGTCGGGTCTTTCAACTATTCTAACATCGATATCCTATGCTTACAATTATTTTGGGAGGGTGGGGACCTAGCTCAGAGGTAGCGCTCTGGGCTTCCAACCGCTGGGTCCTGGGTTCAATTCCCAGTGGATCCTAAGTTGGATGGCTGTCTCATCCATCATCTCATTGCCATGGTCCCTGCCTGTCCTAATTAGCCAATCAGGTGCTGAAATACAGGACGTAAAGCCCTAATCCACCACCACCACCCCCAGATTACCACCATACCTATGGCTACAGATAAAGCATTCCTAATTGGCACGTCATTAAAATTTTTGACAAACATTGCGCCGACTTCAACTCAATCAAGCATCTCATATGGGAGTTAGACTTTCTCTTGTTAACCAACTATCATGATTTTGTTATAAAATGATTCAAATTTGTTTCCTTTACTTTCAGATGCAGTCAAAATGCGCTCCAGACCCAGGATAGAGCGGTCGAACGAGTACAAAATCAAACGAATGGTTTTAAGACATTATGACAAAACTACGAGACCTGTGAGAAATGACAGCACTCCCATCACCGTCAATGTGGCTATATCCCTATATCATATCTTAGATACGGTGAGTATGGACAAAGATAGACATACACAGACATAGGCAGAGAACAGACAGACATAGTCAAAGAACAGACAGACTAAGACAAAGAACAGACAGACTTAGAAAAAGAACAGACATACTTAGAAAAAGAACAGAAATACTTAGAAAAAGAACAGAAAAAGAACAGACAGACTTAGAAAAAGAACAGACAGACATAGTCAAAGAACAGACAGACATAGTCAAAGAACAGACAGACAAAGTCGAAGAACAGACAGACTTACACAAAATACGACAGACTTAGACATGAATAGACTAACATGCAGAATACTCAGAGGAGGAAGATGGATGGATAACCAAAAAAAGATTTAAGGCAGAGACAAAGACAAACAAATATGAAGACCAGAAATACCTAACAAACATAAATAAAAGCAGAAAAATAAACAAAGAAATGGACACAGAAGATGCCATGGTCATGCATAGGCAAACATTTTAAGACAGAAAGTTCAACAAGTAAATTGATCTAATAGTCAAATAAATGGCTACTCTAACAGACAAAAATTGTGTAAGACAGACTACGACCAAAATAAAAAAGACGGAAAGACAGACCATGTCAGATGGCATCAAGAAATGGGGTAAGACAGACAAACAAAAGGATGAAAACATGGAAAGAAAGCTATATCCCAGACAACATGCTAAAATCACCTACACATTGGCATGACGTTAGTCTCCAATGGCCTGGGGTAGGGGCCTAGCTCAGTGGTAGCGCGCTGGGCTTCCAACCACTGGGTCCCGGGTTCAATTCCCGGTTGAGTCTATGTTGGATGGCTGTTTCATCCTTCGTCTCATTGCCATGGTCCCTACCTGTCCTAATTAGCCCATCAGGTGCAGAAATACAGGACGTAAAGCCCTAATCCACCACCACCACAGTCTCCAATGGTCAACGTTGGGACAATGTCAAACCAATCTGGTGTTTAAAAAAACGACAGAAATAATCATATAGATAGACAGACAGCTGGAGAGACTTATTGCTATTTTAAAATGGTGCTGTTCACTTTTTTTCTATTGTTTGTATGACTGGGCCACTTAAAAAAAACCATGTTTTTATTGAAGTGTATTCCAGTAGAAATATATTCTTAAATAAATAAAATAAATAAATAAGGATAAGATCAACACAATTTGTCAATGACAGAATGATAAAAACAAGAAAATACAGACAAACACATTGCATCATTACAACATGTGACTCTCTCACAAGATGACATACTCCAAATGTTATGTGAAAGACAAAGTTAATTGAACGAGTCAAATTCAGTTTGTGGCTCCATTCATTTAATGGAAGAAGGGTCCTCATTTGCATACATGCAGCCCTTGTGCAGCTGTGCCTCTTGCTATATAAGGAAAACTTGTTCCTGTAAGATAATATGGCTGTTTGTATCAGTTTTTTCATAGTATGACTAACAAGCAAAGGTCTCTGTTTATAATTAATTACTAATACTATAGATGGTGCAAGTGGTCAATTTGCACACAGTTGTGGGTAGCTAGGCAAGAGTAGCAACAATCTATGGAAAAGTACATTTTATAGCACGTTCGGCAATAAAGACAAAGACATAAATTTATATGAACTATACTAATTGATTGTAATATTTTGACATGATACCTTGTCAGTATCTGTTACCTTCAACTAATACCCCTTAGTCTGTACAAAATAGTTCAATTCATTTTTTTTTTGCATGTCTAGACTAGGTTTACCAATTCTGATACAGGTTTACTTTTTAAAGAGAGCTTTTCTTGTTATATAAATAAACATTCTTTCCTAAATCGTGTCTCAAAGGAATAAACTGTTAATAAATGAATCGATTTGGAATAATGGTGATGTCTCAAAGTAAACTGAAATGTTCATGAATATTGTCCTTTCCTATCATCTGGTGTACAATGAAAAGTATTAACAAAACTCTTTTTCATTTTTTCTCCGTAGATCGATTTTAATTTTCATACTTTGATGCTATCAGTACACCATAAAGATGTGGACACTTTAGTCTTGACAATGAATTAAATTTTCCTTATTACCACCAGAGGCAAATGTTATGATGAAATGACATTTGATTTTAATCTTCATACTTTCATCCTATCAGTACACCATAAGGATATGGACACTTTAATCTTGACAATGAATTAAATTTTCCTATGATTTACAACCAGAGGCAGATGTTATGATGAAATGACATTTTTCTTTCAGAATGAGAAAGAACAGACGTTTACATGCCTCCTAGCTATCAGACAGGTGAGAATCTTACAAAATAAAATATGGCGAATAACAAGAAAGAAAATTTTGTTTTAATATTCATAATAACTTCATTAATTATTAAGGCTATTGCGTCAGTTCGAGAATTACTCCGGCTGGATTTATTCTGAGCACGAAAAATGTTGATTAAGAAGATGATAGCATTTTACGCGCTCAATAACCTGGTTATCGAGTCACGGTTATTGAAATTCAAAACTGTACAAGAAATATTTGTTCTTGTTACCCTATTGGTGACAGAATTAAGAATGTCTGCCATGACCAATCAAATATATAATACCCAGATAGAATTCCAAATCGGGCCAGCGTCATTTCTATATCGGCCTCCGTTGTTGCGATATCATTTCGACATCGCCGACATTGTGCTGACATTGTGCTGATATTGAAACAATTTGGAATGCTATCTGGCTTTTAGTATTTCTGTTTAACTGGCTATTTCATCACAAGGTCTAATAAGTAATTGCAATTTACCCATGTTAGTATACATGCAAATATTGGATTGTAACTTTTTTATAGGACCTACAGTTAGTTTCATGGAATATGGTCGACTCTAGACAGCTGTAGCAACCTATTCCTGGCTGTAGCTATAACTGACTAAAACCAGCTGCTTCTGTCTACTCCTAGCTTATAGTTGGCTTACACCTAACACCACTGAAAAAATATAAACGTTGGTAAATGTAAGAAATGTATCAAATGTATCCTAAATATAAATGTACAATAGACACGCATCTTAAAAAAAAAGAAAAGAAAAAATGAATATACGTAACTCTGAACTCATGCACCAAATGGTGCTGCATGCACTTAAAATCCGGCTTTTAGTAGCCAGCTATAGCCAGACAGTGGTAGGTAGCATCATATAGCAGAAGTTGTCTAGCTTTGTCTAGATTCAATTTGATGGGCCCTTTTTAATGAAACTAACTGTAAGTATACAATGCAACAGGATTGAGAATATGAATATATATGATGATCTTTTTATGACGCTGATCTTAGTAGACATGTATATTATGAATTTCTAGAAGTATTTCCTAGTACCCCATTGGTGCCAGTGTCTGCTATAGAATAGAGAGGGGTAACGTAACACCAAATTTACCCCTCAGGGGGTAGACCTGTGCAGTGGCCCGGAATAATCCCACCTGGCACTATTTTCAACTCTGGGGGTCTGTTATTGTTAGTTTGTTGCTCATTTGCATAACGCCATGACGTCATTTAACCCCACAGCGTTGGAAAGATGAGACGTTGGTGTGGAATCCAGGTTTTTTTGGAGGTGTTGCAACAATCAGAGTGCCAGCCAACATGATTTGGACGCCGGATTTGATTATTTCTAATTTGTGAGTAAGCCACCAGGGGCAGCACGGTATAGTTTGCTCTTGTTGTGCTGCACTGACACCTAGCGGGAAAGGCTAGAACCCTGTGTTTTGTCAGTTTTGTGAGAATCCGTGTTGTGATAATTGATGGTGGTTTAGTTTCCTAGTAGAAGCATTGGAAAGGTCATAAGATGAAGATATCACATCTTAAAGTTTCTGGCAACATGAAAAAAAAAATTATATGGTTGATGAAATGTAATTATAAATGTCTTGTGTGGCAATAGGAATTCATAAAAGCCTGGGGCAACCAAAAATGTTTGTCTCATCAGTGTTTAGTAGTAAATTATAATGAATCTATTCCACTAAAATATTACTTATATGTGGCAGCTATACAAAGTGTCCGATGGCGCAGTTGTAGACACTGGAGTTGTGGCCTTTAATTCTGACGTCCGGGGCGGATCGTAACATTTTGAATGAACAGGATGATACATGTCACTATATTCTAAACCTCTCCCTGTCAGAATGTTCTGGATTTGCCCCTGGATGTCACTATTGACGTCCACAACACCGCTGTAGACCACAACTTCGCTTTCAGGCACTGTAACATACTGCTTACTAAGGCGAGTCTTCGGTTATGACCTTTCCAGATGCATTTTTTTCTTGGTTATGTGTCCTAGTAGACCTTTCATGAAACAGAAGCTGATGAAGTGTTTAGTTGAGGTGGCCTCAAACAAAAATCATCAACAGAAATGGTAAACATTAAGAAAGCCTCCTCTTCATACCTCATCAGCCTCTGTTCCCACACCCTTCTAATTAATCTAATCGTTTCACGGTTTGTTTTGACTGATTTTAATTTGATATTTGTTAGCGTTGGAAAGATGAGTTCCTCGTTTGGGATCTGGGCGAATTTGGTGGACTACAAAATATTCGAATACCTGCCAACCAGATATGGATTCCTGATTTGGTTATTTCTAACTTGTAAGTAAAAATTTCAAAAAGGCGCAAAAGGCATGGCTTGGCTGGTTTGGTTATTTTTGATTTACACGCAATAATTAATTGCCAGAATTAATAGCGAGAATTAACCCAATATTTTCCGACAGAATCTCCCCGCTTGATGGAAAATCAGCAGCCGCACGGTGAGCGGTCAGAGAAATAAGCTCAGTCAGAAAAAAATAATCTAAATTAAGCTCAGCCAGCTAATTAGCCCAAAGACTTTTGAATTAAGAATTTGGTATAGCTATTTTAAGGCATATAAACAATACTGCTAGCATGCTGAATATCTGGGTGGAAACTTAGTAGAACAGAATTAAATAATGCTTGGGTTTCATTATTGCATTCATGCGGAAGGTATTATATGGGAGCATTATTTTTGAAGGAAATAAAGGTATAATATGGGAGCATTATTTTTGAAGGAAATGAAGGTATAATATGGGAGCATTATATTTGAAGGAAATGAAGGTATAATATGGGAGCATTATTTTTGAAGGAAATGAAGGTATTATATGGGAGCATTATTTTTGAAGGAAATGAAGGTATAATATGGGAGCATTATATTTGAAGGAACTGAAATAAAAGTGAAAACAATCAAAAGGATTTGTTATTGCCCATCTAAAAACCATTTCAAGCCCAAACTCATTTGCTTGGTAAATTTCATCTTTTTATTATATATAAGTCGTTTATTTGTGGTTTTGCATTGAGAATAGTGCTGGCTGTTGTTGTGCTTGTAGCTTGCAGTTATAAATGAAGAGGTGACAACATTTGACGAAATTAAGATTTGAAAAAGGCAAAAGGCTCACTCAAAATGTTGAGACCAATCTTAATCTGTAACTATTTGTATCTATGGATAAGGTCTTGCTGATAGAACTATGTAACATAATTGAATAATACTATGGCCAATCGCGTTGGTCCAACTTGGTTGTGATATCGAAATTGATATTTTCCTTTCCGCGCAGTTGTCACCTTTTCGCTTATAAAATTCTAGCTGCATGAAATTTCATATCTGACAAAAGTTATTTCTATGCCTGACTTCAATTTCTCTCATCCTAAGACCTTATCTATTGTTTTATTTCATGATATTTGTAGTCATTGCTGATACATTGTAAATGGATTTAAATGAAGATATTTCTATTAACTGTATTTAAGATATGAGTAGAACAATTTAAGGATATATTACTATCATTGTCTGAATATGATACTAACTGCATTTATTAATGATTGAGATTTAATGACCTATACTATTAAACATTTACTAAAAATAAACTATAACAAATTATACAATTACTTTTCAGCGCGGGCGACAAGTTTAATGACTTCATGGTGACCAACACAATCGTATCAGCGACAGGAGAAGTTTTGTGGCTGTACCCCGCTTTAATTAAGACTTACTGTACTCTGAATGTCAAATACTTTCCATTTGATTCCCAGAACTGTAAATTCGAATTTATATCATGGACCCATAGTGGAGAACAGCTGGATATAATTTACAATTCCAGCTTCCAGAATTCAGTGTACTATAAATCAGAAAACCAAGAATGGGCGGTGGATTCCATATCTGCCAAACGACACGTAAAGTACTATGCCTGCTGCAAGGAGCCCTATCCAGACGTCACGTTCACGATTCACATGAGGAGAGGATCACTCTTTTACATTGTCAACCTCATCGCCCCTTGTTTCCTCATCTTCCTCATCTCCTTCCTAGGATTCTTTCTTCCGGTCGAGTCGGGCGAGAAGGTCAACCTGGAGATCACCATCCTCCTTGCCCTGGTTGTGTTTTTGCTTATGGTCGGAGAGACGATGCCTCCAACTCCTGATTCCATCCCAATTCTAGGTAAGACGACTAAACTTAGAGTAAAAAACTCACTTGGCAACACTGATCTCAAAGTCCCTCATGTTATATGCAAAATATTTGCTGCACGATCATTCTCAAGTCAGTGGACCAGTATGCCTGAAGAAATTAGAGCATCCAAATCTAACAATCTTTCAAAGCTGCACTCAAATCACACCTATTTAAACAGTTTTATTTGGACTGTTAAATCGGATTATTTTAGTTGGACTGTGAACTTTTCACTTGCTTGCGCCATATAAATTTTAACATTTACCTTTACATTTTAACTAAATCAATGATGCCATTAGAATCTTATGAGATGATGACACATTGGTTCTATGTGTTATATTCTCTTTACCAAGATGTCCTCCACAAGTTAACTCCGTGTCGCTTGATTTAATCAAATCCGTGTTTCTTGATTTAATAAAATCAGTACATAGATGTCTTTAACGTCTTTTATGAACTAGTTTCATCATTTATTTTTCCTAACCTAGATATATGCTCTAATGCAGTAGGTCTGCAGGTTCACCTTCTAACTGTAGATTTTAATATTGAAATTTATGTGCTTTTTGAGACGATAAATTGGCGGGTCTCTTGTACTCAGCATGTGCTACAGCATACACATAAAATTAATCTAGTGGAATTTGTTTACAAAGTGCTTAACGATATGGCACCTCAAGTGGAAAATTCCTTCTTTACTAGACAAGTCACTCCATATGATATGAGGGATAACTTCAAATTAATGAAACCAGTATACAATACAGTCCAATTTGCATGCGTTCAATTGCTTATCAAGGTCCTCTGGTGTGGAATTCTTTACCTATCAATGTAAAGAACAACTGATTTTATGCAATTCAAAAATTGGTTAAGAAGTAGCAATGTTCTTAGTACATGTCAATGTGGCAACTGCATTTTATGTAAAAGAAACAGCCTGTAATATTTAATTTACACAATGTTACCAACTCATCTATTTCTTATCTATTCATTTGTAAATATATCACCTTGTTTTTTGTCACAAGTTTCTGTCGGCAGAAAGCTTTTACAGCTTATGTTTTATTGTTATTTTTATCACCATCAACTTCAAATAAAATTTTATCTGATCATATCTTGTCTTATCATATGTAAACGATCTCACCCATGAGGCAAAGCGCATGGACAAATCCACTCTCTCACTCCTCATTACAACAAGATCAAAGTGATGGTGAGCTAAGAGTAATAACACTTGAGCAAACTAAAAGCTTAAGCTATTCTTAGATTTAAGAGAGATCATTTGAAAAACCATTGAATTTGTTTTTCAGGAATGTTCTTTGGCTCTACTATGATCATGGTGGGATGATCTATCTGTGAAAAACCATTGAATTTGTTGAATTTGTTTTTCAGGAATGTTCTTTGGCTCCACTATGATCATGGTGACAGTGGCTCTGGTGATGGCGGTCATCACCACCAATCTGTACGCCAAGAAGGATTCAGCAGTAGAATGTCCGCGCTGGGTGGTCAGAATGGCCATCAAGTTCTTTCCTGAAGTCGTTGTACCCCCGGAGAAGCCGCCACGACACGGTAGGTCGAAACACGACTGCAATGGCAGAAAGAGTGACGTTCTTAGCGTCACAGACGGCGAACTAGATTCTCTGACATGCGGTTGCTGTTGTCATTCAAGCAATGGGGCCCCAACCCCGACCTCGGAAACTCTAGACATGGAACGCATTGAGGTTGAATGGAAACTGGTCAGTAAATTCATGGACCGTGTATTCTTCTGGCTGTTTGTAGCACTCAGTTTAACTGTTCAAGTCGCACTGTTTATGCACATGGTACCAAGAGAACCAATCAGGCCAAAAGAAGATGAGTGAGCTGCCCTCTTGTGTTAATATTGGTAAAATCTGCTGAGTCACGAGCTACTACAGGCTCCATCTAGTAAATATATTCGAGTAATTCCAGATGGCACCACTTTTCAGTGTTCGCCATGGATTACTTCAGAGGGCGCCATATCTAAATGGTCGGAGGCTTTACCAAATGCCGTATACAGAAATCCTTTGTGACTACACTTTGGATGGTTACCATATGCCATTCACATCAGTGTGTCCGACGCGCTGATGATTTACGCTGGTGTTGCACCGCACAGTTAAAACTGCTTTGACAATGTCGACAGAAAGGCTAGTTTTACCAAAAGTAAGATTATACATTAAGTTAGCAACGGACACATAAAGAGATAAGATGGCAAATGTGAGGTTTTTGGAAAATGATGGATAATTGGTACTAACCGGTGTACTGTGAACGTTTTTCTGATAATATTACATAAAATCAAATGTTTTCCAAAGCTAAATATGTGTTCTTTGCTGCCAAATGTTCATTTGTTGGCTTCATCGCAACTTTTTGATTTAGCGGTGACCAATCATTTGTTGTTGTAAATTTAATCACAATTAAATATTCTGTATATATTAAGTTTGTGTTTATGAGCAGTAGGCAATATAATCCAATATTCATTTTGTGTGTTCATTTAATAAAAGTATATCCCATTCGTGTATGTACAACATGCGTCATCTTGTTTCACCAAAATCTGCCTTATCCGACGCGTTCTTATTGTAGAAAGACTGCAAAATGTATTGTACTGTACGCTTCATTCTTTGTTTTTATTGTAAAATCATATAACATATCAATATGTAATAATTGTTCATACATTGTAAAGGGGCAATCAAATCTGCTACTGTGTCACAAGCTTGTAATCATCAACAGCATTTTGTCACTTTTTATCAATACAGGATTGTGTTAAATGAATGTGACCTTCAATTTCATAAACGTAGGCTGATCAGATAGTAAACATTACAGTGCGAAGCAGAATTACAAGGCTATAGACTTTGACTTACTGAGTTTTGTGTTTCACTTAATGTCTCTTAGAATCATACAAATCCAAAAGAGAATTAAATACTGAGTTTTGTGTTTCACTTAATGTCTCTTAGAGTCATACAAATCCAAAAGAGAATTAAATACTGAGTTTTGTGTTTCACTTAATGTCTCTTAGAATCATACAAATCCATATGATAACTTAATACTGAGTTTTGTGTTTCACTTAATGTCTCTTAGAATCATACAAATCCAAAAGAGAATTAAATACTGAGTTTTGTGTTTCACTTAATGTCTCTTAGAGTCATACAAATCCAAAAGAGAATTAAATACTGAGTTTTGTGTTTCACTTAATGTCTCTAAGAATCATACAAATCTAAAAGAGAATTAAATACTGAGTTTTGTGTTACACTTAATGTCTCTTAGAATCATACAAATCCAAAAGAGAATTTAACCCTGAGTTTTGTGTTTCACTTAATGTCTCTTAGAATCATACAAATCCAAAAGAGAATTAAATACTGAGTTTTGTGTTTCACTTAATGTCTCTTAGAATCATACAAATCCAAAAGAGAAT